>VDFB02058110.1:0-177021 GCA_007258455.2 Sequoia sempervirens
AAGAAATACAAGGATAATTTTAACTTTAATTTCTTTAAGCATTTTGAATTATGAAAATCAAATCAAATATTCTAGAAATGGACCTTTGAACACTCCTAATAAGTTAAGTTCATATAAATTCTCAAATGTTATTCTGAGTGGTAACAAAACCTAATGTACATAGAAAAAAAAACTTCACACTCAGTTTTCAATCCTAATGTAATAAGAACAGTTAATCTTTAGCTTTAGGTTTTTCCATAATTTTATTGTATCTTACAAAGCCACTCCAAACCTCCAACGTTAATAATTTTTTTTTGTTCTTTATATGTATAACGTAGAGAAAGACATTGAAAGAAACTTACTAATACAATTTGAATTTTACTTCTATACTAAGAAAGTAATATAGTGAAATCAATAGATGAAGACAAATAGGTTCAATATCGAATTACTATGGAGAATTGATTAGTGCCTTACAGGGACATATGTAGATGGTGCAACAAGGTTCAATACTAAGTTAGTTATCAAGCCATGGTTGGACAAATGTTTTATTATGGAATGAGTGAGTGGATTCTTTGGATAATGTTGATAGATAACGATGCAAGTATTATTAAAAAATAGTGCTTGTTTGCTAGGTTTTCACTATGGTACATATTTTAGAAGCACCACAAAGTGGTTTTCACTAAAAGAACGTTTTAATTCTCTTTATTGTTTTTCTTACTTTTTGATTTTTTTGGATTTTTACCCTCTTTCCTGGGGTATTCTGACTTTTTTCAAGTGTATAACCTCTTGATATGGATATTGTTCAACGGTTTGACTAAAGGTTCTCCTTCAGGAGTAGCCAACTTATAAGCTCCAAAGTTGTAGCTTGTTGTGATGATGAATGGGCCAAACCAATTGGGTTCAAACTTACCTTTTCCATCTTGATTTAGTTGTACCTTTTGATTCTCTTTGAGTACCAAGTCACCAACTTGAAAGTTTCTGCCTTTGATCTTTTTATCATAGCTTTGTTTGAGCCAATTTTGATAAACTTGAAGATGGTTTAACATGCTCAAACACCTTTCATCTAGGAGTTCCAACTCATTTAATCTGGATACCTGATACTCGTCATTTCTGACCATGCCTTTTAGGGATTTTGAATTCGATAGGTAAGACTTCTGATCCATAGACCAAGGTGAAAGATGTGGCACCTGAAGGTGTATGGATACTAGTTCGATAATCCCATAGAATTGGGTTTAGTTGCAAATACCAATCACACCTGATGTCATTAACAGTCTTCTTTAGTATCTTCAAGATGGTTTTGTTAGATGCTTCAGCCTGACTGCTTCCTTGGGGGTAGTAGGGCATGGAGAACCTATGCTGGATAGAGAATTTGGAACAAAGTTCTTGAATGTCTTGATTCTTGAATGGGGTTCCATTTTCCATTATGATTGTTTGGGGAATTCCATACCTTCAAATTAGATAATTCAGAATGAACTTTGATATCTATTTTCTAGTGATGTAGGTCAATGGAATTGCTTCTATCCATTTGGTGAAATAATTAGTTGCGGTAATAATAAACTTATGCCCATTAGAGAAAGTAGGAGAAATCTTACCTACCAAGTCTAATCCCCATTGCAAAAAAATCCATGGTGTGGTGATAGGTCTCAACTCCTGTGCTAGTGCATGAACGAGGTCACTATGCTATTGGCATTGACGACATTTTTTAGAATACTGAATACACTCTTGTTCCATGGAGGGTCAATAGTACCCTATTCTCAACAATTTTTGTACTAGGTTAGGTCCACTAAAGTGGGACCCACAAACACCTTTGTGTGCCTCTTGTAAGGTAGTTTGAACTTCTTCTACGTTAATACATTAGAGTAACATACCATCCAAACTTTGACGATACAAAGTATCTCCTAGGATTGTGAATCAGGAAGTCCTACGGGTAAAGGTCTTCTTTTGGGTTGATGGTAGGTCAAGTGGTATGATACCATGTTGAATGTAATCGAATGTGTATTGGTACCATGGTGAATTAGGACTAACAACAACACACACTAGTTTTGATTCCAGGATATTGAATGCTAGTATGAGTAATTTCTCCATAAGGAATTCATACTTAGGAATGTTCTACAGAATATCGAGAAGTAAACCGATTGTTTCCATGAAATCAACTACTCTATTGTTGATCCTAGGAATCTGTTCAAATTTTACGGTGAAAAAATATTCCTTGAAGCTATCCGCCATTCTTTTATACAACATTAGCTTGTCATTTTTTGTTTGGTACTCATCATTCACTTGCCTGATTATTAGTTGAGAGTCTCTGAAGACCCATAGTTCTTTTATCCTCCATTCAATAGCCATTTTTAGTCCTATGATTAGGGCTTCATACTCTAAGATATTATTTGTACATGGGAAATAAATTTTGTATGCCTTAGGTATACTATCTCCCTATGGTGTGAGAAATATGATACCTACTCCAAAGCCATGTTGAGTGTGGGACCCATCAAAGTATAGGGTCCAATGGCTTGTCTATTCTGTTAGCAATATACTTTCATCTAGGAAGTATATTGTAAGAGGCTTGTGATCTTCCATTGGTGCTTCTGCTAGTTGACTTGCTATGATCTGTCCTTTGATGGCTCTCTTGTCTACATACTCTATGTCAAACTCACTTAGGATCATTACCCATTTAGCAATTATGTCTGTTAGAGATGCTTTTGCTAATAGGTATTTTAGTGGATCTAACTTTGAAATCAAATTTACTTGTCTATTTAAGATATAGTGTCTCAGCTTCTGCATCGCAAATATGACCAAGAGACATGCTCTTTCTATGGGTGAGTAGTTCAACTCATAGCAAGAGGGGCAAAATATAGACATTGAAATTTGGTCTAAGCTTGTGACTTCAATTTCTTCATAATTCACATTTTCATGGTTATGATTAAATAATGTTAATTATTTAATTATTCTCTAAAGTCCTTCATTTCTTTATTAATTAAATAAATCTAATTATTTAATTAATCCACCTTAACCTTAATTCATCTATTAATTAAATAATCTTAATTATTTAATTAATTCTCATTTTCTTTATTCTATCCATATTAATTAAATAAACACTTTTTATTTAATTATGTTACTAATCAACCTTATCATCTTTCTTAAATTAAATAAATTCTTATTTAATTTATCGTAATCATATTTTTGACTATAATTAAATAAATACTTAATTATTCATTTAACCTTTTCATCATTGAATTAAATAAATCTTATTTATTTAATTTATCCCTAAATGTCAAATCTTGAATTAAATAAATCATTTAATTCATAAAAAGTCTATTTCTAACACATTCTTCTATATTTAGATAAATGTTTAAATTATCTAAGTATTCATTCTCGCCCGACTTGAGATCTTTTTAAATCACTCAGTTAACTCTAGATTTACTGTCTGAGTTGCTTGCACGAATAAAATCTTTTTCATATCAGTCAGTCATCTAGTTCTAACTCGTTTGCATGTACATGCATGTTAATTAAATATTTTTATTTATTTAATTAAATCTTGTGTGTGCGTTCGAACATAGCGTTGCTTTAATTCTATCTTTATCTTTTTCATGCAAAGACTATTCTTTTGTTTTCGAATACCAAACTTCAAGATTAAATTATTTATTTAATCTTTATCACTATTTCTAGTTTTTGTCACTCATGTCAGTACTAACACTGATCCTAATGCATGTCTAATCTTTTGATCTCAACCATCCATTGATCTCTCGATCCTGGCTTGTCATTCGAATGATCAATTTTGTATAAATTGATCTGTCTTTCATCATTTCAATCTCTCTCGAAATCATATGACTTTTAGAGCAATTATCTTGAATCTTTGATGTTTTTTTATCATCACAATCCTTAGGCTATGCTTGCACACAAATACTAAAAATCTGAGGGCAAGTACACTACAAAAGATGAAACAAAGAAGGACAACAGAGGTTATCCATGGAGTTATTTCAATCTTTTGGTGAGATTGTTTTATGTTTTAGCTTAGTTTCCTTTGTTGTTTGACAATTAGATTACATTAGAGCTTGATTGCATTGAGTGTTTTCTTTTAACCTTTGTTGTTTTCTTGATAGTTATAGGTTTAGCCACAAAAAATATGGCCAAATGATGTACAACTAATATTGGATCTAGTCCTGGCATGTCTACATAAGTCCATGCAAAGTTTATCTTTTTGTCATTGATGAACGCTGTAAAGTTCAATTTCTCTTTAGGATCAAGTGACGCTGCATGGTATGTGATCTTTGGGTTCTTTTTTGTGCCAACATTTATGGATTTTGATTCTTCCACTAGGAGTGTTGACTTCTCTTGATATTTAGATATGGGGAGATTGAATCCTCCATCTTCGGGTGCCTTAGAGAGGTTTTCACCTTTAGATTCATCCTTTATTTTCTTCTTTTTAGGATTCGATAGAGCCACATTGTGGTTTTCTATAGGGGATCTCATTTTGATTTTTATATTTTCCTTTTCAATTTTGTGACTGGAGGACACAATTTTCCCACCGAAATATGCTTCCTATTCAAGTTCCATGATGAACCCTACTTTATGATCTCCTGTTGGTATATTAGTTCGAAATCCCATAAACTCTGTGATTGCTTCATCGTTCTGGAATTTATTCAAAATAGGTGTATGTTGTTGTTGGTCCCAATCTATCAACTATGGGTAGTAAAGGGGTAGGATATCATCATTGTTTGCAAAACTTACAGAAGTTGTTGAGATGGTTAATACATTTTTGGTATCATTTTCCCATTGGGTGTCTAGGTCATCATCACTAGAGGTGACAAAGGAATGAGAATCCCATTCATACTCGTTAGAGTCTATTCCAAAATAATAATAGTCATTCCAGGAATGGTTTTGATAGGTTGGATAGGGACTATACCAATGCTAAAGTTTTCAAATAAGTCCTCAATTGGTAATTTGTTGTTTATAAGGTGGTAGATATCCAATGTCTTAATGCTAGTAGAAGGTGCTTTTTTCTTAAAAGAGGTTTGTCTAGTATTTGGAGTAACCACGTCTTTTGAATCATAACCTATAGTCCCATGTTTTTCTTTCTCTGTTCGACTATGATAGGTTCCCATCTGCCTTGTTTGTGTAGCCCAAGGCCACCTGTTCCAGTATATCCCATTTGTTTAACTAACTGATAGCATTTACTATTAGGATTGATTGGAAGGGGTTGTGGCTGTTCTAGTTCCATTTGTTCCTCTTTGTAGATCGTAGATGACAAGTCTTCTTTGAATATCTCTTCATCCTTCATATCTCCCCACTTGGTGAAAACTATGGGTTTGGCTATCATTTTTACTATTTGAACATATTTGATTTCCTTAGGGCCTCCATAAACCTTGGGTGTCGGTGGAAGCATTCCAATGCAAAATGCTTGATTGAAGTGATAATTTCCATTACCCTTGTCAAGTACTTGAACCTTGGTTTCAGTTTTTGGTTGCTCCTTTGATATTGGTTTAATTGAGGTTGATGGTAGTGTGGAAGGGTCAACATATAAGAATAAATGAAATAATATGTCATTTCTGGGTATACGCTTGATTTTGTTATACTTCTCCAATTTTGCACAAAAGTGGAAGGGTTCAAGATCAACATATACTGTAGCCTCCTTTCCTTCATGAGGAAATTTGAAACATTGGTGAAAGGTTGAAGGAACCGCTTGTAATGCATGAATCAAAGGGCATCCTAGAAGGAGGTTATACAATAACTCAAGGTCAATACCTAACATGTGGTTTCTGTGATGGTTGGTCCTATCTATACTAGTATCCTGACTGTCCCTTCTGAATTCCTTTCGAGGTCATCATAAGCCCTTATATTAATGCTCTTTCCTTTGTCTATCACATCGTCAAAATACCCCAGCTATTTCATGAATTTCAAAGTACAAATGTTTAGACCTGCACCATTATCTATCAACACTCTCTTGACCATGCTTTTTTGGACACCAACCTCTATGTGGAGAGCTTGGTTGTGGAATGAATTCTGTGGAATATCTTTCTCGGAAAAGACTAAGTGGTGATTGGTCATGATTTTTCCAACTATGGCTTGAAACTGATCTGGATTGAGCTCATTAGGAACTCAATGCTTCTAATGATTTTTCGAGTATCTCCCTATGTGTAGGTGATAATTTTAGAAATTCTAGGATTGAGATCAAGGCAAGAGTCTTCTTCATCTATTCTACACTACTATAGTCATTTGATGACATAGCTATGGGTTTAGGTGGGGCTCCTTGCATTGTAACTTTCCCTCAATGGGTAGTTACATTACATTTAGTGTCCCTACCTCGTATAGTGAATACATTTACCCTACTGTCATTTGTTTGAGATAGGGTACCTAGAACTATGTCATCATAAGTGTAGTTAGCATTGTGATAGTCTTGGTCTTTTCCTTTGTCATTCTTCTTAGCATGGTTCAAAATTGGATTTGTGTATACCTAGAGGTCTTTGTTTCTAGGATGATTTTCGACATCCACTTCTCCCTTGTCGATCAACTTTTGTATTATATGCTTGAGTCTCATGCAATTGTTTTTTGTATATCCTTTGATTTTGTGAAACTCGCATAAGTCCTTCTTGTACCATGGTTTTTTGAAGTTTTTCTCCTCATAGTTTGGGCGATCATTGAACTTGATGAGGTTTTGTTGAACTAATTTACACATGACTGTCTCAAGTGGCTCTCCTAATACAATGAACTTCCTTCTTGGTTGATCGTATTGCCTTTGTTTCCCTCCCTGGTATGTCTATTGGTTGACCGCTTGATTGTTTTGGGGATAGGTAAGTTGATTGTTTTTTGAATTATTAGGAGCATAACTTGTTTGTGCAACTTGAGACTTGTTTTGTGGTGTGTTAGGATTTTGTATATTCCACATAGTTCTAGCATCAACTACGCCATTGTTGGTGACATTTTTGTTCTTGGCCCAAATATTAGCTTTCTCATTTAAATTAGAGGAATTGTCTCTTGGGTTGTTTAGCTTAATCACTCCCCTTGCTATGAGAGCCATTTCTATGTGTAGTCCCTTCTCAATGGTCTCTTCAAATTTTGTAGGAAATAGCATGGTGAGTTGGTAATTAACTTCTGCTTGGACATTGGAAACAAATATATCTACCAGTTCCTTGTCGGGAATAGGCCACTTGCATCAACTAGCTTTATGTCTCCATCATTATAGGTAGGAGGAAAATGATTCTCTTTGACATTGTTTAATCTTGTATAGATCCATGATGGTGACATCCTATTCTATATTGAATGAGAAGTGGTTTACGAATTTGGTAGTCAGTTCATCAAAACTTCTAATTCCTAGGGGTAGATGGGAGAACCACTCCATAGCATGAGCAGTAAGGCTATGTGGAAAGAGTTTCATTCGATAAGAATCATTGTTTTGCACTTCCATGCATGATACTAAGAAATCCCGTACGTGTTCTACTGGATCTCCTTTTCCTTTGTACTAGTCAAACTTTGGTATTTCTAAGTTTTTCATAAAAGGAAGCATAGTAATGGAACGATCAAAAGGAAATGGACATATATCTTGAAGGGTATAAGTCTTCTTTGGTTTTCCTATCTGCATATTTGATATTCTCTGATTCATGGCCTGTAGTTGTATATCTACCTCTATTTTTGGTGCATTTGTTTGTGGATCATATGTGTAGTAACCTTGTTGTCCTACCATGTTTTGGTCATAGGTTGGGTATTGTGGAGGTACGAGACCTTGGAAACCATGTTGGGTGGAAGGAGAGTTAAATCCTTGTTGTGTGAAAGGAGTATTAGGTACTTGTTGTGTAAAAGGAGGATTAGGTCCTTGTTGAATGTAAGAAGGTTTAGGTCCTTGTTGAACAGAAGGAGGTTTAGCTTCTTTTTGGATGTAAGGAGGGTTAGCTCCTTGTTGAACATAAGGAGGGTTAGCTCCTTGTTGGATGGAAGGAGGATTAGCTCCTTGTTGGATGGAAGGATGATTAGCTCCTTGTTGGACGTAAAGAGGGGTAGCTCCTTGTTGGACGTAAGGAGGGTTAACTCCTTGTTGTTTTTGTTGAGGAGGGGAACCTTGATAGTGCATTGGAAATACACCTCATGGTTGGAATGGACTATTTTGAAGGTTACACTGATAATGCATTAGCGGGACACCTTGTTGATGGGACGAATTGGGAAGGGTACCCTATGGCAACCTTGTTATTGGGGTGAATTTTTTTGAAGGTTACCCTGATAGTGTGTTGGCAAGATACCTTGTTGATGGGATGAATTAGGAAGGGTACCCTATGGTACACCTTGTTGTTGGGGAATTTTTTTTTGAAGGTTACCTTGATAGTGTTTTGGAGAATTACGTTGTTGATGGGATGAATTGGGAAGGGTACCATACAATAAACCTTGTTTTTGGTATGAACTATTTTGAAGGTTACCTTGATAGTGCATTTGTGGGATACCTTGTTGATGGGATGAATTGGGAAGGGTACCATGCGACACACCTTCTTGTTTGTACTGTTGATTGGGAAGGGGACCATGTGGCCCACCTTGTTGATTGGAAAGGGTACCCTGTGGCACACCTTGTTGTTGGTATTGTTGATTGGGAAGGGGACCATGTGGCCCACCTTGTTGATTGGAAAGGGTGCCTTGTGGGACACCTTGTTGTTGGTATTGTTGATTAGGAAGGGGACCATATGAACCACATTATTGATGGTACTGTTGTGGAAATTTCCCTTGTTGATTTTTGTACATTTTGGGAAGGGTCAATATATGAAGTGTTTTGGGGCATGTATTGAGATGAACCTCCCTGATATTGTTGGGCCACTGTTGCTTGTTCAATTTGGGATGGTTTTCTATAAAAAGGGTTTTCCATTGGTTGATCATTTCCTTTCGAGAAGACTGGTAGCATGTTTGGAATCTCCAATGGTTTGGGTATTTTTCTCATAACTGAGTTATCTCCTAAAGGAATGAGGTGAGGATCTTTGAGACATTCTACGTTAAAGTCTATAGGAAACTTAGCACCACTTTGTGTTAACTTGAAGAAGTAAGTGTTTGGATCCTTTATTAGGAGTTTGTCCATTAGTTTGAGCACCTTGGGATTGTTAGAATGTTGAAACAATTCTTCATCATTTATTTCTTCCCCACTATCTACCTCCTCTATGACCATATCCTTGGGATTCTATTTTGATATATCCTTGGCTTTTTGTTGTCTACAAATTACCTCTTCCTCACTAGGTGATTAGTTTTTTGTTGCTTTAAATGTGGGTCTCTTTTATGGTGTTTCAAGGTCACTTGGCCTATAGCCCCATGGGCCACCTTCATCGTTTGTGGTGTTTTTTTGGGGCATACTAGCGTTGCTTTTGTTTGCTTCCATGTTTTTTCTATGTTGTGATCTCATAATTGTCATAAACAAGTGCTAAGCTTTTGTGAATGTGTGGTGACTTCTAACTATAGAATGAAATAATGATTTGTTTTTTGGAATTTTCTCTTTTTGAGGAAATGAAATTGCATTTTTTTTTGAGATTTTTTGTTTTTAAGGAAATGAAATTATGTTTGTTTTTGGTATTTTCTATTTTAAAAAAAAGATACTTATTTCCACGCAAGAGGTGGTAATACGAGCCTTTCAACCGCAAGATCGAATTTTTGCTCTTATTTGTCTAGGATGTTTGCTACATTTCTCCACTAGTTTGGTGTTTCCTTTGTCTTGAATATGAAGCTTCTCAAACTATTGATTATGTTTGTTTATTCTCCTTCAATCAACTCAAAGTTTGGTTATATGATAGTTGGTGTAAGTTTCAGTTGTTGAACTGGAGAAATAAGATGCCAATTGGTCATAAGGTGAAATGATGGTGTTTTGATATGGTTTTTTGTGATTCTCAAGACCCTAAGGTTTGAGTGATGTTTTAGGATGACGCTATTTTTGGAACTCAAAATGCTGAAAGGATTGGATCAATATTTCACTTCTTTTCTAGAGGATATGTTGTGAGAAATCTACTTGAACTAGTCCCGAGGTTCAAGCAAATGTTGATATCTTAGAAGTTTGAGTGAAGGAATGATCCAAGTTTGTTTGTTTTGATTTTGATTTGTAAAAGTAGGATGTGGTGCTGAATTTTACAAATGGATGATGGGTCGATTATGACACATCTTGGGAGTCTAATTGTTTCATTCTCAAAGGATTTGTAACTAGTTTTGGATTGGTTTTATGATTTTCACTAGGAAACAAAGAAAAAGCGATTGAAATAGTCAATTATGGCTAGATTATGGTCAAGTGTGACCAAATAAAAAAAGAAAATATAGTAAGATTTTTCAAGTGCAGCCTCTGTGTCAAGTTTTTCAAATTGGTGAATTGCACAATCAAAAATGAGCTTTTTGGTCAAAATCAATTGCGACTAGTAAATTTTATCAATTATGGCACAAAAAGGTCAAATGCAGACAATTTTTAGACAAGTGCGCTCAGATTGTCAAAAGCAGTATATTTTTACCAGTAACTGTCATAACCAAAGAGAAAAAATAGTAGATTTTTGGCAAGTGCGACCAATTTTTGGTCAAGTATGGTAGAAACAGTAGCAACAATGGTATTCTATGTAATTTTTTTTTCTAATTTTAGAGTTTTGGCAACAATGATGGATAAATTTGAAAATTTGAAGGTTTTGATTGATTTGATTTGAGATTTTGGCAAGTGATATTACAATACATCAATCAAAACTATTTGACCCTAAAAATATCTAAAAATTTAAGCACTCTCAACTTTAGGCATTCTCAACTTTGATGCAAATAAACTTCACACAGTATAATCCAGAAAAAAAAGCATTCTCAACTTTAAGCACATTTCTTTCCACAAAAGCTCAATGTTCATGGAATTCAAAATGCTTAAGTTATAGTTTCCAATGTTTACTTTGTCCTTAATGTGACTTGAAATGTGAGCCTAAACATTCAAAAAACTTCAAAGATATTTGTTTAAGATATCTTTTAGGGAGTGCAAACATATGACTCTTTTCAAAGTATTCACACTAAATTCAAAGGGTTTGATGTTTGAGATACATGTTAAATGCTTGTTTTGATGTGTTCATTTTAATTCAAGCACAATGTTTGATGTTTCAAAGTAAATGAATAGATTTGGAAATTTTGTGAAGATAATTTACACCCTAGGGATAAACACTTCCTCTTAGGTGGGCTTACCTCATACCCCAAAGGGAAGATTTTGCATGCAATGAATGGAGAGGTTTTTAAGCTCAACCATAAGTCAGACTTGGTAAGTAACTTCTTGGAATCATAGTTTTGATGCACCACTTAAAATATTTTTTTTGGATGAAAAGGGGTGGCTTCTACAACATTGGTTCTTAGTCATGTTTTGGAATATTTTATTGGTGTCTATACATGTGGCGATTCACTCAATTAAGAGGCTTCCCAGCCCTTGCAGGTTTTTACGTATCTTACAAATACTAGGGGAGACTTTCGCTGGTATAGAACATTTGCAATAGGTGGATGATGAATTTCATCACATCCATAGTTATTTGTATAGCGGACCAAAACAAAAGTTCCACTTGGGTTGTTCCCTCTCACAAATCAAGAGGCAAGCCCTTCTAAAGGTATTCTTTGAAATGTAAAAAAAGTATGAAACTCATGATGCTTTTCATCACCCAGGATCGCCATAAAAGGCACAAGGGGAGAGGATAGATACTTGGTTTTCGAAACATAAAATACATAGTATACACTTCATCGCAATGTTATTTTTAAGTTCGAAAAATGAAAAAATAAAATAAAAATAAGAATAAAAATAAAAATGAAGATAAAGTAAAACGAAAATAAAAGTGTGTATAAGATAGAAACTTTTTTCTTTTTTATGTGCACCAAAGCGAAATATTCTGGATTTCAAACAAAGATATAGCAATGTGCAAGACAAGAATTTGATTTGTTGATTTTAAGCACCAACCAAAGTGTTTTCTAAAACCTTGTCTTAATGGTCAACAAAAGAAAATCATGCATTCGTCAACAAAAATTAAAGCGTTTGTTCATTTATTTTAATAAGCACCAAAATTGAAGTGTGCTCCTAAACTATGAAAGCTTTGAAAAAGTTCATTTTTAGAGCACCAATTTAAATTTTGTAAGCTAGAGAGCTTTGAAAAGTTTGTTTTAGAGCACAAATTGAAATTTTGTAAGCTAGAAAGCTTTGAAAAGTTCAATTTAGAGCACCAATTGAAATTTTGTAAGCTAGAAAGCTTTGAAAAAGTTTGTTTTAGAGCACCAATTAAAATTTTGTAAGCTAGAAAGCTTTGAAAAGTTTTTTTTAGATCACCAAATTGAAATGCTTGTTTGTGGGGTTCTTTTTATTGCTACTAAATCAAAGTTTTCTAACTATGAAAGCTTTGAAAAAGTAAAAGCTTCGACCATTCGTCTTCTCTACAATAAATGTGTTAATCATTTCTTGAATAAAACTATGTCATGTTTTTGCAAATCTTGCACAAACAATGTTAGCACCTATCCAACATCCAAATCAAACAACCGTTAGTGTTAGAAATTGAAAATGCGACTTGCAGATTTCAGATAAAAGTTTGACAAAGCAAAAGTGAAAACTTTTAGCATAAGCGACCCTATCAAAAAAGCAAGTGCAAATGAAAAACTCAAAAGTGACCTTTGTTTTTAAGTAGAAGTGGTTGAAAAAATCAATTACGCCCCTGCCATTTTTGCAAAAGCGCAAGAAATGTCAAAAACGGCTAGAAAAATGTCAGGTGCGGAAAAAACGTGAAATCAAGTGTTTGAAGTTCCTGTAGCTTTTGCGTGAAATTTTTTCTAGTGCATTTCAGGAACTTGCAACTTCAAAATTTTCTCATAAAATGGTTAGTGGTAAGGACCATGGTCCCACTAGGTGTGCCAAAATGTGTAAGGGGGAAATCGGGAAGATGTGATAAGATAAATAAATTGAATTAAAACTAATCTAACTCAAAAAAAAATCAAGATTCATGCCCATTACTCATGAAATGAAACTATGAAGAACAAATTCAAATGATGCAATCAAAAGAGACAAACACAAAATGAATTCAATAAACATAGTGTTACCATCCCATGTTAGAGTGTGTTTGCAAAGATGTTGGTGTAACGCCAAGAAAATGCAGAAAGAAACATATTAGAAGCAAACATGCAATCTAAATCTAAATGCAATCTAATGCTAAGCAACAAAGAACAAAGGAAGTCAAAAACATAATAAAACTGAACAATCTCACCAAATTGCTACGTATTTCCATGATTCATCTCGAATGCCCTTCTCCATTTTGCTGTTGTAGTATAATTGCCCTCAGATTTTTCATAAGTTCGTGCAAGTATAGCCTAAGATAATGATTTAGCAAAACATCGAAGATTCAAGATAAGTTCTAGCAAAAGTCATACGATTTCGAGAGTTTTCGAGAGAGATTGGAATGATGAATGTCAGATCAATTTATAGAAAATTGATTATTCAAACAACAGGCTAGGATTGAAAGATCAACGAACGATTGAGATTGACTGATTAGTCATGCATTCTGATAAGTGTCAGTGATGACATGAGTGATACCAATTAGAAATAGAATTAAAGATTAAATAAATGATTTAATCTTCCAGTTTGGTATTCGAAAATAGAAGAATTATCTTTGCATGACAAAGATAAAGATTGATTAAAGCAACTCTTGTTCGAATGCACGCACAAGGTTTAATTAATTAAATAAGAATATTTAATTAATCCACATGTACACGCAAATGAGTTAGCACTGGACGATTGAATGATTTGACGAAGAGATTACTCGAGAACGCCACTCAGACATTAAATCAAGAGTTAACTGAGCAATTTGAATAGATCTTGAGTCGAGTCAAAGTGAATACTTAGATAACTCACACAATTTATCTAAATATAGATGAATGCGTTAAAATAGAATTCATGAATTAAATAATTCATTTAATTCAAGATTTGATATTTGAAGAATAGTTAAATAAATAAGATTTATTTAATTAAGTGATGAAGGGATTTAAATGAATAATTAAATAAATAAAGAATTTATTTAATTATAGTTGAAGTATGATAAAGAGTAAATTAAATAAGAATTTATTTAATTTGACAAGAAGGATAAAGTTAATTAGTAACATAATTAAATAAAAAGCATTTATTTAATTAATTAGATAGAATAAAGAAAATGTGAATTAATTAAATAATTAAGATTATTTAATTAATAGAAGAAATGAAGACTATAGAGAATAATTAAATAATTGACATTATTTGATCATGACCATGAAGAATACGAATTATGAAGAATATTGAAGTCGCAGGCTTGAACCAGATTTCGGTGCCTACATTTGCCCCTCTTTGATACAATGTCATTTCGGTGTTGTGTCAAAGAAAATCGATAAGAAATATGCCCCAGTAATGCCCCAGTGTAAAATAGGTGAAGGTATGCCCCCTCGGGAGGATAGGCGGGTTCAAAGAACATGAGTGTGCTCTCGAAGTTGATGAGAGAACTAGAAGATGAAAGAAAAAAGGATAGAGGAAAATAGATAAGGGTGGTGAAGATGTAGAAAAGAAGAAATGTTAGTGCAAAAAGAAAGATGAATAATAAAAGAAATTAGATAGATGTTAGTATTAGCAATCTTCAATGTTTCATCGTATCACAAAAGGTGTTGTGCTTTATCATCATTGGGCAGGACTAATACAAATGGATAAAAACACCATGATATGACATAGATCAAGGTGTGCAAGGTCATCCACTTGCTAATAAGAGGCAGTTGCAGACAAGGAGTGTTGTTAACTCATACTAAGGGCACAAGTTGCCCCAGTCTTTTTGTCAAGACAAACCACAGACATCAAACAAAGTAAAAGATGGGTCATGAGAGGTCATCGCTCCTCTAAATCCTTCATGGGACATCCTTGAGGAAACTAGTAACATGACTTAAAAATCAAAGTTAAAAGACAGTCAACAGACAACAGTCAAAGAAAATAGAATTATGATACATCGTTGCTTCTTTAAATCCTTCATGGGACATCCTTGAGAAAGCTAGTAACATAATCCCTAGTCATCAATTCAAGATAAATGATAAGATAAATAAGTTAGAAAGTCAAAAAGCCAGTAAAACATTTGCCAAAACTTGATCTTGTTTGTTTGATTTGTTTTGATTGATAAAAGGATTGATTGATAGAGTCTGATATCAGGAGATACACATACTAGGTAAGACTGTGAGTCTGGTTTCGATGTTATGACTATCTGTATAAGACATGACAAAGCCTGGTTTCAGAAAGACATGTGTCGTATAAGACGTTGAGTCAGATGCCGTTGATGTGATAACTTGTGTAAGGCTATGTTTGATTGTTTGACCTTGTCGATTATGCAGGAAGGACTCATCCTGTATAATACATAGATTATTTTTCTGATAGTTGTATTCAGGAAGGACTCATCCTGAATAAGATACTGGATGGATGTTGTGATGATGTCTGTTTCCAGGAAGGACACATCCTGTAACAAACACTTTTTGATCTATTTTGTTTGGCAAGTTGTTTGATTTGACTTAGAGACATTGCTGACTTGTTCACTAGATTGATGCATGACTTGATATGATATGCTGGCAATTGACTTGTGTGTGATGAAAAACCCTAAAGGACTAACCTAGTGTGGCCTCGGGGGCTCATCGATTGATGGCCTTGCCTACGTTATACATGCAGAGACCTTGTAGTTCGACTTGACTTTAACTAACAAGACTGACTACAAATAGAAGACGTGTGTGAAAGTGAATGTGAAGAACCCTAATGGACTGATCTAGTGTGACCTCGGGGGCACATTGACAGATGGCCTTGCCTACGTCCAGTCACAGAGGCAATGTAGTTCGAAAAACGACAAAGACTGACAAGTGCGACTAATTGTGACTCTATTTTTTTGGATTTTTGGTATGTTTTGATTTTTTTTTCCTTTTGAAGTTTTCTGATGTTTTTGTGTTTTCTCATGTCATTTTGTGATGTTTGTGGATTTTTCTATGGTTTTACTTCATCAACACAGCCAATGGAAGAATCGATATGACACACGTCAAGTGTTTTCCCCCAGTCAAGTATAAGACCAATTGATTATGAATAGGATAAAATGGGGGATATGAAATGCACTCGATGTCAATCATTCTAGGTTATGGGAAAGACTACCACTTATTATGAATGGTATATACAAGTAATGGGTACGAAAGATAAGGGATATGTACAAGGATAGATGGTATGTATAGGGATAAGGACTATGTATAGGGTAGTGGACTATGTACAAGGATAGATAGTGTGTACAGGGTAGTGGACTATGTACAGGGAAATGATGCCTATAAGCAAGTGAGCAAGCATGTGCAAGAATCCAAGGACAACCATGATCTTGCCCCTAGTCAAGCTGAAAACCAATTGGCAAGTGATGAGGATGGTACGATGTTGTTTGACGTGGGAAGGACACATCCCGAAACAACATGAGGATGATGATAATGTGACTAAAGGATCAAGGTTTGCGGCCAAGCTAGAAACAAATCCAAGGAATGTTTTGAATGATGCACTAGGATGCATAGAAAGATTGTATGGATTGGGCTTGTTGCATTTGGAATGACTTTTCAGGATTGGATGTGATAATGGAAGATCCTTAGACCATTGACAAGGGAAAAACCAAGGCATGCAATAGGTATGAATAGATGATGGGTGGCTTTGGTAAAGGATAAGTGACATGAGGATTTTTTTGCTGGAAAATGCTATGAAGGCTATGACATGATATTTCGTGAATAGTGTATGACCAAAGGATAGACATGTCAAGAGTTTTTTCCAAAGCATTATTTATGTTTGTACCCCAGTCCTTATCAAGATCAAAGTAGGTGGGAAAATGGACATGAGTGGTAGGGTTAAGATGGATAGATGGAAATGTCATACGAAGGGTATGGGAGATGAGACAACTTGCCCCCAAGTGTAATAGTACACATAGATAATTTCTTACACATGACGCCTATTTTCTAGGTTTTCATCATGGTACTTATCCAAAGCACCATAAGAATGGTTTTCACTATTGGACAAAATTTTTCTCTTGAATTTTTTTTTATTTTTTTTGGTGTCACCAAGATGCCTGTTTGTCAGGTTTTCATCAAAGTGACCTTTTTTCTTTCTTTTTTGGATGGCCTTGATGCTTTAGATGATCACTGATTGTATTGAATCCATTGATGGTGCTGATGTAGAGACTGGTGCCATGATATGCCAATAATGACCTTGATGAAGTAGTTGCCTTGTCAGGATCATAGCACTTGCATATAATTGATTGATGTCATTGTAATCCTTGTTGACACTAGAGTTGGCCTTATCAAAATA
The DNA here is from genome assembly GCA_007258455.2 of Sequoia sempervirens. Taxonomy (NCBI): domain Eukaryota; kingdom Viridiplantae; phylum Streptophyta; class Pinopsida; order Cupressales; family Cupressaceae; genus Sequoia; species Sequoia sempervirens. Next base: position 17,267 of record VDFB02058110.1, read on the forward strand.
TGCACATCGTGATAGAGTGCCATGGAAGTCCTTACAATAAAGAGTTGCTGCCAAGATACGATGGATTTGTGACGTAATATTTTTAGACTTTAGGTGAGATGTAGGATTATGACAGATGATGGTAGATGTGTTTGGCAATTTCAATGTAGGAATTTTTATTTTCCAAACTTGGGGTGATGGATGATAGAGACTGGGTTTCAGATTGGGATAATGTTTGGAACCATGAATTTTATATGCCTTGTATGATGACCATTTTGAAGGAGGTGGACATTTATTATATGTGGGAGTCCTCTTTTCTTGTGGCTCCACATTTTGATTGACTTTTACTTTTGAACTATTTTCTATGCTTGATCCATTTTTCTTTGGGATCCATTTTAACTTTATTTTTCCACTTGGATTTTTGATTGATTCAATGGCCTTTGATATTTGATTTTGATCTTTGAATTTGTAAGACTTTTGTTTTGGTTGGTTCCAAATGGAAGCTTTATTCATGTTGGAATGATAATTTATGGTATGGATGGAAGGATTGTTGGAAACAACCTTATGGTAAGAACTACTCATGGCCTCCATTTTGATGTTTGTATTAGATAAAGTTGCCCCCAATATCGAGGAGGTACCATTAACATCATTAGATTTGCTGACTAAAGGATAACCAAGACCTTGATGTCTAGGATTTTTTTGAAACTGTATTGGTTCTAGAATTCCTTGCTCATGTATGCCTAGTCCTTTTCCTTGATACTGCATGCTTTGACATATTTTGTTTGCGATGGGGTATTTTTTGTTTTGAAAGCAAGATGCGAACCCATCACTGTGCATGTGGAAACTATTACTTGGAATCTTATCCTCTATAAGAAAGCCTGATTTGATAAAAGTGGATGATCCTAGTTGATAGGATGTCTTATCTTCATTGACATGTTGGATATCTTTGGTGTGATTTTGTGACATATTAGATTCAGAGGATTCTACTGGTGCTTCCAAGTCGATGTCGAAACCATCTTTATGGTCATTGTCATAGAGTCCAATGAACTCAGCTATAGCTTGATCATTTGCAAATATGTCTAGAATAGGAGACTCTTGGTCTAGAGGAATATCATCTATGTGTCCAAAGGAGGCAAGTGTCTCATTTTGGGAAATGGATGTGTTTTTTGCTTGGATATGGTCATCTTCAAATGTTTGATCATGAATGGCATAAAGGTCAAGGAGTGGATCATTTTCGACTTCTTGCTCAATAATAGTGTCTTGATCAAAGATGGGTTTGTCTTGAATGATATGGTTGGGAATGGAATCTTGATCAAGGATAGGTGTATTTTGGATGCCATGAGTATCTAGAAGGACTTCTTGGATGGACTTAAAGATAGGGTTGTGGAATAGACTACTTTGATCTTAACATGAAGTGAAAGCCATGAAGTCATGCTTTGGACTTTCCATTTGACATGTATCCTCAAGTTTAGTAGATGGGATGTGACTTTGGAGACCATGAATAGATGTATTTTCATGACTAAATGTCGATTGAGATGGAGTGCCTTGGAAGGGATTAGTGGATGAAGGACTATGATAGGACATGGAGGCTTGGAAGGGATTAGTGGAAGGTTGGTTTCCCTTGTCAAGGTTAGGATAAGGGTGATAAGTGGACGTTTGTTGTGGATTAATGGAATGGATTATGCTAAGGGACTCTTGATAATGAGGGTAGATGGATGAAGAACTAGGACTTATGGATTGTTGGTAGGAAGGGTATGTGGGAATTCTCCATGGGTTGACATTGATTGGCATTTGGATTGGATAAATTATCTTTTGAAGTCTAGGGCATGTTGGCATTGACCATTACGGATTAACTGGTATTCAACTTGACTAGCAAGCATATCAAGGTAAATTGCAGACATGGTGGTGAGGTTATGATGAAAGGTGGAGTATGACTAAGGTATGTGATATGAGGCCTAAGGTATGACAATGCAAAGAGTAACTTAAGTCTAAGGTATACAACCTAAGCTATGTTTTTGGGATTTTCTGAATATAAAGGATGAATGTATGCAACTATTTTTTTTTTTTTGGTATTTTTCTCTACAAATAAGGTATGTCTAAAATGATGCTATCCTAGGATGATAGTGTCTAGAGATGCAAAGTCTAAGGAAGCTTCTAAGGTAATCAATTTTGTGAACTTGAGATAGAGGGACCAACTACCTAAAGTCTAACCAAGGCGCCAATTTAATTAAGTCAAGGAACCAATGTAGGATGAGGATCAAAGACAAGTTGAGTTTCCTAACTAGACTGATGAGCTAGGATGGATTCTCTGTAGGACAAAGGATAAAATGATAGGAATAGGTTCAATGACAGATTTTGTTGACACTATGATTTTTCTAGAGTGTAGATGATGGACCTATTCTAAAGTTTGTAAAAGTGACCCTCCTAGAAGTTTGACCTAAACGAAAAATGTATTCTAAGATGAGACCAAACTCTGAATTAGGACAACTATGGAAATGACTATATGAACCTAAAGGATGAAAAATTGAGCAAAATCGTTGTAGGTTTCTGTTCAAGGACTGTTTGTGGAAAGACAACTGAAACTGATATAACCATGTTGACTATACAATGACTGTGAATTCTGACTCTCTGATAATCAGGAAAATGCGTCGCATGATTTCACATATGCGGTTAAGTTTACCAGTTGTGGTTAAATTTGACAATTGTGTTTCTCTAGTAAAGTTCAATATGTGATTATGACAGATGTGGATAACCTTCTAACAGATGCAACTCGTAATGAAAATTGTGACTCGTAATGACAATTGTGACTTAGAATATAACGCATGTGGTTTTTCGCAAAGCAATTGTGAGCTAAACTAGCAGATGCGACTATACGCTAGATAGATGCGACTGATACTGATAGATGTGACTCAAAGCTAAACAGATGCGACTGATACTGACAGATGTGACTCAAAGCTAAACAGATGCAACTCATAATAACAGATGTGACTCAAAGTTAAATAGATGCAACTCAAAAAATCAATTGCGACTTTCTGGTGAACAGTTGCGACGCTCTGTGAATTTTCAATGATCTGAGATTTAAAACTGACTCTATTTTCCGTGATCAAATTCTGGTAAACAAGAACAATCATAAGACAAAGTGTTTGCAGTTTGATTTCAAACTCAAAGAATGTTTAAGTTGACAATAGACAAGCACATCCTAATAGGCCAAAAATGCCTAGGGTTTGTATACTTGGTATAGCCCACTGAAATACCCCGGATTGGTGATAAACACCTTTCCTTCTCGAGAGTAGATAGCTTAGAAATTTGGTGGCATTGGCTCCCATCCACGGCTCATTAACGTCTTTCGAGCACACCAATTTTGAATTATTTGGGCAATGACCTCCCAAGAACTGCTATCTCTACTCAAGGGGATCAGTAGTGAGTGTCTTCGGGCATGATACTGTACCCTGCACTATACCAAGCAACGACCAATAGAACGGTTGGACACTAAGACAAAAGGTATTTAGTATGGGCATTTCGTTCATGGGGCATGATCCATACAGCGAGAGTCCCCTTTCAGATCCATCTCGTCAGAACCACACTCGTGATTCTTGGGTTTTCCCCAAGAATCCACTTTTATATACCGGCTGGAAGTCCCTCGGGTTCAAGGTGCTACCGGTCTGAGTCATCCTAGGGTGAGTACTTTTTTTCACTAGAACAGGCCCAAGTTCTAGAGTTGGTAACCGTTTCTCTTACACCGAAGATCACACAGATGCGCAAGGGGGGAGGATACTTTGATGTACCAAATTGTGAGGGTAATTGCATAGTTGTGCTTTCGCACCAAACACAGTAGACACTTGTTAATTTTAATCCAAATGAAAGATTTGCTACACTACTAAACAATCTGTTTTAAGAAAATTAACTAAGGTCTTTGACATGCATTCTGTAGAAATATTCGTTAGTAGTTTTCAGTATTGTCTTCGTCAATCATGCTGCAAAAACTCGTTAACTCCTCAAGACACACACTGAAAATAGAAGATTAGTACAAAAAACTTAAATGAAAACAACAAACTAAAATAGTGATAACTTCCTCAAAACTAAACAAAATTTTAAATCATAGATATCTATGGAAAGCTGAAAAATAGACCTTCAAAACCCAGAAAACGTTTTGCAAAATCCTGCAAGGAAAAAGTGTTATAAACAAAAGAAAATTCGCATTTTAACAGTTAAAGCTTAAAAAATTGTGATCACTAAAATGGCCATAACTTTCTCAAATCGTAACGAAATTTTAAACCGTTTGAAGTTCTAGAAATATGAGAACAAGATCTACAAAACTTAGAAAAAATTTAAAAATATTTTATTTTCCCATTTTTCTGTGCTCAAAAGAAGGTGACGGGATTTCGTATGAATTCTTGGTTGTAACCTGCAAAACAACAAAAATAAACAAGAAAACACACAAATTTCTTAAGAATTCATATCGGGTTCACCAAATGTAATGCCAAGAAAATGCAGAAAGAAACAAATCAGAAGCAAACATGCAATCTAAATCTAAATGCAATCTAATGCTAAGCAACAAATAACAAAGGAAGTAAAAAACGTAATAAAACTGAACAATCTCACCAAATTGCTACGTATTTCCATGATTCATCTCGATTGCCCTTCTCATTTTTTCTATTGTAGTATAATTGCCCTCAGATTTTTCGTAAGTTCGTGCAAGTATAGCCTAAGATAATGATTTAGCAAAACATTGAAGATTCAAGATTAGTGCTCACAAAAGTCATACGATTTCAAGAGTTTTCGAGAGAGATTGGAATGATGAATGTTAGATCAATTTATAGAAAATTGATTATTCGAATGATAGGCCAGGATTGAAAGATCAATGGATGGTTGAGATTGACTGATTAGTCATGCATTCTGATAAGTTTCAGTGATGACATGAGTGATACCAATTAGAAATAGAATTAAAGATTAAATAAATGATTTAATCTTCCAGTTTGGTATTCGAAAATAGAAGAATTATCTTTGCATGACAAAGATAAAGATTGATTAAAGAAACTCTTGTTCAAATGCACGCACAAGGTTTAATTAATTAAATAAGAATATTTAATTAATCCGCATGCACACGCAAATGAGTTAGCACTGAATGATTGAATGATTTGACGAAGAGATTACTCGAGAACGCCACTCAAACATTAAATCAAGAGTTAACTGAATGATTTGAATAGATCTTGATTCGAGTCAAAGTGAATACTTAGATAACTCACACAATTTATCTAAATATAGAGGAATGCGTTAAAATAGAATTCATGAATTAAATAATTCATTTAATTCAAGATTTGATATTTGAAGAATAATTAAATAAATAAGATTTATTTAATTAAGTGATGAAAGGATTTAAATGAATAATTAAATAAATAAAGAATTTATTTAATTATAGTTGAAGTATGATAAAGAGTAAATTAAATAAGAATTTATTTAATTTGACAAGAAGGATAAAGTTAATTAGTAACATAATTAAATAAAAAGCATTTATTTAATTAATCAGATAGAATAAAGAAAGTGTGAATTAATTAAATAATTAAGATTATTTAATTAATAGAAGAAATGAAGACTATAGAGAATAATTAAATAATTGACATTATTTAATCATGACCATGAAGAATACGAATTATGAAGAATATTGAAGTCGCAGGCTTGAACCAGATTTCGGTGTCTATAGTTAGATTGTTCGTATCAATGTGAAACCTCCATTGTGCATGAAAAAACTACAAAGTCATGCATGTGTTGATCGAAGATGTGTGTAAAGCTTTGTCAAAATGTTGATTAATATTCTACATTAATTCATCATGCAAATGATATTGATTCTTTGATCCTTTTTGAGAAGAAATGAGGTTGTTATATAGCATTTGTGTTTCGAAATGAATGCTTGAGATCATGTAGTAGAATATTTTGATCAATGGTTCAAAACTGTAGAGAGGATTTAGATGGGAATAATCGGTGTATTTTGATTATGTAATCAATGTGATTGAAGAAATCATTTTGAGTGTTAAGTGGGATTGATGAAATAGATTGAACCTTTAGTAGGATTGAAGAATAAATGAATCAATCAGGAATAGATGGATTTGTCATCCAATCAGATCGAACAATTGGGGGATTGTAATTTGCTCAATCATGAAAGTGGGTGAGCATAATTAATTAATTAATTAAATTAATTAATATTTTTTAGTTGAACGTGCAAATAGTGTTTGAATTTTGCAAACAAAGTTGTATTTGTTTGATTTGACCTTTTTGATGATGTTTTGAATAATTTATTTAACTATTCAAGTTTAGGGGAAAGTGTTTTAATTAAACTATTAAGTGGTAATAATTTAAATTGATTTAGGGGAATAAAGTGAATTAGCGACATAATTAAATAATTGATGTTATTTAATTAATCAAGAGGAATAAAGTTAGATTAGGACTTTATTAAATAAATAAATTTATTTAATTAGTCAAAAATGATGAAAAAGTGAATTAATTAAATAATGTATTATTATTCAATTAATAGAGGAAATTAGGGTTTTTGATGTAATTGATGAATATTAGTGTTAAATTGCTAGTTGACAAGCTAGGACAATTTTAGGTGTCTACAATATGAAATAAACCATTTATCTTGAACTCTAGTCATTATTCAATTGGAAATCATAAAAACACATCCACTACATACAATGTATCATTCCCAAAACCTTATTCCTTTCTTCTTTACTACGAAATCATTTAATCATTATTCAAGTAATAAGTTGATAAAAAGAGGGTATATCACATGTATGTGTATATGCATAAATGGAGTATTTATGCATGTACACATATATGGCCTTCTAACTATATATACATATGTGTATGCATTCTTTAAGATAAACAGAAAGATCCCTTCTATATGAAAATCACTATGCTTCAATTGACATCAACTTCCATCAGATTTCTCATTCATGCACAATTTTATCTACAACAAGTAGATTCAAGTGAAGATATAAAGAGTATAATTAACAAAGCATTCACTAGACTACTGTTTGAGACTATTGTTATAAAGGCTCATGAAACTTTATGTAACAAGACTTGAAATGACTCCTATCATCAAGGCATGTGAACACGTATAATCTAAAATTCCATTTGGTTCATGCTAAGGTAATATCAAGAGTCCAATTCAATATTATTTACCCAAAAAATCTTTCATCAAAAATGATTTTCAGATTTATTCAAAATAGATAGATTGCTCTACAACATGACTTTAATCGGGTCAATAAAAATCACAAAGCAAGGCATACCCATTCAACTAAGTTTTCCATTCCAAGAGGTGGTATTGAGTCTTTGGAGTTTCTTCTTGTAATTGGGAGTGCTCGAGTCACCTTTTTTTTCTTTCCATCAATAAGTTCTCTCTTGTTACCTTCATTCTCCCAAAGCATCAAGCCCCGTAGTGCTAGAATCCTGCTCTCATTTATTCATCCCCCTCTTAACCCAAAGATAGGAATATGAAAAAGAGAAAAAACAAAAGGGAAATTAATTGTTTTTTCATTGTGGCCTTCAAGGCCCTCCTTTCTTTTTTTAAGAATCCATTTCCATTTCATTTCATGACAATAACCCCTTCGCTCATTTTGCATGTAATGTCCTTTATTTACTCAAACTTCCATGCATGTAACTATTGATGACAATTGTCATCCAAATTCCATTTATATTTTCATGCAAAATAAAAGAATATAAATGCATTCATGCCAACGACATTAAGGTTTAAATGCGTATGTTACTTATGATAAACACATTTCATTAAATGCAACATGAATATATAATAAAATTTCCTTATTTGATATCATTTTTAACAAATGAAATTAATATCTTTTGATAAGATAATAAAATTTTATCCTAATTATCAAAAGAGTAGTTTGAAATTAGAATATTTTATTTCTCTTATTTTATTTGTTTATCCTTGAGAATAAAATAACATAGGTCACATTTTCTTAACACCCCCTTTTGATTAAAATAAAATGATAAATATTATCATATTTTAATTTTCCCCAATGTTTCAATTTTATAGATTAAATAGTTGAGTTTATGCAAGGAGAACGATGTGAAAAAACTATTATTACTGATTTCCAAGCGAGCAACTTCCATAATCACGATAGCTACTCCTTATAAGCTCAACCTATCTCCAAACTCTAGCCTCTCACAAAAACTCTCAACAATGGAAAATTCACAAAATAACATTCTTTCTCAAAAAAGCTCTCAAAAATAAACTTGCACAAAAACTATAGAAGAATAATGAATAAAGAAATCATAATGAAAAGTATAACAAAAGCTAGAGAAGCTACCTCTATTTATATTTAAAACTGAGCAACTTAATGCTACAAACCAGCTACAAAATTCACCAACTTTTCTCTCCTTTCTCCCACCACTCTAACAACAAACTAACAATACATCGACTCATCCCATTTAGAATGAAATGTGGCTGCTTTTAATCATAATTTGTAGCACATAAATAGTCCAAATGTTTCCAACTTCTTAGAATGGATGAGTCGTCCCTATTCAAGTGACACAATCACTCTTTTACTAAGTCAAAGCACAACAAAACATATCTACAAGTTTATGCCAGTCGACTACCCTCATGAGCTTCAACCACCTTTGCTTTGATAAAGTTTTCATACTCTTATTTAGCTGAGCGTGGGTTTTAGACTTCCATTTACTTCACTCTTCCTTACATGGTGTTGCTTTTTTTCCTTAGCAGCAGGTTATGCGTGTGGTATATTTATCAACAACTTAAACATATATTTACATGCCTCACCATAATGTTGTTTATTCTCTTCCAAACTTAGAAACTATTCACATTGCATATGGTTTACATTATTGTGTTATGCATCGACTTATTCTTAGCTTATGCACTGGTTCTAAGCTCTTTTATGCACTACTTTTAAACTATCTCATGCACTTTATATGTGCAGCCATATATATACATTATGTTGACTTTTATTTAAGCCAATTTCCTTTAAAAGTCTCGTGCCATATACATGCACTATGTTTACTTTGTGATTTTTTTAAAATGCATTCAATATTATTATATATAATATAATATATATATTCACATTAAAATAATTCTTTGGTATTTTAAATATACTCTCAAAAATATATATATATATATATATATTATACGTATACCATCATTTTAGCATCTAAATATACATATATTTACATATTCATTGATTGGTATATATATACAAAATGTATATATATACATATATATGTTACATATGTCCATTCGATATTCTTGTGCATAGGGTGTGTTCATGTACATGCCTATACATACATACATATGTATGTATATATATATATATTTATGTATAGGGTGTGTTCATGTACATGCCTATACATACATATATATGTATATATATATAAATATAGGGTGTGTTCATGTACATGCCTATACATACATACATACATATATATATATATATATATATATATTATACGTATACCATCATTTTAGCATCTAAATATACATATATTTACATATTCATTGATTGGTATATATATACAAAATGTATATATATACATATATATGTTACATATGTCCATTCGATATTCTTGTGCATACAGTATATCTGCACATGAGTATGTGTAGATATGTCTACCTACATATACACATGCATGCATATACTCACATGTATGAGTTATTGTATGCATGTAAACATGTACATATATACATATATACATTCTATGTATATACTCATCGATTAATATATAAATATGAGCACATGAAGAAAATATTTCACTTAACATAACAACTTAATCACAAATTCCCAAACAAAAACTGAAGATTACTTACCCTTTCTCGAAATAATTTGACTCAACTAGATAAAACTAGGATGTGAGTGTGTGTATGCTCAATTGGGCTCATTAAGGGTTACTAGAACAAGTTCTTCTCTTGAGTGATACTCCCCCTCTTTTTTGGAGGCTTGATTTTTTTCCTGCATCCAACTTAGTGCATCACAACAGTAGTTAGCCGACAACATTACATTCATATGCATCATATATTTTTATCTTCTAAAAATTTAAAATATCATATTGAATTTACACATTCATTCATCACATTTTCCATCAAGATACATATACAAAACACAATCATATATTAAAGAATTTTAACTCAACAAAGTAATATTAAATAGGTAATAACACAATGGGGTAACACATATTCCCCCTCTTGTGAATCATCATCCCTGATGATTTTAAGTATCAAACATGAACATAAAACCATATAAAATAAGCATAACAACATTGTTTTACAAGAATTTTCAAAGTCTAGCAAAACTTGAGGAAACTTTTGCTTCATCATAGTATAGTCCTCCCAAGTGGAAAAATCTTCTACATACTAATCCTATTGGACCTTGCATTGAAAAACCTCTCTATTACGTAAGTGAAGCTTACATGTTTTGAGCACCTTGAGAGGCTCAATTGTTACCACTCCTTGGTATTGTACCTATAAGGAATTCCAATCAATAACATGGTTATCCCCTGACATGTATCTCTTAAGGTATAACACATGAAAGACATTATGCATCCTGGCAAGAGCTAATGGGAAAGCAAATTGATACACAACGGGGTTAACTTCTTTGAGAATCTCAAAAGGACCTACGTAACATGAAGATATTTTGGATGAATTTCCAAACTTTATAGAACTCTTATGAGGTTTAACTCTTAACAAAACCTTCTTCCCTACTAAGAAATGTTTGGTTACCCACTTGGAATCTACAAAATTATTCTACCTATCATTAGCTTTCGCTAGCCTCTTTTTAAATACACCAACTTGCTCCTCCATTTCTGATAACATTTCTAGCCCAAGGCTTATCATATCCTCTAGCTTATCCCAACTTATAGGAGTTTGACACTTCCTGCCATACAATGCTTCAAATGGAGCCATCTTGATTGTGGAATGATAAGAGTCATTATACAAAAATTAAACCAAAGGTAGGTAATCTTCCCACTTTTATTATTGATCCATGCAATATATTCTAAGTAGATCCTCCAACACTTGGTTCACCCTTTCAGTTTGACCATCAATTTTCATATGATATGCTGAACTTATGTTCAATTGTGTTCCAAGTGAATAAAACATGGTTTTCCAAAACCTAGATGTCACATGAGCATCCCTGTCAAAAATAATTTTATCAGGAACTCCATGTAACCTAAATACTTCTTGAATAAAATTCTGAGTTATAACATGAGCTCCATATGTTAGCTTACCTAGAATAAAGTGAGCCACCTTTGTAAGGTTATCCACCACTACTAGAATGGAATTATGCTTATTCCTCGACATTGGAAGACCTTGCACAAAATACATGCTAATGACTTGCCATTTCCTTTCAAGAAATTCATGAGGGTACAAAAGACCTGTAGGGTGATGATGCTCTACCTTCACCCTTTGACATTCTAAGCAACTTGCTACAAATATTATAGCATCCCTTTTCATCCCTTTCTAAAAATACAATAGCTTCACATCAGCCAACAACTTGGTCACTCTAAGAAGTCCAAAATATGGTGTGGTATGAACTTCTTTCCACACTAAATTCCTTAGAGTTGGGTACATAGATTCTTCCCTTAAACCTTAATAAATTTTCAGGTTCAAAGTGGAGTCCTTCATACCTTGGGTCTTTTGGATTATCCGAGAGTGTTGGCTTGACTTGTTCATAATATTCATCACCCTTGGACTTCTACATCACTTGACCTTTGAAATCAATTTGATTTGATGTCATCAAGGAGATATGCCTCCTACGACTTAGGGCATTGACAACCCGATTTTATTTTCCCTTGATATAGTTGATGTTAAAATCATAATTTTATTTCAATTCCAACCATCTCCTTTATCATGCATTCAGATTAGGTTGGGTGAACAAATACTTCAAACCGTGATGATCAGTCTTCAGTTCGGAGGTTTCCCCAACAAATAGCGTCTCCATATCTATAATGCATGAACAACCAAGTTACTAATTCCAAATCATGCAAAGCATAATTTTCCTCATAAGACTTCAACTTCCTTGACTCATAGGCTATGAATTTCGCATCCTACATCAACACTCCACCTAAACCTTCTCCTGAAGCATTTGTGGTGACAATAAAATCCCCATCTAGATTTGGTACTTTCAATATCAAAGGTATGGTCAAATTCTCCTTGAGTTGGTTAAATCTCGCTTGAAATTTCTCTAACCATTCAAACTTCTTCCATTTTCTCTACAAAGAGGTAATGGGAAAAGCTATTATGGAAAAGTTTGCTACAAAATTTTGATAATTCCTAGCTAGACCCATAAAGCTTCTAACTTTTGGAACATTCTTAGGCATTGGCCATTCGGGAAATTATTTTATCTTTGTTAGATCAACTACAATTCCATCTACTAAAATCACATGACCCAAATACTACACTTGCTTCTAAAAGGAGGTACACTTTGGGAGTTTCCCATACAACTTATGCTCTCTTAAATTTTGGAGAACAATCTCTAGATGCTAGAGATGTTCCTCTTTGTTATTGGAGTAGATAAGAATATCATCCAAGAAGAACAACACAAACTTATCCAAGAAATCCTTGAATACATTATTCATCAAGTTTATGAATGTTGGACCTGTGCATTTGTTAGTCCAAAAGGTAGGACCATGAACTAATAAAGACCATACCTAGTCCTAAAAGCTGTTTTGAAAATGCCTTCATCCTTGATCCTCAATTGATGATAACTTGATTGTAGATCAATTTTCAAAAACACTACCGCTCCTTGCATATGATCAAAGAGATCATCGATACTGGTAATGGATACTTATTCTTTATCATTGCTTTGTTAAGTAAGCGATAATCAATGCACAAGCACAATGTACCATCTTTCTATATCACAAAGATCATTGGTGCTCCCTAGGGTGAAACATTGGGTCTTATCAGTCCCTTGGAAAAATATTCCTCCAATTGAGCTTTTAGCTCCATTAATTCTGTCATGGTCATCATATATGGAACTTTCGATATACACTCCGCCCCTAACACTATGTTGATGGAGAAATCAAACACTCTTTTGGGAGGCAATGCAGGTAATTCATCTAGAAATACATCCGCAAAGTTCCTTAGGATAGGATATTTCTCCATATTCAACTATGCTGATTCCACCACCTCACCATCTTTGGCTTCTTGGAGGTCTTGATGTCCATAGTACACTACATTGTCTTGAGAAATGAACTCATTGCATTCCTCAAGTTTCTTCATTTTCACTGCAAAGAGTTGACAACCTTTCTTCTTCGCTCTATGCATTATACAAACAATCTACTTTGACACTATGTTTCCACAATCAATTCATCCCTAAAATGACATCATACAAACCTGGGGGACTACATACAAATTCACTTCCATAGAGAGACTTGGAAGTTCAACCATTGCTTTGAATAAACATTGATCCACCCTAGCTCTTGTCTAGTTTGCATACTCAACAATCCAAGAATTTTCAATATAACCAACTTTTCTAGAAATTTTACTAGCTATACTAGGAGAAATAAAATTTTCTATAGCATTGGTATCAATTAAAATTGAGATGTGTGTACTAAAAAAATACCTAGAATTTCCATTGGAGTAATTTGGTACTTCACTTGCCAATTGTCTAACACCACATGAATCCTCTACTGGAATGCTACTCGTTGAGGAGGTAGAGGGTTCCCATGTGGTTGTGTCCCTAGTGGTTTTTTGGGACATTGATTTGGAAAGTGATCTCCACCACACGTAAAAATTCCTCATCATAGGAATTCTAGAATTGCCTTCATTCCTACTGACATTATTGGTGTTGTTCCCCCTATGGTACCTTCTTGATTCATTTTGAATATTTCAGAATCCCTTTTCCCCTTTCCTTTGAAAATATTTCCCTTCACTAGGCCTCTTTGAAGCTTGATTGGCTTGTGACTAATTAAAATTATTTTGATTCTTTTCATGGTAGTTTGAGATAGATTTAAGCCTCTGCTCTTGCTTAATGGCTTTCTCGTACACTAGGTCCATGGTAGCAAGACCCTGTACATTTATCTCTCCTCCGATTTGGGAATTGAAACCCATGATGAACTTCCTTATGCGAAACCGCTCATCCTTTTGGTACATGGGTACATACCTTAGGATATGAGTGAATTTCTCCCAATATTTGTTTACTGAGGAATATCCTTTCCTTAGGTTCTGAAAGTTAGTAAGATTTTGATCATAGAAGAGTTGAGGTAACCATCGTCTTCAAATTTTTTTCAAAAATTCACTCTAAGTAAGATTTAAGGAACTTAACCCAAGCTCCATCTTTTTGTTCATCCACTAGTTGGATGCTTCTCTAGCCAACTGAAAAGATCCTCAGATAGCTTTAGTTATCTTAGAGTAATTCCTAATTTCAAAATAATTTTCCATCTCTGTGAACCATGCCTCATATGTATCCCCACTAGTGCTACCTTCAAACTTTAGAGGGGTGATCTTCCTCATATCTCAAGATAACTCACTTGCAAGTCATTTCCTTTTTCCTACCTCCAATCTAGACTGTGATTCATCATTCTCATGTTCACTTGACTGAGTATGATGATGGGAATTTTCCCCTTTTTCACCATTAAGAACTTCTTGTTCATTCCTTTCTTTTCCCCTTACCTCTTGCATGAGGTACCCAATTCTTTCTTTTATTTCATCCATCATGGCCAAAATACAATCTAATTTAGCCTCAACATTTTCTACACCTTGGCCTACTTCTTGGATTTCCCCAAGGTTGGTTCTAGTTCTAACCATTTTTCATAAGAGATGCTCCACATGGAGGTTTCATATTTAATTATATCCTAAGAAGGTTTATTTACCATTCCAAAGATATTTCCAAAGGAGAAAACATTCATACGTAAGAAATTAAAAGAACTCATACACAAGTTTTTCCAAAACATGATTTTTATTAAGATGAATAGGATTTCAATATCCTTGCATTTATATGGAGTGACTATTCAAATAGTCCAGGGGAGAGTATCCCTCAAATTCACTCTTTGACACATAACTAAGTGTGGTATACCCTTTAGATTTTTATTCGCATTAATTGTCAAAAGGTGCATAACCTTCAAACCTATCCTCAGATACATAGTTTCATGGGACATATCCCTTTGATTTACCACTAGAGACTATTACAATAAATTCTAACATTGGAAGAACATGAGGGTCCCTAAAGATCATCCTAGGACTAACACTCCATTCTGAGGGCATATCCCTAGAAAGTGGTAGAGAATCTGACTTTTCCAGAGAGACATGCGGTACAAAGTTAGCAGCCTCACACATCCTCCTTCTCTCTTGGCTGACATGAGATAGAGCATGAATAATAGTCTCAGTGTCACTTAGCCAAATAGTATTTTCATAATTGATCCCCTCTATGGTTCAAACATTGGATTCCCTTTCTTTCTTGGCCTTTAGGTAGCGCTTGTTACCAATTACTAACTTCCTTGTAGTCATTTTGAGATGCACCATCCTGGCACAAGAATTTCAAACATTAGACTCATATAATGTTGGATGAAAGCATAATGAGCACATAGGTTCCCAAGCTGAACCTTATAGCTCTAATACCACATGTAACATGCCTATTATTCTACCCATTGATTTTTACTAGTTTTACCCACATATGAATAGTTTATGATACTAACATTTAGGCAATAAATTTTTTCTTTTCTAATCAAATAACAAGATGCACATTTGAAATTGTATAAGAGTGAATTTTCACCCCATGTGCAAATCCCCTTTTTTCCCTTCTCCACTTTAGAAAACCAAGTTTAGAGGCTTAATTACACCTAAGCCTGCTTCTTTCATCCCACTTGGTGCCTGTTTTGAGTGTCAGTGGAGGCGTTTCTGTTGGGGACACCTGCACGACACGTAGACGTCGGCATGACGCGATTATGTCCCTAGAAGATTCCTATGGATGAACTTGTAGAGGCGTTACACCTCATTGGGAGTCAAGTTGTAATGCCCTCTTTGACCGACCTACCCAAATATGGCTGTTTTCTTCATCTCCTCTTCAAATTATCTCCTTCTACATACATTCTGACTTCTTCACTTCATTCACAAGCTCACTTTCATACTCTTGCACTCACTCCAAACATTTCAAGCACTCCATTGCAACAACAACTTCACTCCATCACTTCGATAAAGCAAGTTGGGGACAACACCATTGCAATAGAGGCTCGAGTACTCTCATTTTCTTCCCCAAGCAACCTTGAGTGCTCTTGGTGGAGGTGGTAAGCTTCCCTTTCCTCTCCTCTATTATTTGGTTGAGTAAGCACATTTACTGTTTTGTGGTGTTTTTGGTGCTCTTTATTACATTACTTTCTTTATCATACTCGCTTTCTTGGTTGTCCATGGAGGTGGAAACACCTAAACAGGGGTTTGACTAAGGCATACCCCTATACAGCCCCCAACATTTTCCTCCTCTTTGTGTGTAGGTGAACGTATTATCAAGGAGCTAGTTGGCAAACGAGTTTCTTTGTGAGATCCTTCTTGCCACCCTAACTCTTGCATTTTTAATTTATCACATTAGAGAGTATTTTGTTTACTTAATCACATTATTTTGGCCCTTTAGTGGTAGTTAGCTGGGTTGTTATCTTGTTTTCTTGGGTTTTACCTTGTCTCGTCAGTTGTCTGGCATACATACGCCAACACTCTTTAGAGATGCCAGTGTGCCGTGTTATCATCCAAGGACCGCACTTTCGTCCTCAAGTAGAGAGCTTCCTAAGGCACAGTGTTGAACCTGGAAATTGGCTCACCTAGCCCTGTTTTGTATCTCAGGTCTGTAGAGTGGTTGAAGGACCTTATAATCCTCATCATTCTTCTCCCACATATCTTAACACCCTACTAAGCTGAGGTAAGTTAGGGTAGCCTTTTGCATCTTGGCCCTCCATGACCTAGGGCCTTGCACGTGGTGGTTTCCCTCTCTTACATTTTTGGTGAACCCAACGTGAACCATTTTGGTTTCATTTTTGCAATACTGACAGTCCCTTTCCTCATACTCTAGGATTTTTGTAGGTGTGAGTGTTGTGAGGCTGTCGCCTTACAACCCAGCCTACGACCCCTAGTTGGCATAGTTGGAAGGTTCCGAAGGTGTTGCATAACGAAACCTTAATTGGGTAATTGTCTTATCCTTTAACCTTTAGGGACTCTGTGGAAGCATCGTCTAGTGCATAATGGCCTCCTTCCTACATCAACCTATCCCCTCTATGCAACTTGTGGATAGTGGTACTAGTATAACCTTCACTTCACAGGACATGCCGATGGGTTTTAACTAGGAACCATCTCCTCTCTATATCCCTGTGTGGATCAATGGAAACATCGTAGTAGGTGTTCTCGTTGATCCAACATCACAAGCAAAAACAATAACTAAGGAGATTATGCTGATAATTTTTTTACATAAAGATGGGTACGATGCACCTATGAGTACCATCCGCATGCATGACAGGCTTTCTGTACCCCCTTTGGGTAGTATTGTCCTATCGGTCTTGGTTGTACCTAAATCTATGAAACTCCTATTTGACATTATCCTTGGGTCTGAACTCTTTAGGGTGAAGTTGGGTATCCCTTGGTTGGTAGCTATGAATGCAGTCCCCTCGGTTGTGCATAAATTTCTAAAATTTATCCATAGGGGTTCTATGCATGTAATTCACAATGCTGGTTATAAACCATTGGTTGCTCGTGGTATCTACTCCTTAGACTACTCTTGGCCTCTGCTTGCTGGTCCTCTTCTGCTTGGGACAAACCTTCTACACCGAACTTATCAGAACTATAAGAAAGGACGCTTGAGGCCAAAAGTGAGATACCCTTCACTGCCTTATGCTGTTTCACATAGGGCTTGCTTAAAGGCCTACATTGGTGCCACTAAGACATGTATGAAGGAAGATGAGAAGCAATCCTGAGATCCTCCTTCTTCTTCCATTGGTCAATTTTTTCTTCTCACTCTACTGTGGTACCATCAGATTTTGCTCCTCGCTTGCAGAAGAATCCTATGGTGCCCACTTGGTGAAAGTCTAAGCGTCCGACATTCAAACTTCTTGGTCTGCTGACGGAGCCTAGACCAGTTCAGTATAATAGGAAGAAGGTCTCCCATGGAGAGTCCTATTTGTCTCAACCTCCATGGCCTCCTATTGCTCCTGCTCCTAAGGCAGTAAACAAGAAGAGGCCTACTGCCGAGGTGCTTGAGTCGACTCCCCCCATCACTCCTCAACCTGTTCCTCCTGCTCCTATTCAGGAATTCGTCCCTCCGCCAAAAATGACTATAGTGGGTGTTCCCATGGTTGAGTAGGAGCCTCTTGTTCCTTCACAGTCCCCGGCCTCTAACTAAAAGAGTCGTAGAAATTGCCTTGCATGCAAGCGCAAGCACCGATGAAAGACTCTCTTGGCCAAGCAGGCCACCTCACAAAGGAAGGAGGAAGAAACAACCACCCCTACTTTAAGGCCTCCTATAGTGTCTTCCTTTTCCCTTCCTTATGCTTCTCTTCAGTCTAGTTCTGCGCTACTTCTGACTTCTGTTGTGAGTACGAATATGCCTAACGCTTATAGGTGTTCATCACTCCTTCGGTGGAGCCGCCTTTGCTGATGTCTATTCCAAATATATAGCCTTTCCTAAAGCCCATAGATATGACTAACACCTCAATCATATCTACTGTGGTCCTTCTAGTAGCGAAGGACATAAGAGGAACCTACCTTCTCCACAAGGTGGCCCCGCATTGACTTGTTCTGTCTTGGTGACGGAGCTAGTCCTAGCCTCCCCTAATTTTGTCACCGCTCTCGAGTCATTCGGTGAGCCTAGCAGTGAATCACAGGTGCAACTTTCCCCGTCCACTAAAGATAAACACAACTCTCATGTGTGGTGCATGTTTAACTCTATGGACGAAGTCCTGACCTTGTCAACAATCTTCGCGAAATTGTTGACCTTAGCTCCACAAGAGCTCAACGAAGAAGATCTTGTGGGGGCTTATTCCTTGGCCCTTGTTGCGAGAGGGTTGGATGCTCCTCCTCTTAACATCCCACCATTGTAGGCTCATCCTCCTTACCCCTACAATGATCTAGAGTAGGAAGTAGACGACCTCTTGGTTGATCAATGTTAGGAGGAGGCATCTTCTTGATCTCTAGTGTGTGTGTGTGTGTATTTTGTGATGTTTTCCCCCGTGATTGTGCTATGTGTGCCTGGATGGCCCTTGTCACCCCTATTGGTGCTTGGATATAGGCATGATTTTTGTGTTGTGAACCTTCTTCTATTTGTGTCATCATTCTTCCATGTTTTTGCTTGATTTTCGACGAATTGGGGATGATGCAAAGCGTTGGGGGCATTTGGGCTCCCCTTCTATGTTGACCCATTTTTTTACTTTTACTTTTTTTTCCATGCATTCTTCCTAATTTGGTTTGGGATTGATGATCTTTCACCTTGCATTGCGATTACCTATTATCTATATGAGCTTAGACAGATCTGACCCCGCTAAAACAAATCCCCCTATGTCCTTTATTTGTGTTTTTATCCTTTGATTTCTCTTTATCTTCTTTTCTTGAGTTATCCCTCTCATTTGTGACAATGCTCTTCCTTCAACATTTCAATTTTCAGAAAATGCATTCATTGCCAACGAATCTTTTCTCAAAAATCTTCTCAAACTTTTCTTCAAAATCACATTCTCAACTCAGAACCCTAATGGAACATGTTCCTTCATCATGGGTTCATAAAGAAAGGACTTAAAAACCTTCCTCTGAAGCAAGAACAACTTTGATCTTCCCCTCGCGTGGGGGCATATCCTTTGACAATGAAAAATGTAGACACTCAAATTTGTCCTCACAATCGTAACGATATTCGTCTATTGATTAAATAGATATTATTGTTTACTTAATCAATTCATTCAATACTTCTATTCATACATTTCATCAAATCATTAAACCGTCTCATGCTTGCTCATTATCCATTTACATAAATGATCATATTCGTCCCATGGTCGTTCACTAACTGTTTGCATAAACGATCATTCTTGTTCATTTCCATTCAATATCCATTTCATAAACGTTTATGTATGTTTGCATTAATGTTCATGTCCATTTTCACTATTGTTCATACCTATTTGCATAATAAATCATAATCATTCATAATCCATTTGCATAATAAGTCATAAACATCATTTTCATATTAAATCAATTATCATTATCATCCATAATTGTTTCATATTCATCTCCATTAATAAATCAATTATCATAGTCATTGATTATTATTTCATAATAAACTAATTTTCATAACTTGCATATTAATCATATCATTTGCATAAATCATTCATGAAATATTGCATTTAGTAAAGCATCTTTAATCATTTTATTCATATTTAATCATTTAGGTACATTTTAATCTAATAACCCTTTATCACTTTCATTCTCATCCATAACATTTAATACAACAATGTGGGATAATGACATTTCCTTCTCTCACATCTTTTATCCCACATTTCATCTTCAACCCCTCTCCATCCTCAAGGAACTCCTATTTAAATGGGATTTCCCTCTCATTTTAGCTCTAACAAAAATTTTGCTTGCAAATTTACATACTCATATCATCTTTGCATCTTGATTGCATTTCTCATTCACCATAGCCTCTTTATTGCATTTTGTGCTCACAAAATCTGAGAGCAAATGCATAAACAAAGAACTTGGTTATAGGGAGACAATGGAGACTAATTTCTTTTAAAAGCATTGTTTTTTTCTATAGTTTAGCTTTACATTTCTGGTTTTGCTTTTGATTAGAATGGCTCTATTGATGTGGGATGAAATGGTGGTTCTTACTACATAGAATCATGCATTTTTCTAGCTCTACAATTGGTGAACTCGACGTGAATCAGTTTATGTTATCATGCATTCTTGCATAAATTTGATAGGTTAATATGGGAGATCAATACAGTTTTGCATGTTTTGATTTAAACTGTCATCATTTGTCTAGCGTGACTTTGCATTTTTTCAAGCTCTTCATCTGAGCCTTGTAATAGTCTTCTATGTATTGTTTGGCACCAACTTCCTCAACTGCTTGAGCTTGAAATCTAGATTCAACAATTCCCCGTTTGTCTTTCTGTGGATGAAAATTTTTGCTATCTGCCATTTTCCCTACAAAATGATTCTAGTTCTCTTTACGGAATAGCTTCTCACTTGAGTGCATGCAAGGAGAACTCTGGTAAAGGCAGTGGCATTTGGATTTACACTTGCGATTGGCATTTCTTTTTTAATGTTCCTAAAAAGGCATTCTTTACCAACTGTTTTGTCTCTATTATGTATTCCATGAAATCACGTTTGTTTGTTGTGGACAAAATTTTCTTGTTTTTTTTTTTTTGAGGATCCTCACAAAATAACCTTTTTTAAGTGCTTTTATCTCGGTAGGGTTCTAACGCCTTCTCCACAAATCCATCTTTAATCGACTTGAAAGTTTCTAATGGCTTTTCCATTTTGTGCATAGCCTTCAATCTTGGCGCAGGCAGGGAGAGTACCGACAACAAGATTCTAACGCCTTTTCAACATAATCATTTTTGTTTGAACGTTTTTAATAGCTTCTCATCAAAACCGGTTTGAGGTGCTCTAATCAACAGTCCACGTGTCTTGTCTAAGCCTCTGTGTTTTCCTTCATTCCTGCAAGCTGTTTCAACATGCAAGCTGCCTTTTGCATTTTGCTTTATTGATCTGCAAGCCATTTCATTTGCATGCGCTGCTTTCCTTTTATATTTTGAATGATAGTTTCTAATGTTCTATAGGTAGATTTGCTAAATAAAGGTTGAAGCATTCAAGTTTTACACCTATTGATTGCTTTGCATTTATTAAAAGGTCAAAGTGGTCGCCTTCCTTCTGCCAAATAGTTCATCTGCTCTATCTCTACACTTGCAGTCATACGATTCATGCACCTTATCTGAAGCTTTAAATGCATTCATTGTGTTCCTTGTTTGTCTTTCCATGTTGTTTACGTTTAGTTTACTTTAACTTTTTAGCATACATTTTGATTAGTCTTTAGATTTTAACTTTTTAACATACTTTCTAAAGATGCACTCTAAGATACATTTGTTAGTTTAAAGTTATTTTAGTCTTTTTCATTTTTAATTTTAGTATAATATCATTTAGTTTTTAAATTAGTTTTAGATTAAGTTTTTTGATTAGTTTAGCTTAATTTTAATTTAGTTTTTAGATTGATCTTCATTTAGTTGTTAATTTAGTTTTAGATTAATTTCAATTTAGTTTTTAATTTAGTCTTTTTAAGATTAGATTAGATTAGATTTTAGATTAATTTTTAATTTAGTTTTTTTAGATTAGATTAGATTTTAAATTAATTTTTAATTTAATTTTAATTTAGTTTTTTTTAGATTAGATTAGATTTTAGATTAATTTTTAATTTAATTTTAATTTATTTTTTTAGATTAATCTAATTTTAGATTTACATTTTAAAATTAATTTAGTTTTAAGATTTAATTTTAACATTTAGTTTTAATTAGTTTAGATTTTGATTAATTAGATTAAATGTCTTTTTCTATTTTAGCTTCATTTGGATTTCAGGTCTAATTTTAGTTTGCTTTTCTTGTAGGTTCGTTTGGCAAAGAATTGAAAATCAAAACATACACTTGTCAAAAAAAGGAGGCATGAAACTACTAATGAGATTTTGATGCAGGACGTTCGTCGAAGACATGATTTTGAAACCAATTGTCTTTTAGATTAGAAAACACTTCAATTGGTGCATTAAAAATGAACAATTCTCTTCTCTCACGTAGATCCAACTAGGGGGTGAATGAACATTGTTTGTTGTGCTTGAGACAGTTGGGAGTATGCTCTCACCTTGTGCAAAACTTGGTGATCAGAAACTAGACCCATCTATTTTTATGTGTCACCCCGATTCAATAATCGAAGTATCCTCTCCCCTTGTGCACTTGTTCGATCTTGGGTGCAAGAGAAATGGTTATTGACTCTAGGACTTCGAACTTCCTTGGTGGGAAAAAGTACTCACCCAAGGCGACTGAAACCGACAATAGAGCTCTTTTGCCGAGCTACCCTCGATTGGTATATAAATGTGAATTCTAATGGAAAACTTAGGATTACGAGTGTGGATGTGTCATACGGACCAATTAGTACTCCCCAAAACCTTGTTGAGCATAACCTCTTCAGGCTGGAGTGCCTCCTAAATGGAGATTAATCTTGCACCCCATGTATGGCCACTCAAACGGGGGTCTTGAATTAAACAGCTTTGTGTAGTAGCCAACAACCTTCTATTTGCTAGCGCAACATCGGTCGGTGTGAAGACATCCACATCTTCGCAGTTTTTAGTAGAGGTGATCAATCATGGGAGTTTCATGGGGGTTGGAAGCTTGGTTGGCCTTATAAGTGAGTGCACTGTAAGGGGGAGCTCGTGCAGCCAAGCTTCTGAATTCACATGCTAAGAATATGTGGCTGGGGAAACCCACGTGGAATCTAGCAAATATTGTCCTTTCCAACCTTAGGATTTGTGCTTGTATTGCAAAAATAAAAAAAAACATTCACGATTGAAAACAAACTCAAAAACACTTTGTTTGCTATGTCTTTTGTGTGTGTTCAAAAATAGACCTCAAACAAACATCACACCTAGAAACTTGCAACATCTCAAACTTTGCAAACCTCAAAAGGCCCAACAACACAAACCTATCACTTAGACTTCTTGGGGTCATCATCCTTCAGTTTTGATCTTTCAATCCTTGCATTCCACCTAGTCCTTGCATTTTGACCTAGTCCTTGCATTTCACCTAGCCCTTGCATATTCATGGTCCTTACATATTCATATCCCTTTCATCCTAGTTCTTGCATGTTCCTAGTCTTGCATACATAGGTCACATTACATAGTCCTTGCATACATATATCATTCCACCTAGTTCTTTCATGTTCAACCCCTTTTGCATATCAAGACCATCTCACCTAACCTTTGCATGTTCTAAGAATTTATCCCTTTGCATATTCATCATCGATCAAAGGTTAGGTGAGATGGTCTTGATAAAGGAAAATAAAAACAAAGAAGTTTCCCTAAACGAAATTTTACACCATTGGGACAATCACTTGAATCTGCATTAAAATAACTTCTTGAAACCAATATTATAACATTACTCGAAATAAAGGAATATAATCTACAAGTCAAACCCCCATGGTGGAATGAAGATCACTTTTGCGACTATCATAGACACAAAGGACATAAGACACATTAGGGGAAATTTACATAAAAAATGGGCCTCCTAAGGAACTCTAAAAAAACAAAAAATATCTCATATAATACAAATTATTTAAATATAAAAAATATAAATTATTTAACTACATGAATTAAGTGGGGACACATGTTTATATTATAATTCGTTAAAAAACTAAAGTCCATGATTTTTTAAAAGTGGTAACATATATTTCTATTATAATTTATTAAAAAATTCAAGTTCACTTTCTTCATTATTTATTTTTTATTCACAAAATCTTAAACTCAAGTTTGGTAACTTATATTTGTATTAAAATTTATTAAAAAAGTCAAGTTCACTTTATTTTCTTATTATTTATTTTTATTTAAAAAGTGGAAAAGTAAAAGTAACTTTAGATATGTTATTTTTTACTTAGTATTTTATTTTATATATATATGATTTTATAGATTTAGATTTATTAGTACTTGCCATTGGCATAGTACTATTGTAATGACTTTGGCTTTTTTTAGTTAATTAGTTATTAATAATTTAGTTTTCAACCAATCAAAAAAAAATTTAAACAAAAATTAAAATAAAATTCAATTTTGTAAAGTCAACTTGTAAAATATTTAACTTTATAAATTATAAAAAATATTGTTTGTGCATATGATTGGTTAAAAAAGTTGTGTGTTATTGGCGGATAAAGCAAATTAAACTTTTTTTTAAGGAATGATTTTTCATTTTTTGCTTTATAAAATCATTTCATTAAATCTTTCTAAAATAAATAAATGTGATTTATTTTGACATCTTTTTAAGAATGATTTTTTTTATGTATGTAATTGTTATTTTTTTATTAAGGAAAATCTACAAAAATCAATTAACTATTTTATAGAGATTTGGATTCATACTATTAAAATAAAATAAAAACAAAAAAAATTGTATTATTATTTCCATTAAACTAATATCTTTATCTATATTTTTAATATTTTATAGTATAATTTGATTATATATGTGCTCCTTCTTTTCATTAATAAGATTTTTTTATATTAATTTATATTAATATATATATAGTTTCTTTAAAAAAATTATAACCTATAATATATAGATATATAAGATAATATATAACCTAATGTAGGTTATATATATATATATATATACTATTTCCATTAAACTAATATCTTTATCTATATTTTTAATATTTTATGGTATAATTTGATTATATATGTGCTCCTTCTTCTTTTCATTAATAAGTTTTTTTATATTAATTTATATATATATATATATATATATATAGTTTCTTCAAAAAAATTATAACCTATAATATATAGATATATAAGATAATATATAACCTAGTGTAGGTTTATATATATATATATATATAATTTATATATAATATTCTATTTATATCTTATATTACAGGTAATAATTTGTAGGTAATATATTAATATATATTATATAATAGTTTATATTAATTATATTATATGTAATATTAATTTATATTATATATTTATATACAATATAATATAGGTTATTTTATTTTGTAGGTTCTCCTTTCATATATATTTATATATATATTAATAAACTATCTTAATTGACTACTATGTTAATTATAATATTAATATTATTATATTATTACTATTAAATCACTATATTAATAATTATAACAATATTTTAAAATATATTAATATTATAATATTATCTATTTACTTAGTTTATATAATATAATTTATAAATAATTAATATTAAATTAGAATATAATTTATTTATTATATTAGTAGTATATTTAACTTCAACTATAATATGAAGATTTCACTATCAAATTCAAAATCAACTAGAATCAATCTAAGAATTATTTTTGTATCTAAGGGTTAATTTTAAGTTTAGTTTATCAAATGAATTGAAAGCATAAACCAAAAGAAATAATGAAGTGCAAAGGAACAATAAACGAAAACACATAAAATAGAACAATCTCACCCCATGTTTTCATTCTCCATGGCCAATCTCCATTACACCTTCTAACTTGTTGATTTGTGTTGCCCTCAGATCGAACGTGTGAGCAATCCTTGACGAAATCCTACACAAGCTTTGAAGGATTTTCTTCTAAAATGCCTATGCCTATGACAATACGATTGAAATGTCTATGCCTAAATATGCCAAGACTAAGTGGAATAAGATAATAAATGCAGCAATTTCTGTGAAATATCTAAGTATGTCAGTGCATAATCTAAAAATGAGAACAAAATAGCATTTTATAGAAAATGCCATTTTGAATGGACGGACGAGATTGACTTTCGACAGAGACCTAAAATCAGAGGATGAGATTAGGGTGATAATCCCTGTCGGGGTTAGGGAAAAATCCTTAAGCCAGTGAAATTAGAGATTTCATCACGAGAGAATCGAATCGGCGGTGGAGAATAAATGAGATAATTAATTCAAAAATAAATATTTTCAAAAATCAGGAAGATAAGAGTTGAGCTGAAGATCAGATTTGGAAAATCAATAATCTGCCAGGTTACTTGATTTTTGGAAGAAAGTTACCAATTTGAATTAAATTAATTGAAATATGGATTTTGTGAAATAATAAATAATAGATTTTAGGATTATCTACCAAAATGAATTTGTCCGGTTAAGAATGTGATGACATTTTAATTAGAAAAATAATCAAATATAATTATTTAATTTAGCGAGATAAGATAATTTAATTAAATAAATTAATCAATTCATTTTAATTATGACAATTAGTGACATATTAAAATAAATAAATGAAATTCGGTTATTTAATAATCGAGAAAAGAAATGGTGAAGAAGGGTGATTTTTTTTTTTTTTTTTTTTTTTTTTGCGAAAACAAAGGGGTAAAAACTTTATTAGAAATCAGAAAAGAGCATTACAATAATAACCACGGGACCCAGTTCCAGAAAACAAGGCGAAAACCCCACAACATAAAACAAAATCAACTATCCCCATGTATCCTCCTATCCTCTTCCAAGAACCGGTCTAAATCCAGATGCAGCTCAGGGTTAACTTGATCCCAATCCTCAACCTTCCAACCACTATCTTGCTCAGAGGCCCATTTGGCCAAGCAGTCAGCAGCGCGATTCCACTCCCTTGGGATGTGAACAAAGGATGCCTCCTCCATCCGAGAACTAACTTGAAGAATCCATTGAACCACCGAAGCCAACTGCCAATTTATATCAGATATCTTTCGCTCATTCAAGAGATTAATCAAAATCTGTGAATCAGCTTCACATATAACCTTTCTCCATCCCAAAGCAAGGGCCCGCTCCATAGCATGAAGAATTGCTAGACCCTCCATGAAGTTAACAGTCTTCACCCCCTCATGTATAGAGAATAGAAAAATCACCGAACCAGCTGAGTCCCTGCCAACCCCACCAATTCCAGCAGGCCCAGGATTTCCCCTAGAAGAACCATCAGTATTGATCTTTAAAAATCCATTGGGAGGAGGTAACCACCTTCCAACCCGTTGGACCCTCTTTTTCCCATGCCTACAGTTCCTAGAACTGACAAAAGATGAATGAATTTCTTGAA
This sequence comes from Sequoia sempervirens, assembly GCA_007258455.2. Classification (NCBI taxonomy): domain Eukaryota; kingdom Viridiplantae; phylum Streptophyta; class Pinopsida; order Cupressales; family Cupressaceae; genus Sequoia; species Sequoia sempervirens. The sequence continues at coordinate 44,964 of VDFB02058110.1, forward strand.
GACCTAGTCTGGCCACCAACTCAGCATCACCTCTCTCCAAGGGGAAAACCACATCACATTTAGCTAAAACAGACTCCTGCACCATTCCAAGCATACGCATCCAAACTTGCCGACCCACCAACTTCTGATCACGAAAAATTTGCGGTTCCGCTCCAACCAAATCTGCCAAAGCAGAAAGGTAGGGCCCATGAACCAAACTTCCTGCAAAAAGGAAGCCATAGAAGGAGGTCTTCCCATACTATCCCAGAATTCAACCAAAGAGCACACATGAATACAGGGAAGCTTCCACACCTCCCACCACCAATGCCAAAGCTGCACAACAAAGGGGCACCGAAAGAACAAATGTGAAGAATCCTCTTCCGCTCCCCCACACAAAACACAAATTGAAGGTCCTTGAAATCCCCGTTTACGAATGTTATCCCAGGTCAAGCACCTATTCCAAGCCAAAGTCCAAACAAAGCAGTTGCATTTAGGCCACGAGAGTTTATTCCACACCCTTTTCCACCAATGAACCTCTGCCCCAGTTAGCTTCTGAGCCAATAACACCTGATAACCAGAAGCAACAGAGTAAACCCCCTTAGGATTATGGGTCCAAGCAAGAATATCTTCTTCCAGAAGAGAACTACAACTCCTACTATGAAGAATCTTGTGAAGCTCAGCACTTTCTTCCGCAAGTCCCAAATCTGGCCACTCTGCGGGATCCTTCCAATGAGCTACCTCCAACTGACCAAAAGAAGCAACAGACTTGAAGTCACTCACCCTAGCCCAGCCAGCCTCGAGAAATCTTTGGCACAAAGGAAGTAGATTGGGGAACTGAGAAGTAAGTGGAGGGAATCCATCCCAAGAATCCGACCAGAAGAGAGCCTCAGTTCCTCGTCTACAGATCCAAAATAAACCTTCCTTAATAAGCTTTGCACCCTTCTGAAGAGTATTCCAAATCACTGAACCTTTCCCCTCAAGAGGGTAACGAGGAAGATCCTGCCGTGGAATCCCCGGGAAATACTTATGAGATAATATCCTGGCCCACGGCTGATCCTGTTCCACACACCATCTCCAAAATAGCTTAGCAGCCACAGCCACTCCAGATAACGCAGACTGTCGAAGACCAAGACCACCAAATTGCTTTGGGCTGCACACAACATCCCACCTAACCAGGCTCCACTTGGAAGAAGCCAAACTTCCTGCCCATAAGAACTGCCTTTCAAGAGAATCCAACTCCCTCAGAAAACCCATCGGAGCCACCTGAAGCATACATCTATAGGTAGGGAGAGCCTGCACCACCGACTTGAGAAGTTGAACCCGCCCCGCAAAAGACAACCATCTGTGGGTCCAATGATTAACTTTTGCACGGAGCTTATCAATAATATTCTGCCAAGAACCCTTGGGAAGATGGCGAACAGAAATTGGGAAACCCAGATAAGTCAAAGGGAGAACCCCTATCTGAAACCTTAAGATATTAGCAATTCTTCTCTGTATGGGGCTCGGCGTGTTGAAGAAGAATATGGAAGACTTCTCCTCATTAATCAATTGTCCTGAAGCAACAAGATATATGTCCAACACCTGCCTCAAGTTAGTAGCTTCCCTAACAGTAGCCATCCCCATCAGGGCAGTATCATCAACAAACTGCAAATGAGATTGCGGAGGCAAGTCTCCACCCCATCGCCAACCTTGAATGATGCCAAGCTCCACCCTTCTTTTCAACAAACGACCAAGGCCTTCCACAAGAAGCAGAAAAAGATACGGAGAAAGAGGATCCCCTTGGCGCAAACCCCTAGAGGCACCAAAAAGTTCAGAATGATCTCCATTTATCAAAACTGAGAAGGAAACAGACGTGACACAGCTCATGACCCATTGGATCCACTCCTCACCAAAACCAAAAGCAACAAGGATCTTCTGCAAAAAAGACCATCTAACCCTGTCATAAGCCTTAGCCATATCCAGCTTAATGAACATAGCCTTCTCATGGGAGTTGTCCATGGAGTGGATGGTCTCCGTAGCAATGACAACCCCATCAAGAATCTGCCGACCTGCCACAAATCCACTCTGTTCCTCTGAAATCAACACTTTAAGCCACTTCTTCAGTCTCTCAGCCAATAACTTTGAGATGATTTTATAAGCCACCTTGCAAAGAGAGATAGGCCGGAACTGAGATAACCTATCAGCCCCTTCACACTTGGGTATGAGAGCAAGGAAGGTGGAGTTCAGAGCACGAAGCATCTGTTTATTCCTTTGGGACTCAAGGACAACAGCCAGAAGATCCAACTTTATGATATCCCAGAATTCCTGAAAAAATTCAATCGGGAAACCATCGGGACCAGGAGCTTTACCCTTCTTCATCTGAAACACAATCCCCTCCAGCTCATCAAGAGAGATATCTTTCATCAAATACTCATTCGCCTCCCTGGAGACCAACTGAGGAATACAAGAAAGAACCTGTGCTTCCTCAACAGAGCCCCCTTGTGAATCCTCCCTAAATAAAGTAGCAAAATACTGAGATGCCTCAGCAGAGATTTCTTGAAACGAGGCAAGACGTTCACCCCTATCATTCACCAGAAAAGGAATGGAATTACCATGCCTCCTATCCTTCACAGAATTGAAGAAGAAGGCGGTGTTTTTATCACCTTCCTGTAACCATTCAACCCGGGCCTTTTGCTTCCAATAGATTTCTTCCCGCAATTCAAATTCCTCAACCACTTTCAAAGTCTTAGCCTCCTCCCTTAGAAGATCCTCAGAGGCCCCATTCTCACGAATCAACCGCGTAATATTATTCAACTCCTCCTGTGCGGCAACCTTAGCATGAAAGATATTACCAAAACATCGCCGATTCCACCTTTTAAGCTGATATTTGACAAACTGAAGAAGCTTGGAGAATGTGTACATTGCCGTACCAAAAGTTGGTCTACCAATCCGCCACCACTCAGCCACATAATCATGAAGAGTGGGATCCCGTAACCACATAAGCTGGAACTTGAATGAGGGAGACCGAGGCCCCCGTGCAGAGATAATACTAAGCTTAATAGGCCAATGATCAGAACCTCTCCAATCAAGAATTTCAGATCGAGTGGACCATAAGTTTCCAACCCAATAACAGGAAACCAAGAAACGATCTAGCCTCTCAGCAACACAACTCTCACCAATTCTCCTATTATTCCAAGTGAAGCGACCATTACTAGGTAGAACATCAATAAGATTTAATTCAGAAATGCTATCTCTGAATAACAGAGCAGAAGGCTCCAACCTAGGAATTCCACCTCTTTTCTCAGACAATTCCACAATAGCATTAAAATCGCCAGCCATAACCCACGGATGGTAAGGAGCTAAGCTACGAACAAAACGAAGATGGGACCATAGAAGTTGTTTACCCAGAAACTCAACAGGAGCATACACATTAGAGAGGAGAATACACTCACCAGTCTCATACCAAGAGGCGACAAGGGATATAGAGGATCTAGAGGACATCCACCATAGGGGGAAAATCTTCCGAGGGTTCCAAAAGCAAGCCACCCCTCCAGAAGCACCAAGAGCCCCCACACACTGGCATTCACCATATTTCCACAGCTTAGGAGCCATGGCCAACATATTATCTACAGATAATTTAGTCTCCTGAAGAAAAAGAACATCCGGAGAATGATTCCTAACCAAATCACGAACAGCTTTTTGTCGAGGGCCACTGTTCAAGCCCCTTACATTCCATGAGAGAACAATCATTTCTGGGGGCATGAAAAATGTGAATCAAGAGTCTTGACTGACCCTGACTCCACCAAAGTTTCCCCAGTTAATTTAATCTTCTCCATATCCTTTTTCCTTCCCAGCTTGGAAGTCCTGTCACCAACCCCTTTCTTCAGTTCATTTTGCTGAATACCTAAACGAGAGGAGGCCAAAGAGCTCTTCCCCACATCCTTGCCACCTTTCAGGGGCAATGGGGAGCCACCTCCACCACTCTTCGAAGCTCCAATAGAAGATTCTTGTTCAGTCTGGACAATCAATTGTTGATCCGTATCCATCTGCCCAACCCCAATCTCCTGCACATCCTGCATGGCCTCCAATGGTGGCCCATCCTGTCCTGTACCCAAAGTTCCTTGATCCAAGTTCAGCAACCCCGGATTCACTTCCTCCTGGCTGAGATCATCTAGCACCTCAAACCTATTAAAAGTTTCATCATCTTGCCTCTCCCTCAAGGTCCGCTTCTGGCCCCGATTCCTATTGCGAGCCTTAACAGGGACATAACCATCATCTCCATTACCATCACCCAGAATAGGCTCCTTACCATTATCAGTCCTAGGAGGATTACGAGAAGGCTGAGAAGGTTGGGGTACCACAAGGCTTAGCCCTAGGGCACCTACGCTGCAAGTGACCATATTCATGACAAAGACGACACCGAAAAGGTAGGGTTTCATAATCTAGCTGTTGAACCCAAGTATATGATCCAGCACTCACTTCAACAGAATCTGGCAGTGGCTTGCTTAAATCAATTTCTACACAGATACGAGCAAAAGTCATTACCTTTTTATACTGCGTCTGTTGTGAAGACCCAATAGGTTTACCGAGCATTGAAGCCACCAAATGCAACACGTCATCCCGCCAACACTCAACTGGAAACCACGGCAACTGAACCCAAACTGGAATCCGACTCGGTATTGCCTCAGTCGGGTTGAAGCCAGCATGCCATGGCTTGATAAACAAACCCACCTGGTTATAAAAATAGGGGCCACCCTCGAAGACCTTATTCCGATCTGCCATGCAATCAAAAGAGACCATAAAAAAGTTGTTCGCAAGGAGCCTAATCTCCATCTCCCCCTCCGGCATCCAAGTCCGTTGAGCCCAGGATTCCAAAAAATGCAGCGAGACTCTCAAACCCATGAACTTGCAATAAAAAGAGTGCCTTGAATAGTATTCAATATCATCTGCAAGCATTTCCATCGGGATAATCAGCTTCGGTCGCTCTTTGCATCTTTCCAAACACCCATTAATCTTCGTAATTCGGGAACCATTAACCGATCCTAGATCATTCATCTCCATCTCTGAAGAAAACAGCGTATTATCAAAAACATTCACTCCATGCGCCGAAGGCTTCGAACCAAATGCTGAACGGAAATCCAATTTGGGGCTAACCCCAGATGTTTCCCCACCCGGCATAGCAAAAAACAAGATCCCCAGCAGGCATGCAAACCCCCAGGACACTTTAGCAAGAAATGGAAAAAAGAAAAGACCCCAAGGGTAGGACCAAAACCCTTCCACCCACAAGCCACCCAAACAGTAGCAAGAAGGCCTCCAGAAAAGAAAAAAAACCCCACCACCACAGCCCCGATAGCTTCAAAAAACCCCCCCCACAACGCAGAAGCGAGCAACACACAGAGAATGAGCTAGGGCACGGTCGCCCTAGCTCGGCTTGCAGAGCACGCAAACGCCATCCATTCAATTCAAATCCATGGTTTCATTATACTCATAATATCGACTGAAGAAGGGTGATTAAATAAATTAAGAAATTTATTTAATTAAGGGAAGACTTAGACAATTAATGACGTATTTAATAAAAAAAATCATTTATTTAATAATCATGAAGAATAAAAGGACATGAATTAATTAAATAATTATGAATTATTTAATCAATAGTCGAATGTAGACCAAAGACATAATTAAATGTCATAATTATGCTAGGATGAAAGTGGTTAAAATAGAGCTTGCAGGCCTAGGTCATTTTTAAGTCTCTACATTTTTCCCCTCTTTGTCATAATGTAGCATGTCGCATTGTAACAAAGAAAATAAGTCAAAGCCATGCCCCAGTGAAGGTGTAAAGTATCAATGCCCCCTTAGGAAATTTTTCAAATTTTGGGTCGGTGGCAGAAAAATTTGTAAAGAGTCCCGATAAGTCAATTTGATGACTAGAAAAACAATGGCACAGACAGTTTCAGATTCTGACATGTTTAAGACAGCCAATGGGGTGGTCAAAGTTGCTTAAATGAGCCTCCAATAATAACCTAGTTGATAAATGTCATTTTGAGTTTATAAATAGGTTGACAAAGGGGTAAAAGTCAATTCATTATTACTATTTACATTAGAAATTTCGAGAGCTTAGAGCGAAAAGGAGTGCAGCGAGGATGGTGATTCCAGTGATAGAGCATCACGGCGAGATCGTGCAAAATTTCAAGCGGCCAGAGGGCTTAGAGCCTACGGTATGTACCCTTATCCTCCTTTGTAATTTTTTTGTTTTGTGTGCCAAAAGTAGGTTTCTAGGACAAACAACAAATGCGCTGCGACACATATGCTTTCGCGTAAGCCGCATTTGACTTCGCGTTCGATGCATTTGATGCGTCGCGACACAAGTGCAATGGTAAATTAGGGGAACTCGAGGTTTTGTGCCGCATTTGTAAAAAAATGTGACTCATTTGCCTAATTGAGTCGCATTTGAAGGCTGGAATGCCGCATTCGTCATTTTGCGACGCAATTGCCTATTTAAGCGACGTATTCAAGTGGAATGATGCAAGTGTCAAATTTTGTGATGCAAATGTTCTGATGCAACACATTTGAGCAACCAAGTGATGCAATTGCCATGTTTTGATGCATTTGAAGTACAAAATGACGCATTCGAGTTTTTGCGATGCAATTGCAGTCAATGCGACGCATTTGATTTTTTCTTTGACTAGGGCTAATTTTGATGTTTGTGAAACCTTAAATGCATTTGATGATACTGAAAATTGTGCAGAAGGTACTGACGTGCTATTTGGCTTTGTGCAGAGGTAGCTTGCCTCGATATACACATGAGAGAGCAGATTGACGACCTTCAGATTTACTGACTAGCTGAGCCCGCGAGATCGGCGACGATTGATGGCCCTGGGTTTGTACTATGTCGCATATATGCCCGCTATTCAGGAAAATAGGGGACTAGTGACTACGCTATGTGAGCATTGGCATTTGGAGACCTGCTCCTTCCACCTGCCGATGGGTGAGGCGACCGTTACTCTGGAGGATGTCTACCACATTTTACGAGTGCCGATCTGAGGAGAGCAGATAACTTACGACCCTTGCCATGGCGAGCAAACTTTCTAGGCATACTATCGAGATGAGGGTGCAGGGCTTGGCATCTAGGGATACGAGATCCAATGGGAGTTCATGGCGGAGCACTATAGTCATTTTGATGCCTTCCTAGCGACACTCATTGGTAGTGTTTTGATTCCTGACCGTCGGGGACATGGGTTCCCTATTGGCTGGGGAGACGTCTTGGTTGGGATGAGGCAAGATAGGATAGTTTATGCCTAGGGCCCATGTTTATTGGGCACATTCTACCACCAGTTGCACGAGGTTGTTTATCGGAGGGCAAAGAGTATCTCCTGCGGGACCACCTTGATGATGATTTGGGCTTGAGAGCACATAGCCATATTTCGTCTACCGATTCAGAGACCACAGCTGGCCAAGGGGATGCCCTATGCCTATTATTATGTCAGTGCTTTACAATAGACCCGGATGGGCAAGACAGGTTGGTGGTGGCATCGGATTGACACAATGGTGTCCTTTATCTAGCGACCATACAGAGATTGCGAGCAGTGGGACGATGAGGTGGACTATCTGAGCCTATGCTGACAATATCGATATTTGATTGGCAGGACAGTGCAGAGCCAGTTGATCATAGAGATGTATCTACCACAACATGTCCTCAGATAGTTCAGAGAGCAACAGGGTGTACCTACAGGGACAACCGAGTACTCCCAATCATCCAGAGAGTATGCTTGGGGACCAACCATTCTAGTAGCCTTTACAGAGCAGCAGATTGATGGGATAGGAGCCCAGCCGTGGGGATGGGAGGTGGGATTGTAGATATCGAGACCACTGGAGATTATGACCTATGGTGGTAGGCACACAGACCAGTGCCACTGACAGATCCTGATGGGCCAGCGCCTGTGGATAAATGGTCAGTGATACCTCGTGTGCCGAGAGCCAGGTGAGAAGGCAGAGGTGGTGATAGGGGTAGAGGCTAGGGGACGGATGGAGGCAGAGATGGAGGTAGGGGGAGAGACAGAGGCTGAGATGTAGGTAGGCATGGAGGCTGAGGTGGAGATGACAGAGGCAATGGGGATGATGGAGGAGATGGCCGGAGACACAAGAGAGATGGCAGAGATAGGGTAGGAGGGTACGCCCACGTGTGGTGAGAGTAGAATTAGATGCTATTCCAGAAGTGGCTGAGGAGGGAGAGAGAGAGGAGGAGCAGTCAAGACAACATGGAGAGGGTAAGGAGAGACAGGAGGAGGGGGAGAGAGAGGAAGATGTGGAGGTGGTGGAGGCCAGATAGGGGGAGGGGAGACAGGAGGAGGATGTGGAGGTGGCAGAGGCCAGATAGGAGGAGGGGAGACATGAGGAGGATGTGGAGGTGGCGGAGGCTAGATAGGAGGAGGATGCACCTTGAGATGAGAGAGTCGGTGGAGAGGATGTGGTAGAGGATGATGATGATGAGGATGATGCCATGGATGAGGCTGAGAGACTCCTCAGATGGCGGATGGTGGAGGGAGAGGAGGAGATACCGTCCTCCTTGAGATTGCCCCAGGATTCCACGACAGATCAGAGGGTGGCCGATTTACATAGGAGACTAGACGAGAGCGTGGCACATGTCAGAGCACTGCAGTCAGAGCTAGAGGTGGCTTGGGTAAAGCGAGATCAAGCAGTGATCCGCCAGCAAGACTCAACTCAGTGGTATGTCGAGTTTGCAGCGTTATGCATAGGGCCCTCTAGGTATGTTCCTTGTGAGTTGGCTAGGGTTAGCACGAGGCTGGGACAATAGAGGAATTTATATGAGCAGGAGGTACCTCCTGAGCGACGAGATCCGACACTGTCATGCTCACAGACGAGGATAGGCAATGGACACAGATAAGGGAGTGCCAGTGGTAGCTGGAGTCACACCAGTGTAGGAGGATCCACCTCCTCAGGGCACACATCAGGGCACAGGTCCCACCACTCACACAGGAACACCTCGAGTCACCATTCAAGCCATAGTCACAAGTCTACTGGTTTAGTGCAAAGGTTAGTACAGAGGCAGTCTCCAGTAGCAGATCCTTCTACCTCTCAGAGTTAGGCCGCATTGATATCACAGGTGTCTATGACTGTGGAGATGATGTCGTCAGTGTCAATTCCATTGGTTGCATAGGCAGAGGCTGCCACAATTCCACCCCTCATTTTAGTGCTGGTCATAGAGCTCTCTTTGCCACACTCTTCGCCACAAGGGGATGATGAGAGTCTACCCTAGGGGAATGTTTGTTATTATGACACATTATGTATAGACTATTGAGCCCACGAGCTCCATTTTTGGGATATCTCTTGATTTTATCCTGTGACATTGTACATTTTTGAGATGATATTATATGATGATGTAGTTTTGATGCGGCCTACATGTATGCTATGTGATGTTCTTTAATTTATGCATTATAATATATGTGATGTATGATGTTGATTTATGATGTATCACGTATGTCCTATGATGCTTACTTATGATTATGATGCCATGATGATGCAATGATTACTTATATGTGATGATGATGATAATGATATGCATAATGTATTTATTAAATGGATGTAATGTTGATGATTATGTTAATGCAATGTTTATGATTATGTATATGATTTAATGCTATGGATGATGTATGTATGGACCTAATGTAATGTTTATATGATCATGTATGCACTTATGTCTTTGTATGTCACAGGATATCATCGTGAGATGGACGAGAGAAGATGACCAAACTGATGAGAGAATATGACCATACCGAAGGAGATGCATGTTAGTTCCTAGACCAAATCCTTCAAAACTTTACCATATGACTTTAATATTTATTGCTTTTAATCATCATTGGAAAGACTGTTGTAATGGCCAACAAACACCATGATATGACATAGATCAAGGTGTGCAAGGTCATACCATCACATAAGACAAGCAGTCATAGACAAGGATGATCATGACTCAAACTAAGAGTGTGATTGGCCCAGTATTTTTGTCATAATCAACCACAAGCAGAAATAGACCAAAAGGAAAAATCATGAAACATCGTTGCTTCTCTAAATCTTGTTCCCAGGACATCCTTGAGAAACTAGCAACATGATTTCCATAATACAAAAGTAGAGCCCTTATCATGATACGCCGTTGTTTTTCTAAATCCTAGAATCAGGACCTCGCTGAGAAACTAGTAGTCATGCGTGTCAATCACCATGATACATCGCTACTTCTCTAAATCCTGTTATTGGGATCTCGCTGAAAAAATAATAACATGATAAAAATCCAAAAGAAAAGTTCCAAGTGTGTCTGGATATCCATTGTTTTAATGTCAAAATGTCAGGTTTGGTGATGATGAGATGCTAGATTGTCAAAGTTTTGATGATGCCCAAATGACAAATGTCAAAAATTGCCGAATTCAGGAAGAACACATCCTAAATAATGTTGAGGTCGAGAGGATTTGATCCCTAAAAGTCAAAGGGGTCCCTCAAAAATAATGACGATGCCTAGGAAGGACACATCCTAAGGCATAAATAACAAGTTTGTTCTTCAGAAGGACACATCTGAAGAATACTGATGTCAAGAGGAGTGATCCTTAGATGTCAAAAGGATCCCTCAAAATGTCGGATGACAGTGACGATTCCTAGGAAGGACACATCCTAACGCATGAATGACGAAGGCTATCTTTCAGAAGGACACATTTGAAAGCGAGCCAAGAGTTGACAGTTTGACAGGTTATGATGACTTGACTTGTTTTGACCGAGTTTGATCTGTGTTAACTATATGTCAATATTTGCCATGACGATATGATTGACATGCTGATGAGACTGTCATATTGAAATAAATGATTGCCATAATTTTTTTAAGGAATTTATCCATTTGGGAATGATTCGCTTTGTCTTGAAGAAATTTTGACATGTGTGCCAATGTGATGCCATGACCCTAATGGACTGACCTAGTGTAGCCTTAGGGGCTCATCAATAGATGGCCTTTCCTATGTCATGCACTCAGAGACCTCATAGTTCGACATGACCAATGACTTTGTCTTGATGACCAAAGATTGTGTCATGATTTTATTTTGATGAACCTAAAAGGACTAACCTAATGTCTCGGGGACTCAAAATGAGTCTTTCCTACGTAGCAAATGCATAGAGACAATGTAGTTCAGACAAATGACAAAGAATGATTGATTGACATGATAGACTTGACAAGAGATGACTATGTGTTTGCGTTCTTCGAGCAATTTGACATTTGGTTGTGGTTTTCTTTAGGGAATTTTTTAGGTTTTTAGGTCTTTCTTCAGGACATTTTGTGATGTTTTTGGTCTTTTCTTTTCAGGACCTTTCGTGATGTTTTTGGTCTTTTTTTAGGACTTTTTGCCATGTTTTTGGTCTTTTTTCAAGACTTTTTGCCATGTTTTTGTCTTTTTTCAAGACTTTTTGCCATGTTTTTGGTCTTTTTTCAGGACTTTTTGCCATGTTTTTGGTCTTTTGTAAGGACTTTTGCCATGTTTTTGTCTTTTTAGGACTTTTGCCACGTTTTTGTCTTTTTTCAAGACTTTTTGCCATGTTTTTGTCTTTTTTAAGGACTTTTTGCCAATTTTCAAAACCATGTGTAACATCCACTGCAGTTACATTATAATTTTTTTCCCCCAGTCAGGTCCAAGACTTAGCCAATTTTAAGGGACATGAAAGGGATGTTGTCGGTGTACCAGATGGACAGTCGTCAGGACTTGATGTTAACCATTTATGAACCATGGGTATAATGTGGTGGTGACAGAGAATGTATTTCATCATAGGCCACATCAGACAAAGTGACAGTAGATGGCAGAGCAATGATTGATAACGCATGGTGCCTGTTTGCCAGGTTTTCACCATGGTACTTATCCAAAGCGCCTTTTTTCTAGGTTTTCACTGTTGGACAAATCATTTATCTTTACTATTTTTGTCATTTTTTCTTATTTTTTTGTTGCTGCCAAGACGCCTGTTTGCCAGGTTTTCATCAAGGCAACAATTTTTATCATTTTTCAATTTTTTTGTATTTTACGATTTTCAGCTCGATCTCCTGATGCTATGCATAGAACTTTCGGAGATGTAAACTATTGATAGGCTCTGTCAATTGTTCTCCCTTTGGAGTTTCCAACTGATAGGCTCCAAAACCAAAAGAAGATATGATGATGTAAGGACCCAACCAATTTGGTTCAAAATTTCTCGGCTTTTCTCTGTCAACCTGGTTCTTAGGGTTCTGCATGAGAACTAGGTTGCCAATGTCAATTTTTTTGACCATAACCTTATTGTTGTAACTGTGACAAAGACGGTTTTGGTATGCTTGCAGATGGTTTAGGGAATTCTTCCTTCTTTCTTCTAGCATCTCCAGCTCGTGCAGGCGCGATTATCTATACTCCTCTTCATCAGTTAAACCCTTCAGGGAGACTCGTAATGAAGGAATCTCAACCTCAATGGGCAAGATGGCCTTAGCTCCAAAGACCAGGGAAAATGGAGTGGCTCCTGTAGGTGTACGAATGCTAGTGCGGTAAGCCCACAAAGCAGGGTTGAGTTGTATATGCCAGTCATGGCTAGCGTCATTGACAGTCTGTTTGAGGATTTTAACAATGGTTTTATTTGATGCCTCAGCTTGACCATTTCCTTGTGGGTAATATGGAGATGAAAAATGGTGTTGGATGTGAAATCACTCACATAACTCACTAATTTCTTAGTTTTTTAATGGACATCCGTTGTCAGTGATGATGGATTGTGGAAGGCTATACTGACAAATGATGTAGTTTGGATATTTTCTTGCCGGTTATGTATGTCAGAGGGATGGCTTCGATCCACTTCGTAAAATACTCAGTGGTGGTGATGATGAATTTGTGGCCATTGGATGAGGTCGGATGTATCTTACCCATGAGGTTGAGTCCCCATTGAGCGAAGGGCCAAGGAGAGATGATTGGCTAAAGTTCCTGTGCTGGAGCATGGATCAAATCACTGTGAATCTGGCATTTGTGACAAGCCCTGACATATTCTATTACATCCTTTTCAACGGTCAACCAATAGTACCCAAGTCTCGTTACTTTCTTGGATAGAGTAAGACCACTCAAATGAGACCCGCATATACCATCATGTACTTCGCGTAAGTTTCTACATGCTTCATTAGTGTCGAGACATCTAAGGAGGGTGTCGTCAAAGCTACAATGGTAAAGGGTGTCACTGACGATGGCATACCTTGCGGCTTTTTGGATAAAGGAATTCCTCTAGTTATTGGGCAAGTTAGGTGGAAGGATTTGAGACTTAAGGTAGTCATAAATATCTTGGTACCACGGAGAGTCGGGACTAACAAGTTCATAGACCATCTCTGACTCTGAAATGTCATAGGCAAGGACCAACAATTGTTCGATTAGGAATTCTAGCTGAGGTAGATTACTTGGAATGTTGAGGAGAGAGCCTATTGTAGCCATTGTGTATGTTGCCTTGTTATGTTCTCTCAGAACTTGTTCAAAAGTTACCATATGAAAGTACGTTTGGAAACTGTCCACCATCTGTTTGTAGGGCATCAGTTCTCATCTTTTGTGTCATAGTCATCATTAACCTAGTTGATGACAAGATGAGAATCCCCATATACATGTAGTGCTCTGATTTTCCATTTTATTGCCATTCTTAGTCCTGTAACTAGTGCCTCATATTCTGCCACATTGTTTGTGCATGGGAAGGAAATGCGAAAAGACTTAGGAATGGAATCTCCTTGAGGGGTAATGAATAGGATTCCTACCCCTGAGCCATGATTTGTGTGTGATCCGTCAAAGTAGAGTCGCTAAGGTGCCTTAGGTTCCGTATGGAATATCAACTCATCTGGAAAATCTACCACTAATGGGTGATCACTTTGCAAAGTTGCGTCCGCGAGTTGGTCTGCAATGAGTTGTCCTTTTATTTCCTTTCTTTCTACATATTGAATATCATATTTGCTTAGAATCATGACCCATTTTGCCAGACGTCCTGTTAATGTTGCCCGACTTAACAAATATTTGAGGGGGTCGATCTTTGCTACTAGTTACGTCTGATGGCTTAACATATAATGTCTTAGCTTATGAGCTGCGAAGACCATGGCTAGACAAGCTCGTTTAATTGGTGTGTATTTCAGTTCATACTCGACCAATGTTTGACTGATGTAATATATAGCTCTTTCTTTTTCTTCTTGGTCATTCTATGCTAGTAATGCCCCCAGTGCTGAATTAGTTGCCGAGATGTATAGGATCAATGGCTTTCCGTGAATGGGAGGCATGAGGACTGGTGTTGATAGTAGGTAATCTTTGATTCGCTAAAAGGCTTCTTGACATTTATCTATCCACACAAAGGGGATAGCTTTGCACAAAAGATATTGGAATGGATGGAATTTGTCAGCCAATTGGGCTATAAAGCGTCAAATAGATTGTACCCTGCCTTGTAGAGTTTTGAGTTCACTGATTCCTCTGGGAGGAGGCATGTCTATGATGGATTTGAATTTTTCTGGATCGACCTCAACGCCTCTTCGAGAAATTATGTATCCCAAGAGTTTACCTGATGTGACACCGAAGATACATTTCTTAGGATTTAGCCAGACTTTGTATTCTTCCAGTCTCTTGAAAATTGTGTCTAACACCTTCAGATGATCTTTCCTTGTTACTGATTTAGCCAATAGGTCATCTACATAATCTTCCATTATTTTATGCATCATGTCATGGAAGATTGTGGTCATAGCTCTTTGATATGTGGCACTTGCATTTTTTAGACCGAATGGCATGACATTCCAACAGTATATACCCCAAGGGAAAGTAAATGTCATTTTGTGCTGGTCTTCAAGGGCAATGAGAATCTGATTATAGCCCGAGAAACCATCCATGAGGGACAACATCTCATATCTTGCTGTGAGGTCAACTATGATATCAATATTCGGTAAAGGAAAGTCATCTTTTGGGCATGCCTTATTTAGGTCTCTAAAATCTGTACAGACACAGATAAGCCCATTTGGCTTTGTTACTGGCACCAGGTTAGATATCTATTCAACATAGTCAATAGACCGTATGAATCCAACGTCTAGAAGTTTCTTCAACTCAACCTTGACTAATAGAGTGACTTGAGGATGCATCTTGTGTAACTTCTATTTAACTGGTTTGGCATTTGGCAATAATGGCAGATGGTGCAAAACCAGTTCTGGGTCTAATCCTGGCATGTCAGCATAGGACCATGCGAAGTTGATTTTACGTTCTGTGAAGAATTTATGAAATTCTGGCCTCTCTTCTTCAGTCAATGATGCAACAAAGAGGACCATTTTGGGATCTTCTGCAGTTGATATGTTATCCTCTATGGTGTCTTCTATAAGCATAGCCGATTTCTCTTGTTGTACGGGAAGAAAGTCCAATCCTCCATCTTTGGGCACCTCAAAGAGGTTTTCACCCGAAGATACATCCTTTTTTTTACTTTTTTTTCATCAGAAGGTGCCTTTCGGTTTTCACCTAAAGACATTTCATTCTTTATTTTAATTTTAATTTTTAATTTTGCGACTGGAGGACTGAGCAGTCTCACTAAAGTATGCCGTGCAATCTAAGTCAATGGTGAATCCTGACTTGTGATCACCACTGGGTATGCCCTCATGTAATCTCATAAACTCTGCAATTGCCTCATCATTCTGAAATGTATCTAGGACTGGTGGGCCTTATTTGTCCCAATCGACTAACTGAGGATAAACTAAGGAAATGCCATCGTCAGTATTGGTGAATTGAGGGGAGGATGCTGAAAGTATGTAGATAGATTCAGTGATGTTGTAGATGAGATTATCATCTTCCAACTCCACATCGGACTCTATCCAATATTCCCCTTCACTAGTCTCATATTCATTGGAAAAATAAGGGTTGAAGGACTTAGAGTCCTGGTTGTCAGTGTCGTCTGGTACTTCAGATGGATTGGACTAAAGGGATTCAGATGGTGGGTCTTGTATGTCATGAGGAGTGGTGATGGAAGTTTGACTATTTGGTGCCTGATCAATTTTAAATGTTTGCCAAAATCTTTGTTCAGAGGTTAGTTCCCCTATTTCGAAAAACAAATCATCGAGGCAACAGTCACTTAAGGATTGTTCTAAGCCAAATTCCCACTCTTGGGAGTCAGTTTTGGTGATGGTTTCCTTAATGGTCTCGACACTTTCTGAAGCATGTACTCGCTCACTCGAAAGTCCAATGGTACGTCAATCATCATTATCGGGCGATCCAAACCCTAATCCAAGACACTTTGGTATTTGGAAAGGTTCTATGGGCTCTCTTCGTCCAATTTTATTTTTTCCTAGGCCACTAGTACCATCGTAGCCCTTAGCCTTCATTATGTCATAACCCTTGCCATATTTTTGAACTGGTAATGGGGGTAGTGCGACAATATCCTTATAGATCCATCCTGTGATATCAGCAAGGTCCTCATTACTCATGTCTCCCCATTTGATGAAAATTGTATTTGGTGGAACTTTGAAAATTTCTTTGGGTTCCATTCTAAAACATGGCTGACCATAGAACTTCAGAGACTTGGGTATCGTTGTGATGCTATATGTTGTGTGCAATTTGAATTCTCTGCAGCTGAGGTCCTGGATCTTGATAGTGGGTTCAGCCTTAGGGTTTGTGGAAGATGGTGGTGTGGTGGAAGACGTGGAAAAAGTGGATGTGGAAGATGATGTGAGTGTGGATCGGTCAATGTATTTGGAAGACGAGGGGTCTGAAGCCTCTCGATTGATAGGCACCCAGTTTTCAGAAATACCCCTTAGGTTGGTACAATATTGGAAAGGGTCAGGGTCTCCATATATGGTTATTTCTATGCTGTCAAATGGAAACTTTAGGCATTGGTGATATGTGGATGGAACGGCTTTTAAGGCATGAATCCATGGACGACCGAGCAAGATGTTATATGGTAATTCCAAATCCAGGACCTGGCAGGTTGTGTCCACAATGACTAGTCCCACTCTGATAGGAAGAGATATAACACCTCGTGAAGAGCGCTCTTCATCATCATATGCTTTGATCACTATACTCATTTTAGGGTCTACACATGCATTAGAAAATCCTAGAGCCTTAACTAGTTTCAAGGAGCATATATTCAATCCTACCCCGCCATCTACTAAAACTCTTCTGACCTTGTGCTTATGGACGAAGGTTTCAATGTGCAAAGCATCATTGTGGTTGGTCTTAGGTGACGAGTAGTCTTGATCAAAAAAGGTGACGTGGTGAGGTGTAGTGAGGTATCCCACCATGGTCTCAAACTGATTGACATCAATGTCCTTGGGGACTGACGACTCTTGCAGGGTTTTATCTAGTATATCCTTGTGCGAGGGAGAGATACGAAGCAACTCAAGTATAGAATTTTTTACGGGAGTTTTCCTAAGCTAATCGATAAGGTTGAACTGACTCTTTAGTTGCCACTGCTTTGTGGTCTAGATAGGTTTTGACTGTTTAGCAGATGGGCCAAGTATGGTGATTTTGGGTTGTCTAGTGGGAGGTGGACCAGCTATGGTGACCTTGCCACTTTGAGTAGTAGCATTGCATTGAGGTGCTCTCTTGACCATAATGGTATTGATGTATTCATCATCAGTTCAGACATTATTTATAATAGGTCCACCAGAATAGTCGTACTTGGCTCGGGCGAAGTTAGCTTGGTTATTGTTTATCTGTGGGCCTGATATGGAAGCATTATGAGAACCATGGTCCTGCAGTGGATTCTTATGGATAGTATGATCTGAATTGGAGGCAAATTGCGATCCACCTACTTCAATGATACAACTTTCGATAAGGTCTTGAACCAAATTTTTTAGTTGTTGACAGTTAGAGGTTTTATGTACTTTTTCCCAATGATAATCGTAGAGTGCATTATCATCCCACCATGCTGGTTTAAATTATCCTGCGTCATATGGTTTTGATTCTTGAAGTGTGATGACTCCATTCTAGAGGCATTTCTTGAGGACTTCTTCAATGGGTTCACCCAAAGAAGTGTATGTGCAACCCCTAAGAAATTTTCTCATTTGACAGTATTGTCCTTGATGATTTTGGCTACTTTGGTTGTTTGAAGGGACATTGGTAGGGGTTGTCAATGTTGTTGTTGGCTTTTTTTTACTGTTGAACCCCTTTTAGGGCCAGTACAGGACCCATAGTGTTTGCAACCTTGGTGTCAACAACACCGTCATTTGTAACATGTTTATTTTTTACCCAATATTTATTTTTGTCGGTGGGCGGATTGACATTTGTGTTTTTAGGACTGTATCTTAGTTCTCCCTTTGCGATAAGGGCTTTCTCAATCTGGACCCCTTTTTCGACTAAGTTCGTGAAGGTTGTGCAGCAATGCACTTGCAATGCATATTTTAGGGGACCCAAAAGTGTTTGAACAAACATGTCCACCTTTTCCCTTTCGGGTATGTCAATGTGACACCGACTAGCTAGACTTCTCCATTTTTGAAAGAATGGGATGAATGTCTCACCAGCATCCTCTTGCGTGAGATTGCACAAGCTAGTGATAGAGGTATCCATGTCAATGTTGTACGCGTAATTTTTTATGAATTTTTGTTTAAGCTTATCCCATGTTTGGATATCCTTTTGAGTGGAAAACCATTCAAGGACAAGACCCGCCAGATTTTTTGAAAAAAGTCTCATCAAGTATGTTTGTTCATAGGCAACGTCCATACAATTAGTTGCAAATTCGCGAACATGTTCGACGGGGTTTGTCTTGCCTCTATATTTTGTAAAATTGGGTGACACATATCCTGGAGGAAATGGTGGCATGTATAAGCTCATGTTGAATGGGTATACATTTAGATCATATGATATTTTTGATTTCTTTCCTGAGATTTGTATGTTTTGGATAGTTTTCTCTAGACCCATAAGTTTTACTTGTAAATCATCTATGACAGGGTCCTTTGTAATCCCATATGTTGGACTGATTGGTACACCATTGGCCCCCGTTTGTTGTGCATGGATGTGGGTGTATTGTGGAGGGATGAAATGTTGTGGAATGCGTGATGTGGTCAGAATTTTGTGTTGTTGGTGTTGAAAAATTGGATTGGGTGTATGTTGGTGGGTATGAACTTGAGATGAGTAGGTTGGGATATGTCCTCCAGCCATTTGTGTCGTTACCTGGGGAATATGGTGACCATGAACATTGTGATGTATTAATGATGCCATGGGTTGTGTTATTTGGCCACCTTGTGCAAATTGTTGGGTTTGTACAAGGGGAATGTTTGTATTTGGTCCTTGGGAGGAAATTCCATTTGACTGTGTTGGTGTGTTAACATGTTGTTGTCCTTGGATAAAGATACGTCTTTTGCCTCCTCCCAAAGGATTTTGTGAAATACCGATGAGTGGATATGTTGAAGGTGTGCTCATGGTAGTAGATGTAGCTATCAAGGGGGGATTGTTATGACTTGATGATGCCCCCATGGGATTTACTGTCATGGTAAAGAGAGGGTTTGAATAACTTGCCCACATTGCCGAGGAGCCAAAGGTGGTTCCAGCCGATTGTGATAGTATTGTGGATGTTGTGGGCATTGTGGTAGATTGTGATCCTCTAATGGATGTAGCTTTTATTGTATTGGAGGTGTTTGGGATGTTGGAGGTAGCATGCACAATTGTTGTAGCGTTAAAGAAAGTATTGCTCGTAGTGTTTGGAGGTTGACCGCTATTTGTCATGCTATATGCATTGACATTAGGGTCAGAAGATGTTGATCTCAAAATTTTAATGTCAAAACCATGGGGTAACTTGGCTCCTTGATTTAAGAGTATGGCTAAGTATCTGTCTCTATCATATAAGACCATTTGTTCCATGAATTGAGAGGCCTATGGATATTGTGCTGCTACCTCTAGGTTTTCCTCAAGTATTTGACCGTATTCATCCTTACGCAAGAATGGTTCAAATGGACTGTTTGATGAGGAAGGTATTGTTGTGAGAGGTTGATTGTTTGTATTGCCAAATGGATCATCAAAAGTCCAGTCTGGGTCATATGTGGGATTGTTGATAGTGGAAGTGGGATCTTGTCGAAAGTTTTCCATTTGTCGTTGTTGTTTTTGGAGTCTAGTTTCCACCATAAAATGAGATTGCTCAAATGAAAATGACAACTAAATGCAAGGATGACACTATGCAAGGTCTAAGTTCAAAATGATGACTAGGATGAATAATATTTTTGGATTTTTGGGAATAAAATATGCAATGTCTAAACTTATAATGCAATTTAAGACAAGGGTATCTAAGCACCTCTAAGCTCAATCTTTGTTTTCGATTTTGGTTACTAAAGGACTTTGTTAAAAAGGACAAGATGACAAGGTCAAAATGACTAGTGAGTTTTCCTAACTAGACTGTTGAGTTGGAAAATCTCACAAAAGGGACAATGACTGAAAAAAGGATTGATAATTTAGTCCAAGAGAACCTAGTTTTGAAAGAAATGACGTTGCAAATTGTGTTGATATTTTCCTAATCCAAATTATGCGAGATGTAAAACCTAGGGACAAGCTAGTGCCTAATGTATGCAACTAAAAAAAATGAAGGGTGAAACCTATGGTCAAGAATGCAAATTAATGGTTGAAAGTTTTGAGCAATTTCAAAGTTGGTTTCTAACAGACTCACTTTGGAAACAGTGTTTGACAAAATATTGACAAGGTTTGGACTCGGATTTGAATTTGTATGAATTTTTGCTTGTGACAAGCAAATGCGTCATTTAAGGCCTCAAATGTGTCACAGTTTTGTGAATGCATTTTAGTTTGAGCGAATGCAGCTCGAGGACTAACAAATGCGACTTAGTTTGGCATATGCGGCTCTGTAAGTTTCAGATGCGTCGTGACACATACAGATGCGGTGTTTGAAATGTAGAATGTGTTTTATCAGTTCGATTGCGTCTCAATAGTTTTCAAATGTGTTGCAGAAAGGTGAATGCGTTTCAACAATTGCGACACAGTTTGTTTTCTTGACGTATTGAGAGAAAATTTGATCTGTCTGATGTTGAATGTTTGTTCAGAAATGTAACTGTGGTGAATCTAGAAAGCACTTGAGAAGCATAATGTTTTGAATGTAAGCAATCACACATAAGACAAGTACAATCCTAAAAGGCCAATAGGCTAAGGGTTTGTATACTTGATACAACCCACCTTTATACCCCAGATTGGTGATAAACACCTTTCCTTCTCAAGAGCGGATAGCTTAGAATTTTGGTGGCATTGGCTCCCCTCCACGACTCATTAACGTCATTTGAGCACACCAAATTTGAATTCTTGGGTAGTGACTTCCCAAGAACTGCTATCTCTACTCAAGGGGATCAGTAGTGAGTGTCTTCGGGCATGATACTCTACCCTGCACTATATCAAGTAACGACCAAAGAATGGTTGGATTCTAACACAAAAGGTTTTTAATACGGGAATTTCATTCGTAGGGCATGATCCATGTGGCGAGAGTCCCCTTTCAGATCCATCTCGTTGGAACCACACACATGATTCTTGGGCTTTCCCCAAGAATCCACTTTTATATACCAGTTGGAAGTCCCTCAGTGTCAGGGTGCTACCGGTCTGAGTCGTCCTAGGGTGAGTACTTTTTCCCACTAGAACAGGCCCAAGTTCTAGAGTTAGTAACCGTTTCTTTTACACCCAGGATTGCTTGAAAGCACAAGGGGAGAGGATACTTCGATTACTAAGTCGTGAGGGTAATAACATATAAAAATGGGTCTGGTTTTCTAATCACCGAGTTTTCACAAGGGGAGAGCATACTCACCTACCATTTTGCAAACACAGTCATGCAAATTAGAAGACATGTTATTTTTAATTGCACTAAAAGTAAGTGTGTACTAATCTAAGAAAAATATAGGCACAATGTTTTAGTGTTCAATCTTCGATGTTCGAACCTGCAAGACCACAAGTTAGGAGTTTGAATTTTTGCCTTTGACCCATGAAAAGTAACCGCAAAATGCTGCAAATAAAAATTAGTACCCCAAAAACCTAACTAGGTAGAATGCAAAAGAACCAAAATAAAAAGAACAAAGAAAACAACAAAAAACCCGAATGCAAATAAACAAAAAATGTTACCAGTCAAATGCATCATGACAGAGCGAATGCGTTGCTCTGTGTGTCAAATGTGGCTTTCCAGACTTGGATTGTGGCGTGATAGAGCGATTGTGGTGTTTGGGTCTACGAATGCGTTGTGATGCATCAGATGCATCATGATTTAAAAAAACAACTACGTCGCTCTGTACCTGTACTTACAAAAATGACAAAAAACACACAAAACTGTATGGAAAAAAGAAAAAGAAACAAAGTCGGGTTCACCAATGTATCTAAGGGTTAATTTTAAGTTTAGTTTATCAAATGAATTGAAAGCATAAACGCAAAGAAATAATGAAGTGCAAAGGAACAATAAACGAAAACACATAAAATAGAACAATCTCACCCCATATTTTCATTCTCCATGGCTGATCTCCATTACACCTTCTAACTTGATGATTTGTGTTGCCCTCAGATCGAATGTGCGAGCAATCCTTGACAAAGTCCTACACAAGCTTTGAAAGGTTTTCTTCTAAAATGCCTATGCCTATGACAATACGATTGAAATGTCTATGCCTAAATATGCCAAGACTAAGTGGAATAATATAATAAAATGTTGCAATGTCCGTAAAATCTCTGAGTATGTCAGTGCGTAATCTAAAAATGAGAGCAAAATAGCATTTTATAGAAAATGCCATTCTGAATGGTGAACGAGATTAACTTTCGACAGAGACCTAAAATCAGAGGACGAGATTAAATTTGATAATTCCTAATAAAGGTTAGGGAAAAATCATTAAGCGAGTGGTCGAGATTTCATCTGAGAGAACCGAATCGACGGTGGAGAATAAATGAGATAATTAAATCAAAAATAAAGATTTTTGAAAATCAAGAAGATAAGAGTTGAACTGAAGATCAGATTTGAAAAATCAATAATCTGCCTGATTACTTGATTTTTGGAGGAAAGTTACCAATTTGAATTAAATTAATTCAAAATATGGATTTTGTGAAATAATAAATAATTGATTTTCAGATTATCTACCAAAATGGACTTTCAGTTAAGAATGTGATGACATTTTAAATAATTTTATATATTTAAAATGAGAGGAATATTAATTTTGACAATTAAATAATCAAAGATAATTATTTAATTTAGCAGATAAGATTAATTAATTAAATAAATTAATCAATTCATTTAATTATGACAATTAGTGACATTTTAAATAAATAAATGAAATTCATTTATTTAATAATTAGGAAGAAATGACTGAAGAAGGGTGATTAAATAAATTAAGAAATTTATTTAATTAAGGGAAGACTTAGACAATAATGACGTATTTAATAAATAAATAAAATTTATTTATTTAATAATCATTAATAAAAGGACATGAATTAATTAAATAATTATGAATTATTTAATCAATCGAATGTGACCAAAGACATAATTAAATGTCATAATTATGCTAGGACTTAAAGTGGTTAAAATAGAGCTTGCAAGCCTAGGTCATTTTTAAGTTCACAATTTTAATAATAAATCATTTGATTATTTAATGTTTAGCAAATATGTATTGTAAATAACAAACTCAACTTCAACTTTATTAGTATGTTTAGTACAAATAATTCATAAATTACTCCCTTCTCTCAATAAATGGGTTCATTATATAAATATTCAAATGTATTCAACTTTAATTTTTTTTAAAAAATAACACCAAACAATAAACATTTATTCCAATTCATTTTATTTTCAAATATTTAACACCAAACAAGATATTTACATTACATAACCAAAACATATAAAAAAAGCAACACTATTAATCAAACAATTAAAAAATAAATAAATTACATTTAATTTTATTCACATTAATTAAACTTATATTTAATTTTCATATTATAGATTTAGATTTATTATTTTAAATATGTTTATACCAACTTTAATAATTATGTCGATAGGTGGAAATGAAAGCACTCATTTTGTTTGTTTAAATATATAAAAATAAATAAAAAATAAAAAACCAAAAACGAAATCAGAAAAAATAAAAACCAAAAAAGAAATTAGAAATGGTTGAAGCGAAAAAGGAGAAAATTAAAAAAATTATGAAAGTAATGGAAAAAAATTTTGAAAGTGGAAAAAATTAAATTTTTTTTTTTAGAAAAACTAAGGAAAACAAAAAGTATGGACAAAACTTGAGAAGATGTCTCTGCCATATTTAGATATATTTTTTAAAATATAAATATACTAGTTTTAAATATACTTAGATTTATGTTTTTTTATATTTTTTTCTTAAAGAATAAAAATATTTTTTTGAAAATATTAAAATTTCTATAATAGAACTTAATAGAACTTAAGAATATAAATTTAAAAAACAAAAAGAATATTTTATATTTAGAAAGATGAATGAGATAGAATAGGATATGTAGAGTTAAATTAACCATCATGAGTTAATTCATAAGATTTTTGAAAGTTTTATTTTATAAAATAAATAATTTTATTTTGTATGCACCTAAAAATGGTCATACATCACATTGAAATTGGCATTTAATTAAATATTTTAATATTTAATTAAATCTTCTAATTTATCTTCCATGTATAACAAATTCAAATAATTTATTTATATTATCTATTATTTTACTCTTCAATTAAACAAATGTTTATTTAATCATCTTTTCTCAGATTCATTTCTTAATTAATTAAATAAACATTACGATTTATTTATATTAATTATCATATAATCTTAGTTTGAATATTTTATTCAAATAAAGATTAAAATATTCTTCTTTTCTTCTAAATAATATTCCAAAATATTTAATTAATTCCTCTAATTTGATAACCATTCATAATTAAATATTCCAAAATATTTAATTAATTCTTCTAATATTTCATATTCTTCTAAAGTCACATCATGATTAAATATTCTAAAATATTTAATTAAAACTTCTATAGTTATAAAAATCAAAAATCAAAATGCAATAAATGAAATTAAATAAATTTATTTAATTTGAGGATTATCTTCAACTCCCGGGAAACAAACGGTCAAAACAGAAAATTTAATTTTCTCTATTTCTGTGTAGGCTTGTTCCCGTGGGTTGAAGACAGGAATCCATCCTTCTCTCCAACCTCTCAACCTCTTCCATTTTCTTCTCAACCTCTCCATCTCTCACCTTTCAATTTTACCAGACAATCTCACAGCCGTAGATTCTTGCCAGCCGGGATTGTGCCTGCAAAAATCTATAAATATGACTGCCGGGAACTCCAAATCATATGAAAGTTTTAAGCAAGTAAATTATAGTCAAATTGAAAGTAGTAGCATTCATAGCATTCACAGTATTTTCATAGCATAGAATCATAACATAA
Organism: Sequoia sempervirens; assembly: GCA_007258455.2. Lineage (NCBI taxonomy): Eukaryota > Viridiplantae > Streptophyta > Pinopsida > Cupressales > Cupressaceae > Sequoia > Sequoia sempervirens. The sequence continues at coordinate 70,296 of VDFB02058110.1, forward strand.
TATAGCATAGAATCATGACATCTTCCATCCACAGCCCCTGTCCATATCCGTCAGCAATTTCATTCCATTAGCATACATGATAAAATAGAATTTCCTTTTTGCATACTCATTCTACAACAGTCATTTGGAGAAGCTTAGCTTATACAAAATCTGAGAGCAGCAGCTTCAAATTCCTGGAGATAGAGGAAAATGAAACGGCTCTGAAGAAACTTTGTTTTATTTGATTTCAATTCATTTAGTTTTCTTTGGTTTAATGTTTCATTTTGTGTTTTGTTTTCAATTAGATTAACCATATAAACAATAACACATTTTTGGCACCCACCGTGGGGCTCTTGCCCCTGTTTCTCACATCTTTTTGCAGGTTTCTGTGACAGGTTACAGGCAAAAACAACGGAATAGCGCAGGAAACAAGTCTTCCAAACTTCATCTCCAGTTTAGCGCATTTGATAGGTTTTGCAGCGCCCGTAATACTTTTTGCAGCGCCCGTAATACCTTTTGCAGCACCCGTAATACCTTTTGTAGCGCCCGTAATACTTTTTGCAGCGCCCTTAATATGTATTGCAGTGCTATTAATTAGTATTGCAGCGCCTTTAATAGATTTTGCAGTGCCCTTAATCTCTATTATAGCGCATTCCTGTACTTTGTAATTTGAAAATTTAAAACAGTTTAACTGACTCCGACGCGACCGCGGACAGTTAGTAGATTTAAAGTTTAAAATGAAGCAATCCTAAGGTAGACATTTAAGGTAAAAAGAAGCAATCCTAGGGCAGACATCTAAGTTTAAAATGAAGCAATCCTAGGGTAGACACTTCATATTTCATTTTGGGCTAAAAAAAAAAAAAAATTCTATTTATGTGAAGCAACATCTTCACTTAGCATTAGAAAATTTTCATTTGGGACTTAAAATACAGTAGTGTTTGCTTTGTTTTGGTGATAGGCCTATGCTCTCCCCTTAACTGGGTGATCAAAATTCCAAACTCACCTATTTTCTTTCATGCAATTTCCTGTTTTATTAGCTCTTTTTAGAAGGCCTGCCATAGTGGGAAAAAGTACTCACCCTACGGGAACGACCTAAGTGGGAACAACTAAAGCCAAGTTTTCCAACCCACTATAATCAAATGTGAATGGTTGATGAAAATACCATTCGACGGTAGTGTGCATTGATAACCATCCCCAAAGCCTTTGTTCTAAAGGTAGGGAGGTCTCTCGAGGGAGTCTATCATTTGCCGCACCGAACAAAAACCCTTACTAAGAACTTAGTGTAGTATCTTACCGAGTCAGTTTCCAAACATTATATTAATCACAGTGTAGGGGAGGGAAGAATCTACCCCCAAGATACTCACCATATAACTACCAAGGATTGTTTGCTCAGGGGATCCGGTATCCACTTTTGTCACTCTGAGTACGCACCTGGAAAAGACAAAAACACGGGCGCCCTTTCGGGGGTGACACGGCTGTGTGAGTCGACGCAGTTCTAAGATGTGGGTTGTTGATTGTTATGATGACCTACTTGAGAATTAAGAGTGAGTCTGTTTAAAGTGCTTATCATGTGTAAAACTAATTAAAACAATTTTTGAACAACATTGTGATTATACACTTGATGTTTAGCATAGGACTTAATACAACCATTTTACAATTTGTTTGATGTGTTTTCAATACACTAATTCAGATAAGATCATCCAAAAAACTCATTATCATATTGATTAATCTCATGTTACGAGATTGGAAATCCACAAAGTTTGTAAAGAAATCCATTTCCAAAAGGATTAAGAAGCCAAAGAAACCCCTCAATCACAAGAAATTATTGAAGAAGCAACGATTCTTGTATCAAAGTCAAAAAGTTTTACTCAAATATAGAACCTTTCTTCATAGGTATCATGATTGTGTTAGAGGTCTTTCAGATGATTATGCCATAGAGCCCTTGTATTCACAAGCTTACTTTCAAAGAAGAGCCCTTTCTCAAAGGCATAACCATAGTCAACGCATTCGTTTTAGTTATATTCCCCAACCCGCAATCGAATATTCTACTCGTCCAAATAAAATTTTGCAATAGAGAACTTAGAATACATTAGGCATCTATCATAAAATCCATCCTTTTACAAAGCCATGATCAAAACTTCATAAAGTGCAAAATCATCCTTTTCTTAATCTTTTGCTTACATTCCCGCTAAACAGGATTTTCATCCTTTCACTTAGGGAACAACACAAGCTATAAGATTAGAAATTTTGTAAGTCATAGAATCTTCATTCTATCCTGACTTTCATATATATCACATAAATTGCACTATTTCACTCTTTTGATCAAAAGTAAGTAGAATTTGGAGCAAAATCTATGCCTGTCTTCACGAGATCTCAAAAACAAATGGAAAAAGACGAGGGAGAAACTACTACCAGTAAAATGGGTGACCGTAATGAAAAAGAAGAGGAAACGTTTAATCTTGATGAGTTAACAGAAGAAAAGCTTCAAGAAGCAGAACAAGATCCCCAATTCCATTTTCTTATGGAAAGAATTCTAGAACATAACAAAGAAAAATATTTTCTTTCATTAGCTAATCAAGGAGCTAAGTTGCCTCACACTTTTGACATAGAAGGGATTAAACACAATCCTGAAACTCCTCCTAATGACTTTAGTGCTCTTAACCAACAGATAAAAGAATTACAAGGGCAAATAAAGGAAATGCAAGGAGGTACAACAAAGAAATATATTTTGGAAGACATATCTCCTTATCCATTTGATAGGAGTCTTCAAATGATCCCATTTCCAAAACATTGCAAAATTCCTAAGTATGATAGGTATAATGGAAAAACTGATCCCATTGACCATGTTAGAGATTTCTGAAACATGAGTCTTGAATTCACCTATGATGATACTTACTTGATGCGATTATTTCCACGAAGTCTAGGTGTACAATCCATGGAGTGGCTTTCAAAAATCACTCCACCTATCAAAAATTTTGAGGAGTTGATAAATCAGTTTATATCACAATACTCCTACAACATTCAACACCAGATAACAATGCTTGATCTTTGTAAAGTGAAACAAAAAGTAGTAGAACCCTTTACTACATTTTTACAAAGGTGGAGAAGGTTATTTGCACGATATTCTCGTCCTATTCCTGAAAAGGAAAAGATGGATATTTTTATCAATAGCCTTGATCCAGAATTAAGCTATAGGCTTAACCTTCATTGTCCTCATAACTTTGAAAAATTGATTGAAAACGCAATCACCATTGAAGGGGCCTTGGTTAAACGAGGAGTGATAAAAATTGATAATCCAAGTACATCAAATCAAAACAACGATAGAACAAGGTTTTGGAACAGAAACAAAAATGTTTTCAATGATGGTATAGTGGATGCAAATAATTTACGAACAAGACCATCTGTTTTCAATCTATCAAGTGTTCCACGAAACAATCCACAAGAAAATACAATTCAACAAGGAAACAACAATCAACAAGGAAAAATTTCCAAGCAAGAAAACAGGACCAATCAAAATACCAATCAAAATCGTGGTAATTTCAATAATAATCTTGGCAATGCCCAAACATCAAATCCATCTAGACCTTCATTCTTTTCAAATCGACGGACTTTTACTGCTTTGGGTCAATCTCTTGAATCTGCTCTCAAGGAGCTTCTTGATAATAAGGTTATCACCTTACCACCACAAAGAGATTATGAGCCACGAGTCAAACCACCATCATGGAATGACTCGTATTATTGCAATTAGCATCGATGTAAGGGTCATAGAACAAACAATTGTCAAGCTTTGAAAAATCTAGTACAAGATTTAATTGACAATGGTACCATTATAATTGAGGGACATCATACCAATGATGATCATCAAGCATTTAAAGATTCTTTGCCAAACTATCAAAAGGGGGAAACATCGGATACCAAAGCCAAAAGCATACACAATGTTGAAGACAATATAATCCATCACATACACACAGATGATCATCGGGTTAATGTTATCAAAATCAAGGGAAAACAAGAATATCAATAGGTTAATGTGACAACAAGAGGTCAAGCAAAGGTTATTTTAAAAGGAAGTTCATCTAAAACAACTATTTCTTCTCCAAGTCAGTATAATCTGGTTGATCAATTGAGAAAAACATCAGCTCAAATATCCATCCTTGAACTTCTCAAAATATCACCCATACACAAGAATATTTTAGAAGAAGCTCTTGTAAATACAACTGTTGATACTGATTTAGATGTAAACAGATTCCAAGCCATGGTGGGACATTTTTCTTCCCCCACTTGTCTTTCATTTTCCGACAAAGATGATGCTTCCATGACACATCCACATAATTCCTCGCTCTATCTCGAAGTCATGATCCATAAACATCGAATTAGATGTGTCTTAATAGATGGAGGAGCCGGTTTGAATATTTGTACTTTAAAGTTAATAAATGCCTTAGGAATATCAAAAAATGAAATTGATCCACGAAGGAAGATAACCATCAAGGCATATGATGATGAAGAAAGAGCTTCTAAAGGATTAATATTGCTACCAATCAGAGTGGGACCTGTTGTGAAGAATACATTTTGTCAGGTTCTAGATCGAGATCTGTCTTACAACATACTTTTGGGTCGTCCATGGATTCATGATATGCAAGCAGTACCATCAACATATCATCAATGTATCAAGTTTCCATATGATGGACAAGAAATAACTATACAAGCTGATTACAATAGTACCCAAACTTGTTCAAATCTTAGAGTAACTCAAGATGTATTTGTGCCACACAATAGGGAAGCTCTTGCTATTTCTTCTTCCAATCTACAAGTCCAATTGCAAGAATTGACAAAAAATCTTGATACTAAGCTGAAGTTTAAAGACAAAGGGGTAGGTGAATATTCACTATCTCTCTCTACTTTACCTCCTTCTCCAGGATCACATGGTTTTCCAACTTTATCAAATCAAAAGATTGCAACCACTTCTACATCTCAAGCTTCCGTGCCAATCACAAAGTTTGATGGAAAATTCATTAGAGCTAATACCAATGAAGAAGAAGCCGAAGATAGGGACATCCTAAATTGGCTATACAAAGATGAAGATGACTCTCTCTTACACATTAAGTTGCCTAAAGAACAATATGGTAAGGGGTGTGCTATCATGCAGAAAATGGGCTATGAAGGAGATGGTCCTATAGGGAAACGAAGAGAAGGAATTGTGGAACCAATTCAACCTATTTCAAAGCATTCAAGTGATAAAACAGGACTTGGATATGGTAAAGATAAAGAAGAATCTACTTCACAGCAAGCACAATTAACTCATGAAGAAGGATCAATGTCAGATAAACCTCATGAATCAGTTTTCCAATTGCAAAATAGTTTAGATACTGATTCTAATGAATATGAATGGGACACCATTTATAATGATGGATTTTGGAGGGATAAACAAGTTGATACCATACACAAATACACACCTGTTCTTATACAAGGAGAAGGCTTAAGGTCTCCACTTAATTTTGTTTTACAAAATGATCATGACTCAAGTGAGGAAGAATCAGATTCTAGCGTAATTGACGATCAACAGGAGAATACCATCATAGACCTTGTCTACCATGAGGATGATAACCATATTATGACTTTGACAATTCAAGACCTTACCCAACCTAATGATCCTATGCCTTTAGTTTATCCAGAACTTATTGATTGGGACATTGACGCGCCTATCCATATTCCTACATTCTGTGATGATGAGGATATTATAAATTTCCTTTGTTCCTCAAATGAAGAAAACAATTGTTTCATTCAATAATCTCATACTTATGATTTTGATAAGGAGGGTGTGAAGTCTCTTAGCTGCAAAATAAATGAAATAAAAGATGGATCTATTGATGAAAACTGAAAAAAGGCAGTGATAGATCAAAACAAGAGAAAAATAAAGAGTGAATCCGACAGTGAAAACCTTTCTAAGGCACTGAAAGATGACAAACTTGACACTCTTCCCAAGTATCATCATGAAAGATCTTCTATTTTCATAGAACCAACAGAATCAATCAACATAAGTACAGCAGAGCAGCCAAAAATCTTACAACTTGCAGCATCATTAACAATTGAAGAGGTTCTGAAATTCATGGAATTCTTGAAGGAAAATCAAATCAAATTTGCTTGGTCATATGTTGATATGCTAGGGTTAGATCCTAATCTAATAATGCATCATTTATCTATCCAACTAGGAGCAAAACCTGTGAAGCAAAAGCTCAAAAAAATGCATCCACATGTTGCATTATTGGTCAAAGAAGAATTAAAGAAGCTTTTAGATGTTGGTTTCATTCGAACTATTGATTATGCCGAATGGATTTCAAATATTGTACCTATTTCAAAGCCAGATGGAAGGATCAGAGTTTGTACAGATTTCAGAGATTTAAATAAAGCTTGTCCCAATGATGACTTTCCTTTACCTAATATAGATATGATTGTTGATTTAACTGCTGGCCATACAATGTATTCATTAATGGATGGGTTTTCAGGATATAACCAGATAAAAATTGCACCAGAGGATCAAGATAAAACAACGTTTACATGCCCTTGGGGTATCTATTGCTGGAATGTAATGCCATTTGGGTTAAAGAATGCTGGAGCTACTTATAAAAGAGCAATGACAACTATTTTTCATGATATGATGCATACATTCATGGAAGATTACGTTGATGATTTACTTGCCAAATCTCATACATGAGAAGAACACCTGGAAATCTTATCAAAAATCTTTACTAGAATGGAGAAGTTCAATGTTCAACTAAATCCAAAGAAATGTGTCTTCGGCGTTACATCTGGAAAACTCCTAGGATACATTGTTTCAGAAAAGGGTATAGAGGTTGATCCAGAAAAGGTACAAGCTATAATGGACATGCCTCCACCATGAAATATCAGTCAACTTCGATCATTACAAGGAAGATTACAGTCCATCAGAAGGTTTATAGCTCAATTGGCAGACAAAAGCTTGCCATTTACACATTTATTGCATAAAAATGTCCCATTCAAATGGGATGATAAATGTGAAACATCATTCAATCAAATCAAGCAGTATCTTACGCATCCACCAGTTTTAATTCCACCTATTCCAAGTGAGCCACTCATACTCTATATTTCGGCAACAGAAGTATCTTTGGGAGCATTGCTAGCACAAGAAGATTCTACAGGTAAGGAAAGGGCCATATATTATATCAGCAGAACCTTAACAAGACATGAGTTAAACTACAATTTCATTGAAAAAGCTTGTCTTGCAGTAGTATTTGCTTCTCAAAAATGGCGACATTATATGTTGGCTCATACAGTTAAGCTGATAACAAAGATTGATCCATTGAAATACCTATTAAGCAAAGCTACTTTAACAGGAAGACTTGCAAAATGGGTAATGATCTTAAGTGAATTTGACATTCACTATGTAGATCGAAAAGCTATTAAAGGGCAGGTCATTGCAGATCAATTAGCTGAGGCACCTTTACAAGAAGAAAATCCAATGCACATTGAGTTTCCTGATGCAGATGTCTTCACAACAACAATTCAGAGACCATGGGCATTGTACTTTGATGGATCTTATACACAATATGGCTCGGGGGCAGGAATTCTTTTTGTTACACCTGAAGGACATACCATCTCACGATCATATCGGTTGATGTTTCCTTGCACAAATAACATAGCTGAATATGAGGCATTACTCATAGGATTGAAAATAGCTTTGGAATGGCAGATTACAGAGCTGGAAGTTTATGGTGATTCACAACTTATCATTAATCAAATTAATGATGATTATCAAACCAAAGATGATAAGTTGCTAACTTACAAGAACATGGTGGATGATTATAAGAAGTATTTTGTGTCAATCAAGTTTTCACAAATATCAAGGATTGATAATAAAGCTACAGATGCAATGGCTACCATTGCTTCATTATTACAAATATCTAAAGATCAAACCAAGTATGAATTCTTGGTGGAACAATTGTTTTCTCCCGCCTATGATAATCTTGAAACCCAAGTTATATGTCATTTGACCGGTTCTGACTCACCTTTATATGGCAAGACTTATACTTACCTTAAAGATAACATCTTACCTTCGGATTTATCTCGCAACCAAAAACGGAATTTCATTCGCCAATCATCTCGTTATACCTTAATTGCCAATATCCTTTATCGACGTGGTCTTAATGGTACACTCCTTAGATGTCTCGAACGTGATGAATCTGAAAAAGCTTTACAAGAGGTTCACGGTGGTATTTGTGGAACTCATTCGAGTGGTTTGACCTTAGCCAAGAAACTTATTAGAATGGGATACTATTGGCCTACCATGGAGAAAGATTCTTTTACTTTCGTCAAAAAGTGTTCTAAATGCCAAATTCATGGGAATCTTATTCATGCACCTGCACAAGAACTACAACCTTTTGCTTCAACATGGCCTTTTTCTCAGTGGGGATTAGATCTTGTTGGTAAAATACATCCTTCATCGTCAAATGGTCATAAATTCATCATCACAGCTACAGAGTATTTTACAAAATGGATTGAAGCTGTTCCTTTAACAACCGTGACTGGCAAACAAATATCTTCATTTATCCTGAATTACATTATCTGTCGATATGGAATTCCTAGTTCTATAATTACTGATAATGGAAGACCTTTCAAGAATCAGGATGTTGATGAACTTTGTGAAAGATTTCACATCCAACACAGGTTCTCTACACCTTACTATCCACAGGGTAATGGTCAAGCAGAAGCTTCCAATAAAACCATCTTGAAGATATTGAAGAAGACAGTAAATGATGCCGGTCGTGATTGGAATATCCAATTAAATCCAGCTTTGTGGGCATACAGAACTAGCATTCGTACACCAGCAGGAGCTACCTCATATGCTTTGGTCTATGGAGCAGAAGCAATTTTACCACTAGAGGTTGAAATACCTTCGCTTAGGGTCTCACTCAAGGGATTGGTAAGTGATGAGGACTACAGAGTTTCTCGTCTCCAGGAGCTAGAATTGATAGATGAAAGATGTCAACATGCAGCTGATCATTTAAAGGGTTATCAACAAGTTATGTCTCATAGCTATAATCACAAAGTTAAATCACGGACATTTCAAGTGGGTGACTTAGTCTTGAGAGAAAATCCACGTAATCAGCAAGACAGAGAAAAGAAAGGAAAATTTGAACCTAATTGGCTAGGTCCATTTGTTGTCATTGCAGCATACGATTCTGGTGCATATCAGTTATCCACGTCAGAGGGGGACCTGTTTGAAGAACCGATCAATAGTATCCATTTGAAGAAGTTCTATGCATAAAAAAAATAAAAAATAAAAATCAGAAAAATCTTGAAAAAAATGCAATAAAAACAAGTAGTGAAAACCTGGTAAACAGGTGTTACTTGTAATTAAAATGGGTTCCTCCATTTATTAGTTTATGTCTTGTTTTCATTTTTCCATCCATATCTATCCTCTGTATATATCTTTCATTATCCATATCATGCAATAGGAATCCTTATGTTTCATCATGGCTTGATGAAATTTGTACATATCTTTTATCTTTAGGTTGTGTTTACACTAGGGACAAAACGCAGAAACATACAAACAAGAGAGGAGCAACGAGCTTTTAGAATATCACAAACAGACATAAAATAGTTTGACAAAACACAACAAACATTGTCGTATCAAATCAACCACAACATGTTTATTCAATGCTAATGGAAATCGAAACAACATGATCCAAACAACTATTGAAATAAGAATATCAATGATGATAACCGAATTGGATGATCTTAATCTGAATAAATATTTGAAATACTTTAAGCAAGATTTGAATGGTTGTTTGATTTTCTATCATATCTCTGGAGCAATTCAATGATGTAATGAACTAGAAAAGCAAGGAAGGAGTATGATTTTTCTTTGTCTGTTGTTTGTGAGGAAATCATTAGTACTATGCAAATTGGTCGCAAGACATGTTCTACTATGTTATCATGGATGACATTTCAAAATTTGCATGGGAAATGGGTTAACTCTTGTCTGTTTATGCAAGCAATACTCAGGTCATCTTGGTTCAATTATACCTAGATGCTTGTATTAACTTGCTATATTAAAAATCATGAAAGCAATACTCAGGTCATCACTGGTGCTAACATACCCTTTGATGCTTGTATTAACTTTCAACATTTCAAAGCTCTATGATGATACAAAAAGCATGTATAAGCTCTCCAAATGGCAATATTGTATGGATGTTATGCATGGTTAGTATAGATTGCATTCATGTTAGAATTTGCATTTTGCATTTATAAATTTCTCAAAAAGCTGGCAAAGAATCAAATGGATATATCTTTTCAAAAATATGACTAAGTATATTTTGACATTCACAAAACATCATTTCATACATTTTTCATATTTGCATTAGAAAAACATAAAAATTAAAGCATACATCATATACATCATGCATTCATTCATTAAATAAATTTCATCTCATAAAATCATGTATATAAATATCATAAATCATGAAACCATCATATCATACACATCATATGAACACATCATATATAATCATAAATCATCACTGCATTTCATATATGTCAAAAATGAATGTCAAAATGTACAAGGATGTCAACTACAAATGATATAACATCATAAAAAATGTGATCATCTCACGGTGTATACAAAATATCTCAACAAAATATCATGAAAATATCATCTACAATGTACTAGGCAGTGCTATCCTCTGATGGAGCTGGCCTAGGACCTGTACCACCTGCCCCTGATGGACCTGCTCTGCCTGTCCCTGGTGTCCCTCCTGGAGGTAATGGCTGTGTCACCCTTCTACTGGTAGTACGAGAGCGACCATGAGTAGATCGAGACTGAGCATAACTCTCTCTCCGCTCAGGTGGAACTGCATCATGATATCTAGTCCGATAGAACTCTGCCTCTCTGGTAGCTCTAGTAACCTCTCTCATCATATCACCCATCAAAGTGCTACCTGCTACTCTCTGTAGGCTATCTGCTAAGGCAATGGCCTGCTCACCTCGCTGTCTAGCTGCATCCCTCTCAGCAGTAACTGAAGTCAACTGACCCTGCAACTGTGTAATCAAGGCCTGTACCTGTGATAGCTGAGTCTGTAAACTCTGTACTGTACTATGCAGAGACGATATCTGACTAGATACTGTTGGATCTACTAAAGGAGATGGATTTGTGTGTCGCATCCGAGGTCCACCTCTACCACCTCTGCCACCTCTCCTACCACCTCTCCTGCCACCTCTATCTCCACCTCTACCATCACCGCCATCATCTCCCTCAGAGTCATCATCTCCTCCACTCTCATCATCATCAATGTCCTCTGAATCATCATCCTCTGACCCAGAGTCTCTCTGTCGACGTCTCTATGCAATAATAGGAGCAATAGCCTCATTAGGATCAAACATACGTGGCGCTGGATGCTCTAGGACATACTGGAAATACTCTGGTGTCATCCCTGCATCAAGGACATCCACTCGGTAATCCCACATCTGTGCTCCCAAACTGGTGAACTCTGCCACTGCTGCCTCATATGAAATCCGTGGACCCCACACTGCAAGCTCTGGCTGTCGCCGCGCATAAATGGCTGAACCCACAGGCATACCCTGAATCCGACCAAACTGCCGAAGTACTCATCCAACAAGAAATCTCTCAAGGATCCATGTAGTCTGCCCAATCAAAAATCTGGAAGTGCATACATATGGCATCTCCCTCGCATCCTCTGGCCATGGCTTACAATCTAAGTATGGTCTCCAACATATTGTATCCAGACTACCCAATAATCGCTGCCAATGCACTAGTTTGCCCAGTCTCGGCTGAGCAATAATGTGAGCATATCTCCATCTGTATGCTCAACCAGCTGGTCATTATCCTCGAGTCAATGGACGTAAAACAACAAAATGCTCCCATGCCCATATCTGTAATAATGAGCATCCAACAGCAAAACTCCGGCCTCTACCATATACAATATGATGTAACTCATCATATAAATGGGCTAACATGCATGTACCCCATGCATACCGTGTCCCCTGCATCGCCATACTCTCCAAAACTTGACCCCATCCGATCGCAAACCCCTTCGACCTATGGTCGGGGCACAACACCTCCAATAAATCCTGCAAGTACAGCTGGTAGTGGCGGATATGTATCTGTAATCTCGCCCCATGGGATAAAATATCCAGCGATCTGATCATCTCGAAAAATCCTCCTCAAAGCATCAGTGCCTCCAGCCTCTCGGCTATCAAAAACAACTATCTCTCCCATCACTGGGATCCATAAGATGCGATATACGTCCTCGGGGGTCACTGTAATCTCGCCCGTCAGTAAATGAAATGTGTTGGTGTCACTATGCCACCGCTCTGCAAGTGCTGTCAATAGAGCCCTGTTGAGGCGAACCTCGGGCATGTCAAGTAATGCACTCAATCCACAAGCATCAATCACATCTCTATCTGATTGTAACAAATGTGGAATCAATGTCCATGTGCTCAGAAATGTCTCTCGTAACTGCAAAACACCTAATCTCTCCTGTTGACATATCATCAAAGCAAAATCAGTATCAAATCATCATAACGTATCAAATCAAATCTCAACCTCAAACTATTTGTTTTTCATTTTCATGGAAAATAAATAATCAAAATCATGTTTGTTTTTAACAGCCTTAAAAGCAAACAAATCAATCAAACTATTTGTTTTTCATCATCATGAAAAGCAGATTTATCAGTCTCATTTGTTTTTAACAACTTTAAAAGCAAATCTATCACCTCCTATTTATTTTCGAACAACTTTGGGAACAAAATTATTAGATCACAACAACATATGATTCAAGGTGCTACAAAATTGATTAAATGTGCTATAATATTCCTTATCAGCGCTAAAACATCATATGCACTACAAAACATTTTAATAGCGGTACAATTTTTATCATATGCACTATTATACCATATGTGCTACGAAAATGTTTAAATGCGCTACGAAAACTATCATATGCGCTATAGAATTAATTGCGCTATGAAACCTATCATATGCGCTACGATATATATCAAATGCGCTATAGAATCAATTGCGCTATGAAAATTATCATATGTGCTACGATAAGTTTCAAGGTCGCTAAAATACATTTTTCTACATTAAAACATTAAAAATGTGCCACAAAACGGAAAAATTTTGACAGATAGGAGATTTACGGAACACATACCGGAGGTCCATAGTGCGCTGGCTGCTGATGTCGTCGGATACGCTCGAAACAGTGCTGGTGAACTGGAAGTGCCATAATTATCGAACCAGAGCTCAAAAATTTGCAAATTCTATTAGGTTAAAATTGAAAATGACATAGAAAATGACATTTTTAACCTATATAATGGTAAAATTGGGGCATTTTATCACATTTTAACATAGCAGGGGCAATTTCTTCATCAATTTCTTCATTTTACATCTTTCCGTGGCAATTTTCTTCAAATCATTATTTTCGAACGATGAATCGACATCTTCAAAATAATAAAAATCAAAATTTTTACAAAAGTCATAAAAATTCAAAAAATTCAAAATCTTATCGATTCATCGTTCGCGGGGGCATATACCTATCGATAAACCTGACAGTCAACATTTGGGGAAAAATTCAAAATTCTTTGAAGCAATGCATAAAACACATCACTTCAAAGAGGGGCAAAATGTATACACCTAAAAATGGTCACATCACATTGTCTGGTATTTAATTAAATATTTTTAATATTTAATTAAATCTTCGAATTCTATCTATGTATAAATAAATTCAAATAATTTATTTATATTATCCATTATTTCATTTTGATTAAATAAATAAGTTTATTTAATCATCTTTTCGTATTCATTTCTTAATTAATTAAATAAACATTACGATTTATTTATATTAATTATCATATAATCTTAGTTTGAATATTTTATTCAAATAAAGATTAAAATATTCTTCTTTTCTTCTAAATAATATTCCAAAATATTTAATTAATTCCTCTAATTTGATAACCATTCATAATTAAATATTCCAAAATATTTAATTAATTCTTCTAATATTTCATATTCTTCTAAAGTCACATCATGATTAAATATTCTAAAATATTTAATTAAAACTTCTATAGTTATAAAAATCAAAAATCAAAATGCAATAAATGAAATTAAATAAATTTATTTATTTATTTAATTTGAGGATTATCTTCAACTCCCGGGAAGCAAACGGTCAAAACAGAAAATTTAATTTTCTCTATTTCTGTGCAGGCTTGTTCCCGTGGGTTGAAGACAGGAATCCATCCTTCTCTCCAACCTCTCAACCTCTTCCATTTTCTTCTCAACCTCTCCAACTCTCACCTTTCAATTTTACCAGACAATCTCACAGCCGTAGATTCTTGCCAGCCGGGATTGTGCCTGCAAAAATCTATAAATATGACTGCCGGGAACTCCAAATCATATAAAAGTTTTAAGCAAGTAAATTATAGTCAAATTGCAAGTAGTAGCATTCATAGCATAGAATCATAGCATAATATAGCATAGAATCATGACATCTTCCATCCACAGCCCCTGTCCATATCCGTCAGCAATTTCATTCCATTAGCATACAAGATAAAATAGAATTTCCTTTTTGCATACTCATTCTACAGCAGTCATTTGGAGAAGCTTAGCTTATACAAAATCTGAGAGCAGCAGCTTCAAATTCCTGGAGATAGAGGAAAATGAAACGGCTCTGAAGAAACTTTGTTTTATTTGATTTCAATTCATTTAGTTTTCTTTGGTTTAATGTTTCATTTTGTGTTTTGTTTTCAATTAGATTAACCATATAAACAATAACACAATTTTTATTTTGGATGATGTCACCATACAGGTTGATGTCATCTTTTAGTTGATTTTTGATAACTTAAAAAGCTAATGATGTCATCCTTAGGAGGCCCATTTTTTATGTAAATTTCCCCTAATGAATAGCTGCAATAAACTTCGACATTTAATACAAGACCTTATTGACAATGGTAAGATAGCAATTGATGGACACACTCCTTCTGGTAACTCTGATCGCAAGGTGTTTAAAAACCCTTTCCCTAAGCATGACAAGGATAAAGGAAAGGCTCTTGAATCTAGTGATGATGTAAACTATACTACTGCTAAGTATGATTATACCATACATAACATCAGTGAGGTCGATAATCATGTGAACACTCTCATCATAAAAGGAAAAGAACCTGATTGCAAGGTTACTACTTGCAAAGGCACCGTTACCCTTAAAGGTCCTAATGCAAAACCTACTACACCCGCTTCACAATACAACCTCATAGAGCACTTAGGAAAAATACATGCACAAATTTCCATACTTGAGCTGCTATGCCTATCTCCTGAGCATAAAGCTATCTTAGATAAAGCAATTGCTACTACTATCGTGCCTACAGACCTACATGTAGATCAATTCCAAGCTATGGTGGGACACATAACTTCTCCTCATACTCTCACTTTTATTAAAAATGATGATTCATCCCTTCAACAACCACATAACACAACTTTACACATTGACGTCCTCATCCATAATGTTAAGATCAAGTGAGTTTTGATAGACGGAGGAGCAGGCCTTAATATTTTTACTCAAGAATTGATCACAAAATTAGGGTTATCTGAAAATGCAATTGATCCAAGTAAAAAGATTACCATAAAGGCATATGATGAAAAGGAACACTTGTCTAAAGGATTAGTTACTCTACCAATCAGAGTTGGCCTTGTGGTAAAGGATGTGATTTTCCAAGTCCTTGATCTCCCACTGACCTATAATATCCTCCTTGGAAGACCTTGGATTCATACAATGCAAGCAGTACCTTCTACATACGACCAGTGCATTAAATTCCCCCATAATGGTGTTGAAATCACAATACGAGGAGATCCAAACCCTTTCGTGTATTGCCATAATCTAATCCCTAAAACTGAAATCAAAATCCCAAGCAACCGTGAAGTATTTCCTTCCCAAGCATATGTTTATCTTGAGTCCTTAAAAGCATCTTCCTCAAAATCCAATACAACCAAGATCAACATACAAGTAAAAGAACAAGGAGTAGGAGAATATACCTTGAATCGTGCCCATGCATTGGAAAGCTACCTTTATCTCCTAACACCTATGGCAAACCACAGATGACTAAGACCACATTAGATGCAAATACTACAATGGTTTGTAAATCAACTACTTTCAAAAAATGGGGAGCCATTTATAATGAAACAAAAGAAGCTGATCTCCTAAAATGGTTATACAAAGATGAAGATACATAAAAAGAATAGATTGAAATAAAGATACCTGTTGAACAATATGGTAAAGGATTTGATCTTATGAAGCAAATGGGATATGATGGTAAAAGTTCTCTTGGATTACAAAAACAAGGTATCTTGGAACCAATACAACCTACTCGTACGCAAAAAGTCCCTGGTTTACGATATGATACGTAGAAAGATAAGACCTTGAGTACCACATGTGCTTCAAGTAAGGAAGTAGAGTCCTCTAATGCTACACAGACCAATGAGGAAAGTGCCATCGATGACTTCATTGAAATTTATGACTATGATAGTGTCCCTCCTCCTAAACCTGATCATAATATTTGTACCCTTGAATCCATTCAAAATCTTGACCCGAATTATGATTCTTTACCCTTGGTTCACCTTGAACTCATTGATTTCGATCAGAAGGGACCACCACAATTAGATGTATTTGAAAATGATGAGGCAATCATAAATTTTCTAGGAGCATGAAAAGAAACACCCCTTGAGGATCATAAAGCAGGATTCATCATAGAACTCAACAGTGCGGCTTATTTTGGGGGGAGTGCCAAGCCTTTCAGTTGCAAAATTATTGAAAATATAAATAGGTCTTCTAGTGAAAACTGTTCTATGGCACTATTAGACCCGAAAAAAGTAAAAATAAAGGACGTATCCAAGGGTGAAAACCTCTTTGAGGTGCCCAAGGATGGAAGGCTTGACACACTTCCCTTAGCAGTATATCATGAAAAATCATCTATGTTGGTGGAGAAGACAGTACCAACAAATCTGGGCACAAAAGAAAAACCAAAGATAATTCATTTAGCAGAATCATTAACACCTGAAGAGAGGATAGAGCATATACTGTTTTACAAGGAAAGACAAGTTAACTTTGCATGGTCCTATGCAGATATGCCAGGACTTGATCTAGATCTAGTAATGCATCACTTGTCTTTGCCATCGAGGGAAAAACCTGTTAAACAAAAGTTGAGAAAAATGCACCCACACGTTGCTCTATTGGTAAAAGTTGAATTAAAAAAGTTGCTAGATATGGGATTTATCAGACCTGTTGACTATGTTGATTGGATCTCAAATTTAGTACCAGTTTCAAAACCTGATGGGGGCATCCGAGTTTGCACATATTTTAGAGATTTAAACAAAGCTTGTCCTAAGGATGACTTCCCACTTCCAAACATTGACATGATAGTGGATTTGACAATAGGGCATGAAATGTTATCCCTCATGGATGGTTTCTCAGGCTACAATCAAATTAAAATTGCTCCTAAAGATCAAATTAAGACAACATTCACTTGTCCTTGGGGAACCTTTTGTTGGAATGTCACGCCCTTTTGGTTGAAGAACGTCAGAGCTACCTACCAACGTGCAATGACCACTATCTTCCATGACATGATGCATAAATATTTGGAAGACTATGTAGATGATTTGTTGGGAAAATCCTACACTAGAGTTGGACATCTAGAGATCATGGATAAAATTTTCATAAGATTAGAACAATACAAGGTCTGATTGAATCCAAAGAAATGTTCCTTTGGGGTAACCTTTGGAATACTCCTTGGATACATTGTCTCATCTAAAGGAATAGAAGTTAATTCAGAAAAAATAAAGGCTATACTTGAAATGCCTTCACCTAAGAATATTAGTCAGTTAAGATCATTACAAGGAAAACTTCAGTCTATCCATCATTTTATAGCACAACTTGTAGATAAATGTCAACCCTTTCAGCATATGTTACACAAGAATGTTTCATTTAGATGGGATGACAAGTGTGAACAAGCTTTTTAGAAAATGAATATATGATGACACCACCAGTATTAGTACCTCTTACAGATGACAAGCCTTTACTTCTATATATATCCACAACCACCACAACACTGGGGGCACTTTTGGCAAAACTTGACTCTGAAGGAAAGGAACGCACAATCTATTACATCAGTTGTACTCTAGTGGGATACGAGCTCAATTATATTCCTATTGAAAGAGCATGCCTTGCTTTAGTTTTTGCATCACATAATCTAAGACATTACATGCTTACACAACAGACAAAGCTCATTGCAAAAATTGATCCTCTTAAGTACCTCTTGAACAAAGCAGCACTCACATGACGATTAGCTAAATGGGTGATGATTCTTAGCAAGTTTGATATTGAGTACATAGAAAGAAAAGAAATCAAAGGACAAGCTATCGCAGATCAACTCGCTGATGCTCCCGTGATAGATGATCATCCTCTTATTACAGAGTTTCCTGATGAATCAATCTTCAACATGGAATCTACACATCTGTGGACTTTATATTTTGATGGCTCCTTCACACAAGGTGGTTCTAGCATTGGAATTCTCTTTGTCACTCCACAAGGGGATTGTATATCTAAAGCTTATAAGATATAGTTTCCATGTACCAACAATATTGCAGAATATGAGGCATTACTTTCTGGGCTCCGTATAGCTGTGCAATGGAAGATCCTTGAGTTGCATGTTCTTGGTGATTCTCAGCTAGTGATCAGACAAGTTAAAGATGACTATAAAACAAAAGATGAAAAATTGATGCCTTACAAAAGAATGGTGGATGACTTCAAGGCCTATTTCACATCAATCTCTTCTGAGTAGATTCCCTGAGATAACAATAGAGCCGTTGATGCAATGGAAAAAATTGGTTCACTTGTAGAAATGCCAAGTAATGCTGCTTACTGTGAGTTCCTAGTAGAACCTCTTTTGGAACCTACTTACAATATACCACAATCTGAAATGATTTGTCTCATTGTTGGTCCTAATTCCCAATGGTATGGGGATATTTATACCTATCTTCGAGATAACACCTTGCCATCAAACCTATCCAATAAATCCCGTAAAACCTTTATTCGTCAAGCTTCCCGCTATGCGATCTTAGCTGATACCCTTTACCGCCGAGGTCTCGATGGTACTTTACTCAAATGTCTTGAGCACGATGAGGTCAAAACTGCTTTACAAGAAGTACATGAAGGTATATGTGGGGCACATTCTAGCGGTCCTACCTTAGCCAAGAAACTCTTGCGTATGGGTTATTATTGGCCTACAGTGGAAAATGATGCTTATCAGTTTGTTAAAAAATGCAAGAAGTGTCAAAAACATGCAGACTTGATACATTGTCCTGCACAAGAATTGCAGTCTCTTGCTACACCATGTCCCTTTTATCAGTGGGGACTCGATCTTGTGGGAAAGATTCATCCACCTTCATCCAATGGTCATAAGTTCATTCTCATTGCCACCGACTATTTCACAAAATGCATTAAAGTTGTTCCTCTCACTCATATCACTGGAAAACAAATAGCCACCTTCATACTGAACTACATCATCTGTCGTTATGGCATTCCTCTATCCATCATCACAAATAATATTCATCCATCCAAAAATTAGGATGACCATGAAATTTGTGAGAAATTCCATATACAACATCATTTTTCCACACCTTACTATCCTTAAGGTAACAGCGAGGCTGAGGCTTCTAATAAAACCATTCTCAATTTTTTTAAAAAGACGGTCAATGAAGCTAGTCAAGATTGGCATATTCAATTGAATCCTGCACTGTGGGCTTATCGCACGAGTGTCCGCACTCCCACAGGTGCTACCACATATGCCCTTGTTTATGGATCTGAAGCCATCTTTCCCATCGAGGTCGAGTTTCCCTCTTTGCACATCTCTTTGCACAATCAAATCAGTGATGAAGAATACCGAGTTTCCCATTTGCAGGAGTTGGAACTATTGGATGAACGAAGACAAACTACTTTTAATCATCTTAGAGCATACTAGCAATGGATGTGTCGAAGTTATAATAAAAAGTGAAACCATGTACATTTGAGGTTGGGGATCTTGTTCTTCATGAAAATCCTTGCACTCAACAAGATAGAGAAAATAAGGGTAAATTTGAGCCTAACTGGTTGGGTCCATATGTTATCACTGTTGTGTATGGAACTAGGGCATACCAGTTATCTACTCCGAAAGGTGAATTACTTAGTGATCCCATCAACAGTATGCACATTCACAAGTTTTATACCTAAATGCTTCAGAGGGTACAATCTTTTCAAAGTCCTAAGAAAAAATACAAAAAAATGGAAAAAAGTCCTAAAAAAAAAGAAAAAAAAAGGAAAAAGAAAAGGGAGAAATCCATTCATTCAATGGTGAAAACTACTTTGGTGGCGCCTTGAGCAAGTACCATGGTGAAAACCGAGAAATCGGAGCCATGTGTAGAGGCTTCGCTCCTCTTTCCTTTAGAGCTCTACTTGATCTTTTCATTCCATTTTCATTCATCCTCCACTTCATAATGACCTTTTCACACTCACCATGGCTTGTGAATTGTTCAAAATTCCCCTCACTCACTCGCTTTGCCATGCATACTAGGTTGGTCCTATCCCTCACTGGGGCATCTCCTTAACCTTGGCTATGGGTTAATAACTGAGCATCTCGCGGTCAGAGAAACTACCCTCTTTGTCTATTTGCTCGTCTATTTCCGTCATAAAATGTCTTGAAAAAATCATAGTCTTGAAAAAATCCAAAAAAATCATAAAATGTCTTGAAAAAATCCAAAAAAAAATTCATAAAATGTCTTGAAAAAATCCAAAAAAATCATAAAATGTCATTAAAAAACTAAAAAAATCATAAAATGTCTTGAAAAATCTAAAAAAATCATAAAATGTCCTAAAAATCCAAAAAAATCATAAAATGTCCTAAAATAATACAAAAAATAAAAATCATAAAATGTCCTCAAGAAATCCAAAAAAATCAAATATTCCAAAAATCCCCAAAAAATCAAAAGTTCCAAAAAAACAGTGACACTTTTAGATCACACAATTTTGAACTTCAACAAAATCACAACATGCAAGTGTTGACAATCCAACAAAAAATATAACATATATATCAACCCATCTTACAAATCCAACCAAACACATAAATTGTAACAAGAATCAGTTCTACATCGAAGCAGGACCCTTATTTGTTTGTTGATCTTTGCTTATTTTATGATTTTATCTTTGTTGACATGTCTTTTAGCTTCTTCAAGATGTCTTCGACTAGAGAGGCGAGGATGGGGCATGTTCACTTGTTTGTTGTTTGTGGATTGTTTCTTATTCACAGGACGACTCATCTTAAGACATGGTTGTCTAAAACCATCGAGGACCTATAAGTCTAATGTAGATGAGAGCATTCATTGTTTGATAGTGTCTTCCATGCAATAAGTATTCAGGTCATCTAAGGTTCTTATACCTAGATGCTTATACTTCATTACTAAATAAAAATGCAAACAATATTAAGATCGTCTAGATGTTCATTTTATCTAGATGCTTATACTAATTTGTGACATAATAAGATCGATGATGATAAAAGCACATAAAAGGAACAAGAGGCTTCATCACCTTCATTCTCTTCCATCTTGCATTTCATTTTCTTCATCTTTCTTGTTGCAGAGAAATCAATCAATTTCTTAACTCACTGATATATGTCTCTTGAATCAAATCTCAAATCAATCAACCTTCTCCTCGAAATTTCATGCCCCCTTAATCAATCATTCAATCCATCATTGCAACACCTTGTCTTATGTAAGCATCATTCTAAATCAGCTTCATTAGCTCATCAACCTGGCTATATTGATCATTTCCATCAATTGTTCAGTTACACCCATCAATTGTACATTTTCATCAAAATGTACATCATCGCTTTATCACTCTCACAATATTAGGTATCTAATCATTTTCTAGGCATCTATCGAGAGATTAATCTTCTTAGAATCTGTTTGATCAATCTCTCGAGGGGGCATATCATTCTTATCATAATCCTTACCAAGATATCTTTGGGGCATGTATCAGTTGATCAATCTTTTTCTTTGAAACAATGCAACAAGCTGCATTGTCTCAAAGAGGGGGAAAATGTAGACACTCAAATTTTTCCTCACAATCGTAACGATATTCATCTATTGATTAAATAGATATTATTATTTACTTAATCAATTCATTCAATACTATCTTCTATTCATGCATTTCATCAAATCATTAAACCATCTCATGCTTGTTCATTATCCATTTACATAAATGATCATATCTGTCCCATGGTCGTTCACTAACCATTTGCATAAACGATCATTCCTATTCATTTCCATTCAATATCCGTTTCATAAACGTTCATGTCTGTTTGCATTAATGTTCATGTCCATTTTCACTATCATTCATACATGTTTGCATAATAAATCATAATCATTCATAATCCATTTGCATAATAAGTCATAAACATCATTTCCATATTAAATCAATTATCATTATCATCCATAATTGTTTCATATTCATCTCCATTAATAAATCAATTATCATAGTCATTGATTATTATTTCATAGTAAACTAATTTTCATAACTTTCATATTAATCATATCATTTGCATAAATCATTCATGACATATTACATTTAGTAAAGCATCTTTAATCATTTTATTCATATTTAATCATTTAGGTACATTTTAATCTAATAACCCTTTATCACTTTCATTCTCATCCATAACATTTAACCCAACAATGTGGGATAATGGCATTTCCTTCTCTCACATCTTTTATCCCACATTTCATCTTCAACCCCTCTCCATCCTCAAGGAACTCCTATTTAAATGGGATTTCCCTCTCATTTTAGCTCTAACAAAAAAATTTCTCACAAATTTACATACTCATACCATCTTTGCATCTTGATTGCATTTTGTGCTCACAAAGATCTTGGTGATAGGGAGACAATGGAGATTGATTTCTTTTAAAAGCATTGTTTTGTTTCTGTAGTTTAGCTTTACATTTCTGGTTTTGCTTTTGATTAGAAGGGCTCTATTGATGTGGGCTGAAATGGTGGTTCTTACTCCATAGAATCATGCATTTTTCTAGCTCTACACTTGAGTTATCCCTCTCATGTGTGACAATGTTCTTCCTTCAACATTTCAATTTTCAGAAAATGCATTCATTGCCAACGAATCTTTTCTCAAAAATCTTCGCAAAATTTTCTTCATAAATAAAGATCTTGGTGATAAGGAGACAATGGAGATTGATTTATTTTAAAAGCATTGTTTTGTTTCTGTAGTTCAGCTTTACATTTCTGGTTTTTCTTTTGATTAGAAGGGCTCTATTGATGTGGGCTAAAATGGTGGTTCTTACTCCATAGAATCATGCATTTTTCTAGCTCTACACTTGAGTTATCCCTCTCATGTGTGACAATGATCTTCCTTCAACATTTCAATTTTCAGAAAATGCATTCATTGCCAACAAATCTTTTCTCAAAAATCTTCGCAAAATTTTCTTCAAAATCACATTCTCAACTTAGAACCCTAATGGAACATGTTCCTTCATCACGGGTTTGTAAAGAAAGAACTTAAAAACCTTCCTTTCAAGCAGGAACAACTTTGATCTTCCCCTCGCGTGGGGGCATATCCTTCCTTTCAAATTCCTTGATGAAGTGAACATCTTTTGAAAGGATCCCTTCATGATGGATTGCTCTGAGAAATAAAATATTTGCTTTTGAACTGTGCATCCCTGGAGTGGACCCCCTTCTTCACAATGGGTTCCTGAGGGAGCCTCTTTGAAAGATCTTATCTTGAGTAAATTCCTTTGCGTCTAGCTTGGGGAAAGCCTAATTAGACCTCGATTTTCAAACAACGCATCCCTTGAGTGGACCCATCTTCTTTTGAAGGGTTCCCAAGTGACCCCTTTGAAAGACTTCCAAATTATTGATGATTTGCGTGACTATACGCTTACTTGCCTATGTGGCCTCTTCCTGACTCTACGAAGTTCGCTTTCTTGGGTTTCCTCCATGCGAGAGATTTTGGGGGATACCTCCCTGTAGGCCTGAGAGCTTTTAGGGCACTTCCTTTGGGTTTCCTCCATGCTATAGTTCTTGGGGGACACCTTCCTTGTAGGTCTGTGGGCCTGTAAGGCACTTGCTTCATGGGGCTTCCTTCATGTGAGAGATCTTGGGGTTGCCTCCTTGCAAGTCCACGGGCTTGTGAGACGCTTTCTTTCTTCAACTTCATAGTTCCAAGAAGCTATGAAGTCCTTTGCTTCCCCTGTACCTTTAGGTTCACCAGATCATGGTCTGCTTCCTCGATGGTTTAGGTATACATTTCTAACCTTACTCCTTCCTTGATCTACTTTACCAAGCACTCATTAGTATTCATGCTTGCTAAAGTGGGGGAAAAATGTCTAAGAGTGAATTTTCACCCCATGTGCAAATCCCTTTTTTTCCCTTCTCCACTTTAGAAAACTAAGTCTAGAGGCTTAATTACACCTAAGCCCGCTGCTTTCATCCCACTTGGCACCTATTTTGAGTTTCGGTGGAGGCAATTTTTTTGGGGACGCTCACGTGGTGTGTAGACGTCTGCGCGATACACTTACATCCTTGGCAGATTCCTGTAGTTCAACCTGTAGAGGCGTTACACTTCTCATTGGGAGTCAAGTTGTAATGCCCTCTTCGGCCAACCGAGCCGAATATGGCCATTTTCTTCATCTCCTCTTCAAATTCTCTCCTTCTACATACATTCTAATTTCTTCACTTCATTCACAAGCTCACTTTCACACTCTTGCACTCACTCCAAGCATTTCAAGCACTCCATTGCAACAACTTCACTCCATCACTTTGATAGAGAAAGTTGGGGACAACACCATTGCAATAGAGGCTTGAGTACTCTCATTTTCCTCCCTAAGCAACCTTGAGTGCTCTTGGTGGAGGTGGTAAGCTTCCCTTTCCTCTCCTCTATTACTTGGTTGAGTAAGCACATTTATTGTTTGTGGTGTTTTTGGTACTCTATTACATTACTTTCTTTATCATAATTTCTTTCTTAGCTGTTCATGGAGGTGGAAACACCTAAATGGGGGTTTGACTGAGGCATACCCCTATACAACCCCCCAAAATTTTCCTCCTCTTTGTGTGTAGGTGAACGTATTCTCAAGGAGCTAGTTGGTGAACGAGTTTCTTTGTGAGATCCTTCTTGCCACCCTAACTCTTGCTTTTTTACTTTATCACATTAGAGAGTATTTTTTAACTTAATCACATTATTTTGGCCCTTTAGTGGTAGTTATCTAGGTCGTTAGCTTGTTTTCCTAGGTTTGACCTTGTCTCTTTAATTGTTTGGTCATACGGATGCTAGCGGACTTTAGAGATGCCAACGCATTGTGCTATCGTCCAAGGACCATGCTTCTGTCCTCAGGCAGAGAGCTTCCTAAGGCACGGTGTTGAACCTAGAAACTGACTCACCTAGCCTTGTTTTTTATTTTGGGTGTGTAGAGTGGTTGAAGCACCTTATAGTCCTCATCATTCTAGTCCCACATATCCTAACACCCCGCTAAGCTGAGGTAAGTTAGGGTATCCTTCCGTATCTTGTCCCTCCATGACCTGGGGCCTTGCACGTGGTGGTCTCCCTCTCTTACAGAAACAATCTCATTTCAAAATTTCCCATTTCATACAAAGAAACATTACTAAATTCCAAGTAACGAATCCATATTGCATAATTTCATGATAACACTTTCCATTTACAATTTCTCTATAAGAATATAGATACATGATTAGATACATAGCTTCCATAAGCTTAATGAAACAGAGATACAAATGGTCCATATGTCCTTGCTGGCATACATCCTCAAATCTTGGCTACCAATTGTAGGAGTGAGAGCATCACTAAAGCACTTTTTCGTGAACCACAAACTTCTTGTGGTCCCCGTACATCTACCTAATTGGTAAGATGTCCCTACCCTTTAACAAAGATATTGGTTTGGTAACCTCATAATACTAGCCTTCCTGAGCATGATGTTGTTTCCCACATATCTAGAGCTACCATACAATGGCTACAACCTAAATGTATGACATTTCCAGCCTATTATGCAAACATAGATCACATTGATTGGCAATGTATATAGTGGATACTTACACTACTTTGGCCAAAGAATTCAACACCCATTACTTCGAGTGTAGGTCATATGTTCACCCACTCTTTGCTCGATTTGATATTTGACCATTCATACTCTTTACAATCATAACATACATTCCATTTAAAAAGGTGATGACATAACATATTGGTTAACTAGGTTACACCCTTTCCCATGGATTATCCTAACCTTAGGAATAACCAAGCTAACCACCTATGTTCAATTTGACATTCCCATTAAAGTACTTGAAGACAACAAAATATCTCATACTTCACAACTTATGTAGCATTCATATAGTCTTAAAAAACTAAGTATAGTTCCTAATAACAACATAACCACTCAAATCCCAATATATAGTATATATGTATATCCCTAATAATAAGGTTTCACCAAAACAAGACTCTTCCAAGAATCATGCAAGCTTATCCAAAGTAAGAAATAAACCAAGTTCATAAAAGTAAGCTTAACAAGCATTTAAAATCATCTTTCCACAAACCATGACATTCATAGACAAATAAAATTTCAATATAAGAGATTAGAGAACTAGGAATCAACATGCCTAGAATTATAGCTCCAACTATAATTATTGCTTTCCAAGCTCAACCTCCACAATTACGATAGATACTCCTTATAAGATCAACCTATCTCCAAAATCTAGCCTCTCACAAAAACTCTCAACAATGGAAAATTCACAAAACAACTTTATTTCGCACAAAATCTCTCCAAAGTACACTTGTATAGGAAACTATAGTAGAATAATGAATGAAGAAATCACAATGAAAAGTGTGACAAAAGGTAGAGAAGCTACCTCTATTTGTACTTAAAACTGAGCAACTTAATGCTACAAACCAGCTACAAAATCCGCCACCTATTCTCTCCTTTCTGCCACCACTCTAACAACAAACTATCAATGCATTGACAACCCATTTAGAATGAAATTGTGATATAGGGGGATTTTCTACTCACGAGTTCTTCTCCTTCAGAGATCCTTACAAGGTGAACTGCCCTATATTACCTCAATGGAACAACTATGAGAGTTCTAGAATTCGAATGAGCAGGTCACACAAGTTCTCTGGAAAAACTAACAGGCTCTTGGCCAAAGGACGTCAGTGCAGAAAGTGAACAACAACGTAGTGTGCTGGCGTCTTGTATGGACTAGAGATCGATTTTATCACAAAAAATGACTAAGTGACTATTAGCAAATGGATTACTAAGAACTGATAGAATGTAGGAAAAGGAAAAAATGTGATAAAGTAGTAGAATTGACAAAGATAAGGAGAAGAAAGGAAGGAGATACTTACAACCGTGCGAGTGATGAAGCTTCCACCAAACGAATGTCTTCAAAACTTGCACACAAGATAAACATAAATTTTTTTGGGGTTGTATAGGAGCCTACCTCAGCCAGACCTCGTTTTGGCGTTCTCACCTCCATGGACAACCAGATAGATATAGAAGTAGAAATGAAGTAAAGAGCACTTAAAGCACTATAAAACAGTGTTATGCTACTCAACCAAGTAATAGAGGAGAGGAGTGAAAACTTAGCACCTCCACCAAGAGCGCTCAAGGCTAGTGGGGGAGAAAATGAGAGGAGCTTAAACCTTTGCTACAATGGTGTTTTGTTCCCTACTTGCTCTACTGACATGGTGGAGTGTTGATGTTGATGCTATGAAGTGTAAAGAGTTTGGAGTGAGATTGTGAAGCTTGTGTATGAAGTCCAGAAGTGGTGAAGAGATCTTCCAACCTCCAAATGCAAGTTCAAGGACTGAATATGAAGGAATGAGGAAGAAAACGACCATCTTCGAGTTGATCGGCCGAGGAGGGAATTACAAATCGACCCCCATTGGGAAGTCACTAGTACAAAAACAATATATGACTAAATAAACTACTAAAAATTGCATATATATGACTAATTTTGGTCACGTGACCATTAGTAGTTTATTGCCGGTCATTTATAACGCGACCAAATTTATGACTAAACTATTTTAGTCATTTATCTAGTCATTGATTTGGTCATTGATTTGGTAATTTATTTAGTCATTTATTTAGTCATATATTTTAGTCATTAATTTTAGTCATTAGTTTTAGTCACGTGACTATTTTAGTGGTTTATTTGTAGTCATTTATAACACCACCAAATTTATGACTAAACTATTTTAGTCATTTATTTAGTCATGGTAGTCATATATTTAGTCATTACTTTAGTCATTAATTTAGTCATATATTTAGTCATGTAAGTCATTACTTTAGTCATTACAAATCAAATCTAACTTAATTAATCCTCACAAATTAATGCATATAAACTTCAAGTATCATAGATATTCAAATGTTGAAGAAGCACCATGAAATGTAGACTAAAATTCTTGAACAAATATGATTGATCAAACACAAACACAAAGAACATAGTATTTATGAGTGGAGAAAAAACCACTCTAAAAATTTACTTTATTAAACCTGATTGGCAAATCAAAATTTCATTGGTTACATTCAATGTCTCAGTGACACTGTACAACTTACTGACACTATATAAACAGGATACTCCTATTTTCATATACTTATATTGTTTTCCCCTTCCTTAACTGCAGTCATTTTGGAAGGGCAGGGACCTCCTATAGGGTCTCGACCCATTTAATCCCCTTGCAAATCCACAACTTTCCCACCGCTATTGGTTTCGGCTCCTCCAAACTCTTTCTCGCTGGTATTCACCTTTTACTTCTCCAATTTGGAGCTGCAACCTGAAAATAAGGTTTCAAAATTTGCACGTCAAAAACATATTTGGAAGTAGATTTTTATCAAATATTGTAGTTGCAAGTTCCACTAAATATAATAAAGATAAATAGTTTTACCTTTTTGCATCAACTAATGCAATTCTGATAACTTTTAGAGGATCGACAATGCTAGCCTTTATCATATAAACATACTCAACTACAAGTTGCAACACAACATTAAACTTATTAATTATACTCAACATCTAAGAAAGAAAGAAAAACTTCAAACATTATCAATTTAGTTTCCTCGTAGCTTTCCTCTAGCATATCTAGAACCTCTTTAGATGTTCTATCCAACTCTCATCACTCCCATACAGGTAGAATTGTGTATGTCCATCAAACTATCATCTTTCCCATAGAGTTAGAGCTAAATTAATTTAGAAATCTTTTCTTGTTGAGCAATCCAATTCCCCTAGGAAGCCTAACATATAGACAACCTCCCTTACATTCAAAAATTTACTCAAGGATGTCATTTTTAGTCTCAAAAATCAAAATAACCTTATTGTTCATTTGTCAAAACTACATAGTTAATAGAAAAAAATTCAATGGAAAAAGCATGAGGAAAAATAATCTACCTCTCTATTTAGGGGTGATCAAATACTGCTTAAATCTACAATCAGAAACCCTCTTACGAGATACAACCAATCCTATCAGATTAAAAAACAAGAACTAAAACCTTCTTGGGAATCACAACAACAATACCTGAAATCAATCAATGGCCGAATGTAATTTTGTCCAAACATGTAGTAATCAAAAGGCTCCTGTATTGCTCTATGATAATTAGAAAATGTGAAAGGATCCTGAAATAAAGGAAGAAACAGAAGAAATTATGCATTTGTTCAAATGAGTAAATATAGTGTAATGTGTTAATTGTTTTTTCTTTACATCATTTAGAAACTAAAGCATAAAAAATTACATAGAGAGGATTTGAAGCAGCAAACCTCAAACTATAACAGAATCCGATCAAAAGTTGTTGCCATGTTTGAAAGGACTATTTATTTTGCATTGGGATTCCCACTCTCAAAAACCTGACAAAGGCAATCCAGATACATGACCATCAGAAAGATACAAAATTATCACATTAAAGAGAGGAAACAACAAACACTCTGTTAAAATTCCATTCCTACCTCAAAATCTACTGCTTTGCAAGAAAAAAAAGCATTTCAGGCAATTCCAAAGCAATAATTTCATTTTTTTTACTAAACATCAATATAAAAGAACTTTGTTTTGTTGCTCTTATGTCAAGGTGCTGCGGGTGGATCAAGATGAAGGGAAGAGCTTTTTAATGAGCTCTTAAGCACTCCTTATTCTCAAGCATTATTTGAGAGCAATTTTAATCTCATTCAGATCACTGAAAGATGAAAATAGACAATCTTTTTAATGTCAATGTAATTGAGGTTGAACTTTACTTAACTACTTTGTTTTATGGGTTAGTTTGATTGATATAGCAGAAATGAGGTTAAAGTTTTCACTAGAGACAACACCTGCCCAGAGGCCTCATGGAGTGCTTGGTATTTGGAGTCCTGTAATTGACACTATTGGGAATATAGTCAAAATGCAGGTTAGTGCAACATCTCAATTCAACTTCCACATATGAATAATTCTGATCAAATTTATGGATCAATAGTTGTGATCTTAGATTCATTGTTTCAAGTCTTCATGTTAAATGGAAAGAAAAAAAGTCAGCATTTGAAGTTATGTTCCTAATCATTGCAACTCTTTGCTTTGTCAAATCCATCTTAGGAAAGTTGTTCACAGACACATGTTCATGAGAAAAAGTGTTGTCTTACCATCAATTACCCACCGGATTTGGGGAGATTTGATACATAATCCCCTGCATTTGCTTTTTGGAGTAGATTTACTTGGTATGACAAGCTCAACATTGGCATCTCTGAGTAAAGGACTTGCCAAACTTTCCACAGATGGACAATTCCTTCAGTTGCGTATAAAACAGGTGAACATAAAAATTATATGTAAATTGAGGAAAAATCCACATATTTGAGAAATATGAACATATTCATTGTCCTTATATGACATTTTTATGGATTTTTTGTAGGATTCTTCAAGGAAAATTACAAGAGTTGGTGATGGCATTTTACAAGGCACTGAGGCTTTAGCACAAGGTGTGGCATTTGGTTTCTCTGGAGTGTTAACTAAACCTTTGGAAAGTGCAAGAGAACATGGTGTTATTGGTTTTGTACATGGTCTTGGGAGATCATTCTTGGGTATTATTGTTTAGCCTGTGAGTGGAGTCTTGGACTTTGTTTCCTTGACTGTGCATGGTATTGGTGAAAGTTGTACATGTTTTCAGGTATTTGGAAAAAAATATGTTTCAAATAGGATCAGGATCTCACGTGCCATCCAGAGTAGTGGAATTCTTCAAGAATATAATGAAAGGGAAACATCTGGGAAAATCATTTCCCTTTTCACTTTTTACTTGGGAATTTTTACTTTCTTGCAGATTATTGTATTTATATTTTATCTATTTATGAACAAGAATATCTGTGGAATATTTGTTAAGGTTTTGTAAATTGATCATTTGTACTAATTCTGAGGATACCAACATGATATAAAAATTAATGACAATAACACCATGATTACTAATTTCGAAAATCTGGTTTGGTTCTCAGTGTTGACTTATGTAAGTATAGTCTAGTCCAAGTGTGTTTGGATGTAGATGCCAAATGTAGTTTTAGTCTAATTATTTGATTCACTATGATATATAAATGTATTTACAATAAGGATATCACACACACATATGTATGGCAATAAAACAATAGCTTTTAAATACTAATAAACATAAGTGAGTGAATTTGTTGAAATCAACAATCTTACAGGAAAGCTGTTAAAAAAATCAATATTTGGATCATCTATCCTCAAAAGTTTGACAGCCCAATTCAATAATTTCATTAGTTTTGTACTTGTTATCAGGGTTGAATGAGAATCTCTTCAAGAAATTAGTGCATGTCACCTTTATGCTTTAACCTGTAAATTAATGTGTTTCATGTATTTTTTTCTGTAAATTGAGGTTTTGAATGGGCTGTCAGCTTGAGTTATTAGCATTAACCAGGCCCAGCTAGTGGGAACACAAATAGGGGGCCCCATCCCCTAACAACCAATAGTCCAAGTGCACGAGTAAAGTGGCCCACAAGCCCACCAGCCCTGCAAGGGCTTGACACTAGGTGGGCGTTGAAACAACACCATCTAAACACCAACAAACCATGCCATCAATGACAATTTGTTTCCATTCACATACTAGTGCTTTATTGATCTTCAAATTATCTGGACATATTAATGGACAAATTGCACTAGTTTCTTATGTATTGTTGAGCACTATTAAAGAGAGAACATTGATTTGTATGTTGTTGACTTTGGAGATGGTGCTTTACCTTGTAGAAGAAAGGAGACATTTTGGATGCACAAATATTTCAATGGAACCTTCAAAATTTGCATGGTCAAATTTATACGAGGAACATTTATACTACATCATCTTTTGAAATATTGTCATGCCAGGTTAAGGCACTTATAAAAGTGTTTGTTCCTATGTTTTTAGTGCCCATCATCAAATAAAATGCTTAAAATACCATGTAAAATACTATGGAATGTTCCATGGGAAGAGTTTCTATCCTTGGAAATAGCAATGGGAAGCTACCAGAAGCTTGCTCATCTAATTTTTCATCTAAAAAGCTTTGAAAAGTCTAAATGCTTTGTTAGATTTATAAAATCATTGGAAGAAAATGAAGAGGAATGGATAAGTCAAGTGACAATGATCTATTCTTTTATAGAGAACCTTTGGAAGAAAAATCAATCACTCAATAGACTCTCTGGTTTCCAGGTGAGGTTTATGTTCCATTTTATTTGAACCTGATATTCTATGAATCTCTTGTAATAATTAGGCATCCTTTTTTCTAAGGAAATAATAGGAGGGTGTAGTTGGGTAAAAAAAAAGACCTTTCCATTCTCTTTGGTGTTGGACTATGAACTTGCACCAAAGCATAATGGTAGGGGAATTTTTGTCAGATGTTATAGTTGGATATGTTCTGGTAGACATATATGCAAGATGTGGAATCATAGACAAAACACCTAAATTGTTTGACAGAATGCCTCAAAGAGATGTCATCTTATGGAATCACTCAAAATATTTGAATTAATGAAGCACTCTGGAACACATCCTAACATTCTATTTTCAATGGAATCAAGGAGGTTATTTAAAATTTTACACCCTTCTATGTTCAAGTGCTGCAACTATGACAGGTTGCCAATGAATCAGGGAGGCTATTTAAATCTATACACCCTACCATGTTCAAGTGATGCAGCTGTGACAGGTTGCCAATGGAATCAGGGAGCTTATTTAAACATCCACAACCTTCTATGTTCAAGTGTTGCAGCTATGGCAGGTTGCCAAACGAATCAGGGAGATTATTTAAATGTCCACACCCTTTTATGTTCAAGTCTTGCAGCTGTGACAGGTTGCTAATGGAATCAAGGAGGTTATTTAATTAGGGAGCTTATTTAAATGTCCACACCCTTCTATGTTCAAGTGTTGTGTTGCAGCTGTGACAGGTTGCTAATGAAATAAAGGAGATTATTCAAATTGTGACAATATTTTATTTTTAAGTGTTACATTTGTGATAGATTGTCAACAGAATCAAGGAGGTTATTTAAACCTTTAAAATTTCCTATTATATTGAAGTGTTGCAGCTATGAGAGGTTGAAAATGGAATTGGAGAGGTTATTTAAACCTCTGCAACTTTCTATTTTCAAGTGTTGCAGATGTGATAGGTTGCCAAAGGAATCAGGAAGGTTATTTAAACCTCTACAGTCTTCTATGTTCAAGTGTTGTAGCTGTGACAGGTTGCCAATAGAATCAGGGGGGTATTTAAACCTTTACACATTTCTATATTCAAGTGCTATAGCTATGACAGGTTGCCAATGGATTGAGGGAGGTTATTTAAATCTATACACCCTACCATGTTCAAGTGTTACAGTTGTGACAGGTTTCCAATGGAATCAGGAAGGTTATTTAAATGTTCACACCCTTCTATGTTCAAATTTGCAGCTGTGACAGGTTGCCAATGGAATCAAGGAGAATAACTATTTAGTATTTATTGAATCAATAATTTGATTCGTAGTCACTCAGCCTATAAACTAACAACGTAGTATTATATACAAATGCAAGAAACACAATACTTGTTAAAATACCAACAAAGCCACAATTAACTTTTGAAAACTAATATGCACATAGAAAGGAAAAATTATTCTGTTAAAGAAATCTAGAAAAATATTCATCTACATACCCTATTTGTAAGCTTGTCAAATAGTAAATCTTATGATGATGATGAGACACCATCCCTCTGTCTTCTTCATTAGCCATTTCAATATCAAGTAGCTGAAATCTCAAGACTAGATCTGGAACAAAAGGCAACAAAAGTTACTACACACTTCGCATCAATTTTTATGTCTTACCAATTCACAAAAGTAAATCAAGAAAGGAATAATGATAGAATCAGATTATCTGAATTTAGAACCAAATACCATATGATGTTCTTGGGTAGTGGTCTGGCAGTAAATTGGTAGGAGATTACCACTGCTAGCCCAAGTCTGATTCTTAGGTACATTTGTGTGGTGAGAATTCCCAGGGTGATGCCATCCCAGGGCTTCAACCCTTCCTAGCCAAGAAAAGGGGTTCACCTTTAAAAATACAAGTACCAGATTACAAAGTTTAGACCTAATTCAAAATTCATTCTTGGATCTGAAAGTGACCAAAACTCTTTCAAAAATAATGTTTCCTTTAAAATCTACCCTAACTTTAAATTCAAAAGTCCTATTTCTTAACCTGCAATATCTCAAAATATGCTTACATGTTTTTTTTCCTTTCAAGAGAAAAATGTTACACCAAAAAATGTTTCTTTCTTTCCAAATAGATCTGATTAGAAAATTGTGATCATAAAAGAAGCAATTCATCCTTTAAGAAAATAAACATCCTAGGTGGGAGAATATATCACATGGAAGAGGATATCTCTGATAATTATGCAACACAATTCCATTGCAATGCAAAGCTCAACTAACTAGCAATATTTATACTTGAAAAATGTCTAGACTAGTTCAAGAAAAGAAGAAAATTTCCAAACCAGTGAAATGCAAATAAAGTATAGAAATTTAGGCCCATATACTCATTTTTATTGCTGGATGAAGACATCTTTAATAATTATGCAGCACATTACCTTTGTAGTGCAAAGCTTAACTACCTAGCAACAAAAATCCTTCAAAAGTGTCTAGAATTAGTTCAAAAAAAGAAGAAAAATGCCAAACCAGTCAATTGCAAATAAAGCATAGAGTTTAGTCCCATATGCTCATTTCATATCACAAAACGTTGCCTACCTCTCATCAACTACCTTAGATGTTGCAACCCTAAGCTGGCTTTGTAAAGACCAAGAATTGACATTGCCCTTAGCCATATCCCTAATGAGAAACTACTAGTCAAATTTTCAAATATCATACTCAACCGACCAGATCATACTGCTGAAGAAATTGGATAGGACTGTTCAAGAATATTAAGGAATACAAAACCACCCAGGAGCAACATCTTGAAGGAAGTAAACTGGGCATTATAAAAACTTAACAACAATGAGAAGATCATTGTTCTCAAAGTGGACAAAGGGAGTGCCAATATTGTGCTTAAAACCAAGGATTATATTAATAAAATGAGGACCATCTAGAGATCAGCATAAGCTACTGGTTGGTAAGAAGTGAAACCATGAACAAAACTATATAAGATGTGGCAAAGATCATAAATGAGTCATTGTTGAGCAGTGAACGGAAACAAAGACATAATGCAAAGGCCCAATAATGCCAAGAATATATGGGGTGCCTGATGTGCACAAACTAGTAGCATCCTTGAGACCTAATGTGTATTTGATAAACTCTCCAACACAGAACTTAGCTATATATGTAA
Source organism: Sequoia sempervirens (assembly GCA_007258455.2). NCBI lineage: Eukaryota > Viridiplantae > Streptophyta > Pinopsida > Cupressales > Cupressaceae > Sequoia > Sequoia sempervirens. Next base: position 106,171 of record VDFB02058110.1, read on the forward strand.
AGTAAACCAAGAGATATCCTTCCTTCTCAAAAATCAGGTATGAGATTGTGCTGCAGGCTTGTGCATTAAAGAAAGATCTAGAATCTACATCAATAGATGCTGGTTATTGTGATTGTTCTACCATTGATAAAACTAAAATAGATCATGTACCATCAGTTGATTATCCTCATCAAAGGAATTATATCTTGAACCACCAATAGACTCTCCATCTTATTGTCAAAAATAGAAATATGCTCATCCAAAGCTTGGTCATATTGACACCAAAATTTTGGAAAGAGGTTCATTCTCACTCTCAATCCAAGTATCACAATTCTTGCCATTAGGTATAGATGCCAAAGTCATGTAATGGCACCAAAAGTCATGACCAATAACGGATGGACTGATGATTGGTCATAGCAATAGTTGAGCTCCTTTTAAGGACATCATACTGTTCAGTCTTCTCGATTTTACAACCATGTTGGTCTCTTCTTGGCAGCATTTATGGAATAATGGTTGGTGATTCATTTTTTTTTAAAGCACGAACACAAAAGAGGACACATGCATTGAGGGGGAAGACTGTTTTTTCACACATGACTTGTTAAGCCATCATCATTCTTGGGAACTATTAATATTTTCCCATAATTATTGGTTCAATTTCATCATTGGTAGTTGCTTTTGGTGGAAAAATTATTTGTAGGCTTCATTATAGCAGAAGTCACAATTGGTGGTGGGAAGACCATCCTTGAATTATGCCTTATTATGAAGGGTATGCATCTTTCTTTGATGATGTTAGCATTGTACCAATTAATCTATCCAACAATTTACCCTTATTAATAGGAATTAAATGCTATATTAGTCTAGACAAAGGAAATAGATGAGTTTACACTTAGAAAAGTCAGGATATACATGGTAAATAGGAAAATGATCTTTATATCATTAAACATCCCAAGGTGTAAGTTCCATCTTTCATTGCTTCTCCTAACCCATTATTTCTTCCAGTAGTTAAAACACAAAGTTGATCATCTCCTTTCTAAGTGAACTACTTGGTTCATAACAGGGGAAGCATGTTAGCACAAATAAATTGAATATTACCCAGGGATATGACCCACCTACTATTATTAGACATATACATATAGGCATTTCACTCAAATCTGTCTTCATCATCGTACGTCAAAGTATGTGCTAGTGAAACTGCAGTGGGAGTATTTTTATTTGGACTAAGCACTTGAACATGGGAATTTGGTTATTGGAATTTATGGTTTTGTTCTATTCTTTAGAGCCATTCTTTGTATCTGATCCATGTGGAAGCTCATAGATTGTATGCACTTCCATAATCTAAGATTCACACATTTCAGAAGCAGCAAGTAACATTTCCCTTGCTCCCTCACAAAGAAGACCCTTACAGCTTGAAGGGTAGTGCTCCTTGTGGCCCCTACAACACTGCAGGACATGATTGAAGATTTAGAAGTCTTGCTATATCTCAAGATCATTTTTCTAAAGCACTCAAAGCATGCTTATCATATAAATGGAGGCCCGACAACTATACATCTAATTGTGATTTTGAATGCTGAGTCATTGTGGAGAACCAATGTTTTTGCATCCTTCTTTCTAATTTTAAATCCAAACAAGTGGATGCAAGAACATTGGGAGTGGTGCTTGTCAGAAAATATTAGAACTGGATTTGATGGTTCTGAGCATACTGTGTCTCAAAGTAAACATTATTATTTTCATACCCAAGTTAATTTTTTCGAATATTTAAAAGTTTGAAATAGCTCAAGTTTTTTTCCAAAATCACTCAAAGAATACTCAGTATATAAATGAAGGCTGAACAAATATACATCTAATTGTGATTCTGAATTTCAAGTTATTGTGGAGAACCAATGTTTTGACATCCTTCTCTCATTCAAAATCCAAACATTTGGATGCAAGAACATTGGGAATGACACCTATCAGAAAATCTCAAAACTGGATTTGATGGTCCCAAACTAGTTGACCATGCTTTTAAACCTTATAAAAAAGTACATTACTATTTCCAAGAAAAAATGTAATATTTAAACCCAAGGATAACTCTTTTTATCTTCGATAGTCTTGCTATATCTAAAGATTTTTTTTTTTTGAAAAGCACTGGAGAATTTGTCGCAATCTGAACTTGAAACTCGTAATAATCACACTACATAAAGAGGAAAAAAGGAAGAAAATATCAAAGATTATTCGATATCAGTATCTCACCTTGTGATTTCTTACTTGATGAGGGCATCTTGCTCGAATAAATACTGCCTCACCAAGATGTTGCTCAAATTTCCATGGCTCCACTTTTGTAAGGAAAAAAAATTGACCACACAGAAAGAATAGTTCGTTGCAAAATTATGTGCTCCATCATGCCTAGTCAAAAAACAACACCACACAACGCCTCAAATGCTACTTACGAAACTCCTCCTTCAACTTCTTTTTATGATCTTCATTCAAGAAGAGTGTCTGATCATGAATGGGATGTACAACCTAAAGCACAAATATATTCTTTTAAAAATTTCAAAAACCAACATACTATACATGACATTTTTGCAATAACATAATTTTATTAAGAAATAATTTTAACATGAGAAATAACACTTACCAAATTTATTGAGGCACCATTGAGATGCCTGAACTCTTTCCAATGTTTCCGCAAATAGGCTTGTAGCTTTAGCACATCCTCCCTGTAGAAGATGTCCCACAAAGCCCCACCATATGCAACCTCTGAGTTGTTCTCTTTACTGGTCAATACTTCTTTTTTCAGCATGTTATGAACACTACTTATATTTTGAAAAATTTAACAATATTTTCTCCTTCCAGAGATGCACAAATTGAAGCAAACGTCAAATTTAGGACAATAACAAATAAGAAAAAGATAAAAAAAGTACCCTTATATAGATAACCTCCTCAACCCTCCAAGTCATCTATACAGCTTGCTTATAAGATACAAACTTATTAATAACCTAAGACAAAGCTTTCATACAGAATAAATAAACATACAATCGTAGTCACCAACAACCAAAATTTTGGTTTTAATCTCTGTTTCAATGCCAAAGACAAGAAAATTGAGTAGTCATCAAGTGGCTCTTCATCAGATCCAAGTTGTTGAAGTAAAGGATAATGTCGTTTTGAATGTGATAAAAGATGGCCAATTTAGGTTTGTATTCTCATTTGTTTTCAAATGTTCAATATAGTGCTAAAATTGTACTAAAGTTGTCTTACAAAATACTGATAATTATATTGGAGTTAAAGTCAAAGGTTTTGAACACTGTTGAGATAGAATTACTAAAAATGCAAGAGGTAGACATCAAGTAGCAATGGTAGTTCTTAAACTAAATAATGATAGATGTCGTGACAACTCCCGTGCTTTTGAAGGATGCTGCAATATTAGCTTTATGTGTTTTTGTCCTTAGTTTAGTTTTTAAAAAGGTGTTACCTCTTTTATAAGAGGTTGGCTAAACTTTAAACAGCCCAAGTCATTGATTTTTTTATGTACTTTACAAGCTAGCTTGACGTTTGGATGGAATGATAATTGCTTTTTTATAGCACATATTTGAGGACATATTTACACATACCAATACCAATATAAAACAAAAACTAAGCTTTTTATGAAAACCAAAGTGCTATTCTGAGTGTAGGTATGTGGTCTTTGTGCCCTTATGTATTGGTAGAAATAAATCAGTTCATTGCAAATTTTAGTTCATGGTTATTTTGCTAAACATCTATTAAAATACACATGGTGAAATACAACTCATTGAAAAACATATAATATCTAGTTGGGGGGATACTTCAGTGGTATTAGAGTTGGTTTTCCCGCCAACCTGTGGGAAGTTCAATTAAAACCAACAATGTAGCCTTCTATGTAGCCAGAGAGTTCATAGTTTTAAGGTTCTATGATGTATATGATGAGTTCCTTATCAATACTATAATTTGAATATTTGAAATTTTCTATATTTTAAAAATTTCCCTTTTTTTTTAACAGTTTTCCCTTGTCATCCCCTAAAAAATGGCCTCCCTAATGTCCCTATCCCTAAAATGCATCCCCCCATCACCTACCGTCCCCATTCCTGAAACTTGGGGTAACATAGTTCTATATCATTGAATCATACCATAAGTAATGGTGAATGTGCAAGTAGCTACTTCAATACCTTAGAAATCCTCATCTGCTACCTTCATATATTTTACATCAAACCATTGATTTAAAATCTATATTTTCACTGAAGAAGCCCCCCATTTGGTACCTGAAAATAATTCTCAAAGTTTGAAATATATAATTTAGATGATTTACATCTATTCTAGTATCAGACTAAGTTTACATTCTCATCTGCCACCTTCATATTTTTTGCATCAGATCATGGATTGAAAATCTATATTTTCACAAAAGAACTCCAATTGGTGGCCAAACATTATTCTTGAGCTTTGAAATATATAATTTAGACAATTTGTATGTATTCTACTGTTAGACCAATGAAATATCCTTGTTTTCCATCATATTTTTTTGTGCCATACCATGGATCGAAAATCTATATTTTCATCAAAGAACCCTAATCATTATCCAAAGATTATTCTCAAGGTTTGCAATATATAATTTGGATTCTAGATGTTTTGCATCTATTCTAGTTTTAGATTAATGATAAATCCTATGCATTTTATTCTAGTTTCAAACTAATGATAAATCCTTTGCATCTATTCTAGTACCAGAATAATGATGATTCTATTCTAGAATCAGACCATGGATTTAAAATCTATATTTTCACCAAAGAACCTAGATCAGTACTCAAAAAATATTCTGAAGGTTTGTAATATATAATTTAGATGAATTGCATCTATTTTAGTATCAGGAAAATTATTGGGTTTGCTATTACAGGTTATGGAAGGAAGATTCCTTTTCCGTGGTGGACGGAACAAATTCAACAAGTCTGCAAAAAAATTCCTTAGAATGCTTAGATATGAGCAAAAGCTATGGAGCTCACATACAAGGTGAAAAATCCATAGATAGTTCAGTTCTGAACCAATGTGATATTCATCTGCCAAAGTTCTACACAGAAAATGGCACTAATAAATTGAATAAAGATCCATGGCACAAGAAGAGGAAATTTTTTGTGTATTCAGGTGATATGGCCAGAGAAGAATTTCATGCAACTAAATTCTCTAGCTCAAATGGTACATCTCAGACAAGATTTAAGGTGAGGCTCAAAATCCTTATATAAAAGGATGAAAAAAAAGAAATGAATAAAAGAACCTGATAAACCTTAACACCACAAGCCTAATAATATTGTTTACCTTTTAAGTGAAAGTTTAGTATCAACCTTGTCTGTAGAATAAAACTCTTGGGAGCTTAGAAATTGTTGTTGTAGAAGGGATTTGGGCTCACATTCTGACATGTATATAAACACCCAAAAAGGATTTTAGTATTCCTAGCCTAACTAATTAGTGTAGCACAGAATGAAACTTCTTACCCTTCAATTTAGTACAGAAAGAGAGAAAAAAATTAATTACCATGCTTTTGAGTTTCATTCTCCTCCTTGTTCGATCAGAACATCTGGATCAAATTGGGCAAGATCAAATTAGATTGAGTTTTTCTTTTTTCAATTTAAAGAAGATCTAGCCCATACACAAGTTTGTAAAATAATAAAAGTAAATGTTCAATAAATGCTAACAAACCTGAAGATGGCTTTTAATTTGGGAGATAGTCAGCCCTTTAACATTCATCAGCTCAAGGACTAGCTTTGGAGTTGCCTCTATAAAATATGGAATCATATTCTTATTTCTCAAATCAGAAAAATATCAGATATGACTAGGTTTCCTTGAAAACATAAAAACCCAAAACAAAAAGGTAAATTTATAACTGATCAATATAAAATAGAAGACTTACTATCTCACCCTCCCAGAAGTTGTACTACCTTCACAAAGTTGTGATGGAGATGAGGAGACCAGCAAAGGCGAGGCACCTTAGAGCATATGTATTGTCTTACTTCTCTTCTTTCACAGCTCCCCATATTGTCCCTTTTTTTTTTCTTTAACTAGGTATTTATTGTTTTGGTTCACAAATTGAACATAAAGTTTCAGAACAATTCCTGATTGTAATCCAAAATGTCTAATGAGAAAAATATACACAGTGACTATAAAAACAATTTATATTTAAACATGTGTTGCTAAATGAGTAGCCTAAAGTACTGTACAAAACCCTGTCATTCTTGTTGTTCTAAAAGATAAGGTGCAATGGCACTTTTTAGTTCCTTGTAACATTACTATAAAAATCATCTGCCACCTTCATATTTTTTATTTTTTTCCATCATATTGAAAATCAATATTTTCACCAAAGAACTTTGATCAGTACTCAAAAATTATTCATGAGGTTTACGATATATAATTTGGATGAATTGCATTTATTCTAGTATTAGACTAATGATTCTTGTATTTGAGCATCTATTACTGAACAAATAACCTGAAGTACTATACAAAACAATGCCATTCTCATTGTTGTTAAACATAAGGTGCCATGGCACTTTTTAGTTCCTTGTTTTGCTAAGGGAGACTCTGCATGGCCACCTGTAGAGCTCTGCTATGACAATTGAGTTCATTATTTTCAAGCTTAATAACTAGAAAAAAACAAATTTCTCGCATGTTTTCAAACTCATGTACTGGAAGAAAAGCATGATGCCAAGATCTTATCAATCCCCAGTAGAATACTCCAATGAAGTCCTTTAAGAGGCAGTTTTCTCATGGTCTTTGGAAGTCCATGTTGCAAAATAAACTTGAAACTAATTTTTCTCTTCTACATAGAGACTTCTTGCAGAGAAGCAATACCTATCTTAGTCATAAGTCAAAATCTGAGGAATTTTTTAAAGATAGATAGTTGTATAAATATGTATTATGAAGGATTATTTGGAATGAAACTGTCTATTGTAGTTGAAAGTGACCTTCCCAAAATTTGCTAAAATTGAATTGAATCAACACTTTAATCTTTTCACATTAAATGAAAAGAAGATCTAAAAATACTGGGGTTTTATAGCCACTAAAGTCTTGAAATCCCCATCACACATGTATACAAAATGTGGTAACAGAGTCAAGGCACATGAACCACTTTGCAAAATGCAACCTACCCACAAGAAAAGTTGCAGATTTTATCGAATGAAACTTTAGACAATGTCTTAAAATTTTCCCCTGCTCATTAACTATTCGCTGGAAGATATTTTCCCTAATTTTTTTAAAAAAACAAAGGAAACCTTGGCAAAAATATGAGCAACTAATCACCACTCTTCGATTTTCTAAAAATGTAAGCCATATTCTTGGCATCTCTTGTTCCTCATGAGTAGACTGGAAATGCATTTCTTTTTTTTAACATCGGCCATGCTTTCTCAGTAAATCTTACCCTGCTCTATCATTTTTTCCATGAATGCACACAAACCTAGGAATTTACATTGTAATTTTGAATATCAACTAATACGATACAATAATATCTCTTCAATAAAGATAGTCCTTAAATGTGCAAACATCATGCATGGTGGAAAACTAGGGCAATCTTTAGAGTAGGTAGATACATTTAATTTATGCAGAGAGTTGGGTAGGAGATGAAAGCTTATGGATTTCACCTACAAAAACTTTGATGCTCTCAATCTCCCAAATCTTGAACCATTTCAGCCTGTCCTTCGCCCATTATTTACTCCACTACTCTCTTTAATTCATCTCTGTGGGGAAATCACTTATACCCTTTGCAAAGCTCCACCACAATCACAGAAATGGAAAAGTGATCTCCTTCCACGGGCCATGTAATAATAGGAAGACCCATTGTGATGCTTGCTAACATGGAATTCCATCCGCTGCGAATCATAAAACCTCTGGCTGACCCTGAAGGTGCAGAGTTATCGATAATTGGGTTTTTGACGCTCTTCTTTTCGATCCACTCCTCGATCGGGTCAGCCAGCAAGCGAAAGGCGTGGATGAGGTCAGGGAACAATTTTCCCATTATGTTGGAGGTTGGAGTGTCTCGAGTGGATGGGAGTTTCATGTCTAAGGGATCGAATCTTGAAGCCTGGAGGAAAATGCATGTCGAACGAGGGAGGGAAAATAAAAAAAATATTCTAGAAAAAGTATTTCTTTTTATTGTCTTAATTTAAGACAATTAGAAAATTAAAAATATATTTTAAAAATAAAATATAGATTTAAGACAAAATTGATATGTTGTCTTAAATTAATGTCTTAAAACCTTGTTATATGTAGTAGTGTGACTTTTTCACCCATCATGAGAATTCTTGGTGCAGCAATACAAAGAACTACCTCATGCTCATTGAAGATGAAATAATCAATGAATACAATGATACAGAAGTGGAACAAGTTGGTCAAAGATCAAGAGCATACACAAGTCAAATAGGAAGATCTAGCAATTTGTGATCTTGTGGCACGATCTTCACCACAACCTTTAAGACCTACAATACAAGTTGATAAAAAAATCCCTAACTGCTCTTATTCAAAGTTTTCAAAATTCCACAATGCCACTCTGTTTCACACAATTATTCAGTGGAATTTCTGAAAAACATAATACAAAAGGTTTGTAGCGTTAGAAGATGGACAGTTGTATTTCTTCTAATCACCATGTGATCCCTTCATCTTCCAAATTTGTATAGTAGTTTATCATAGTTATTATTTTAATAAGAATGAATAGCACGATGGGCATAGACATCTGGCAACATAATGATATGACATAGTGGAGAATTGTGAAGTTAGACATCACTGCCCTATTCCTGAAAGCAATAGCATGCATTAGATGGTTACTTGAAGCATTCCATAGAATCCCCATTCTTTCATTACAGGACCAACTACACCTCCAATCCAAATAAATTTTTATTGCAATTTCTACTAGAACAATATGAAGTGAATATGGTATCCCTCTTTATTAGCTTTCACACTCGATCCTAAAAACACTTCAAAATGACCAATTTCATTCCCAATTACCTACATTTAAGGCCATTATGACTAGTGACTACAAAACTCAATCATGTTGGGACTACAAGGACCTTCACTATTTTTGAGAATGCAAGATGGCTATTGAACTTCAACTGGATGAACTCAAAATTTAAAAGTTGCATGGTTAAAATTTGAGGACAACAGGCAGTACATTTAATCCCCTTATGCTTATGAACTACTAAAACATTTTCATGCATGGTGTTCATAGAGTTTATCACCAAATCTTTAAACATAACTATTTTCAAATGAAATATGACACATTAAAAATGACTCAGCCACGTACATATTTCCCAAATTAAAAATCACTGCAACCATGGCAAGTGACTTACCTAGAGTATTTTGCACAATTTTTGTTGTGTTGTGAATGATGCCACAGAGAAAAAGAAAATAAACAAACTTTGGAGGAAAAAATATTATGAACCCCTCAACGTTCTGCACAAATTGTGTTGCGTTCTCAATGATGTGGTAGAAATCACTTAAATAACTATGTCCAGCTCTAGTTTATGCCATCTAATCTCCTCCTAGCTCTAATCGACCTCCCCTTTCATATTATATTTTCCTTTTTTTCCTAAATCTGACCAAAAAAATGCCCATTTATGAGGTCATGGGTTTTCCTTCATCCCGACATGTCATATTTGACCTTCGACCTTGGACAACCATGAGGAGGGATGCCATGCCCTTCTAAATGTGTGACTATCCCTCCCTAATAGTCATCATGATTTTCCAACAAAATATGTAGCCGTGAATAGACAGGGGTAGGAAGAAGATGAAGATGACTGTCAAAATGCATGTCGAATTAATGATGGAGGGAAAAGTAAAATGGATGTTGGAGGGAAAATGAACGAAGAGATGGCAATAAAAAAAATAGATTTTTTTTTTTTTTTTATTGTTTTATTTTAAGACAATTAGAAAATTATAAATATATTGTCTTAAATTAATGTCTTAAACCTCTTCTTTATGTAGTAGTGAATTATTTAATTTTTAGATTTGTATAGTAGATATAAATTTTAAGAATATAATGGAAAAGAGTAAGTATTCTATAAAATATGTAATATTATAAATGAGATATAATATATTTGTAGAATAGAACAAAATGAAGTAGTAATTTATGTAATTGCTAAGTGATTTTTGGCTTCGATTGTGTGCGAATTTTTTTTGCATCACAAAAAAAAATTCGCACACAATCGAAGCCAAAAATCACTTAGCAATTAACATTATGGATTGTGGAAACTTGATATCATTAATTTATGTAATATTGAATTTATAATAAAAAAAAATTGGTGGTCTTAAGACTACACTGAGAGGCAATGCCTTCCATGCAATAGGTATTTTTGGTGCACCAAGCAACCTATAGGGGTCCCATGAGGGGGGTTTAAGCTCTATGGATTATGACCAAATTTGAAAGAAAAAGAATAGTGGAATAGTCATTTATTTAGTCATTTTTATTTGTTTGACCAATTATTTAGTTGTGATTTTACCTGATGACCAAATTAGTCATTTATTTAGTCATTTATACTTGTGAATTGCAAAAAATTAGTAGAATTTGGTCATTTTTAGTCACGTAGTCATTTATTTGCCAAATTCTACTAGTGAGTGTAACACCTCTATAGGCTCTAGACCCATAAATTTGTCAGGGACATCAGTGCACCGCGCAGACATCTGTGTGTCATGCGAGCATCCTCAATAGAAATGCCTCCACTGACACTCAAAATAGGAACCAAGTGTGATGCAAGCAATGGGATTAGGTGGAATTAAGCTTCTAAACTTGGTTTTCTAAGGTGGACAAAGGAAAAAAGGGGAATTGCACATGGCGTGCAAATTTGCTCTTATACATTTTTCCCCCACTTTAGCGAGCATGAACACTAATGAGTGCTCAGTAAAGTAGATCAAGAAAGAGAAAGATTAGAAATGTATACCTGAACTATTGAGGAAGCAGATAAGAGATTAGACAAGAAGAACCTGCAATGTATAGAAACGTTAGAACATAAAGAGCTAAAGGATTTGAGTCAGAAAAGTAAAGAGACCTCGATGTAAAAGGTTGTCTTGGTACTATGTGTCATCCCCAAATACTAACACATAGAAGAATTTTAAGATGAAGAAAAGGAGGGCATATACTCAGGATGAAGAAGATGCAAGTCTTCAATTAGGTATATACAAGAGATAAGAGAGAGATGAACAAAGCGCATGGTGAAAGAAAAACCCGCTTAGTAGAACCCACACCACAAAAGAGGTGATAAAATCAAACCCCACTCAAGGAGGAGAACCTGTATCACAAAAGAGGTGATAAAAGCAAACCCCGCTCGAGGAGGAAACCCATATCACCGAGTAAAAGTATAAGCGCCTCACAAGCCCACAGACCTACAAGGAGGCATCCCTAAAGATCTCTCACATGGAAGAAGCAGAGAAAGCGCCTTACAAACCCGCAGACCTGCAAGGAAGGTATCCTTCAAGAACTCTCACATGAAAGAAACACCAAGGAAGAGGACTCCGTAGAGTTGAGAAGCGGTGACATGTCTACCCACAGATAGAACATGTCCGAAGCATCATTACGTCTAACCACATTTAGGACACATCTAAAGCGGTGACACATCTACCTGCAGATGGAACATGTCTAAAGTGTCGATACATCTATCTGTAGATAGGATGCATCTAAAAGTGGCGACATGTCTACCTGCAGATAGAACATGTCTAAAAAGTGGTTGGTCATGCATACTGAAAAAATTTCAAAGGGTTCCCTCAGGAACCTGATGTGAAAAAAGAGGGGTCCACTCAAAGGACGCGTTGTTCAAAAGGAAAGGTTTAGTCAGGTTTCCCCCAAGCTAGATGTGAAAGAATCCATTTGAAAGAAAGTCTTTCAAAGAGGTCCCTTGGGAACCCTTTGAAAGGAAGAGGGGGTCCGCTCAAGAGATGCTTTATTTGAAAGACATGGAGAAGAGAGGGGCCCTCAAGAAGGACACACATCTCCGAGATGAGTTATCATTTCCCCCAACATATAGAGAAGGAGAACTATACAAGATTCTTAGAACAAGATAGAGGTAAACCTCGATATCGGTTATTACGCAAAGTAAAGGTAGGTGCGTCAATCAAACGGGAGTTTGATGGCACCTGAATCACAAGTTGTTGTATTTTGTCCTTCAAGGCCTTACATTCGCTAGTGGAATGCCCAAGCACTCGATGGTATGCGCAAAAGGAATATTTTCCTTCATCATGTTTGTGAGTTTTCTTGCGAGTAGGAGAAGGAAGAGTGATGCTGCAACAAAATACGCTCTTGCTCTGATAAAGGATGAGGAGTGGGAAGCAACCCTTTCTCTTGTGGAGAAAGGTTTGACTTCGTACAAGAAGAAGATACGAAGGTAGAAGAAAAAGGAGGATTTCTATAGAGTGTTATTCTGGTAAGGGGGATCACACTCCTCTATGGGATCACCATCATCCTTCTTGATAGGACTACCAACATTAACCTCCTTAACACAAGTGTGATCATCTTCTTCAGAATGAGGATCAACACCAAGAACATTACAATTTGCATCCACATTGCCCCGTTATACAGAAGAATGAACATCTTTGATAGCAAGTGTGGATGATGTTGTTGGAAGGTCTAAATGGATCGAGTCGACTTTATACTCTCCAATGAAGGATTCTGTAAAGTCTAGAGAACCCCAATCATCACCAAGACATGCATTCTTTTGAGAAGAGGTAGAAGGAGCACATTTAGGGCTCCTTGCTTTAGAAGGATCTTCTTCAAGCACATTTATCTCAAGATTACCCTGTGTAGAAGGTACTGCTGGAGTAAACATCAACACAGTGGAAGACACTGAAGGAATAAGAGTAGGCACAACTGAAGCCCAACCAACAGCTACCATCTCACATAAGCACATAGCATCAGGTTCAACCTTAACTATGACTACTTGATTATTACAAATAAACTTAATAGATTTATGCAAGGTAGATGGGATTGCACCCATAGCGTGAATCCACGGTCTACCAAGAAGAAGGTTATACAGTAGCTTTTCTGCCATGACATATACAAGGGTAGGTACAGTAATGGGTCCAAGCTACAAAGGTAATACTATTGTACCTAGAGCTTGTCGCACAATATTATCAAACCCATGAATAACAATAGAAGAAGAATTAATAGAAGATGATTCAATATTAATCTTAGGCAATAGATCAATGCTACATACATTGAGTGTTGAACTAGCATCAATGAGAATACGTCTAATGCCAATCTTATTAATATTAACTATAATCATTAGAGGATTTTCTTGCTTCTGTACTTCCAGAGGCGGAAGCTCCTACAGATAGAACGTAATGTTTGGCGAATCCACATGAATATATGCCATCAACGCATTAGCATCCATCGACCTAGCAGAAGAAGGAAAGAGGATCTTTTGCAAGGCTTCTTGAAGCATACCTTGATAAACCGGAGTAGACTAAAGCAAGTCCCATAGTGAGATCTTATCTGGAGGAATTTGAGGTTGCTCGACAAGATTATTATCACTAGGTGCTTTAGTTGTAGGTTTAGGAGCTAAAGGAATACTTGGTTGTATATTCGTTCTATTCTCATAAGTATGGGATACTACTCTATAAGAGGGAGCCATAGGAATAGTAGCAGGGTCACCATCAAATGGAACACCATCAATAAAACAAACCCTCTTAGGAGGACTAGCTGGATTCACGTAAATAACTGGTCTCTTAGGAATTTGAGGGGAAGCAAAGACATAGATTACATTTATCAAATCATCATAGCTAGTAGAACAATTAGTTGAATACATATTCTCAACATCAATCCAAACAGGATCAAATGTGGAATAACTATTTGAAGAAACATTCTCAATATCAATCCTAGGAGAATCAGATGTGTAAGGAGGTTCATCATTTGCTAATGCATTCTCTCTATAAGAGGGTTCATTAGAACAAAGATGAGATTCATCATTCACCAATGCAATGTCTCTAGAAGAGAGTGCATTGGAATGGAGAGGAGATTCATCATTCACAAATACATCATCTCTAGAAGAGAGTGCATTGGAATGAGTAGAAGGTAGAGTAATATTAAGAAAGGTATCAATGATTTCATCTTCTTGCAACAAGATTTATTTTGAAGAAAGAGGAATCTCATGAGAAGGATCAAAGATACCAAGTGACATGGGAAAAGCCAAGTCACCATCACATGCATTAAATGGAATATCATTAAAATTATGAAAAAAGTTAGATACATAATTAATAAAAGAAGATATTAAATCCATTACAATTTTTTCCAAAGAACAATATTCTTCACGTCGAGTTCACCAAAATGTGATATAGGGGGATTCGCTACTCACGAGTTCTCTTCGTTCAGAGATTCTCACGGGGTGAACTACCCTATATTACCTCAATGGAACAACGGTCAGAGTTTTAGAATATGAAAGAGCAGGTCACAGAGGTTCTCTGGACAAACTGATAGGCTCTCGGCCAAAGGACTTCAACACAGAAAGCAGACAATAGCACAGCGTGCTAGCGTCTCATATGGACCAGAGATTGAGTTTATCATAGAAAATGACTACGTGACTGTTAGCAAATGGATTACTAAGAACTGATAGAATGTAGGAAAAGGATAGAATGTGATAAAGTAGTAGAATTGACAAAGATAGGGAGAAGAAAGGAAGGAGATACTTACAACCGTGTGAGTGATGAAGCTTCCACCAAATGAATGTCTTCAAAACATGCACACAAGATAAAGAGAGAAATTGTTGGGGCTGTATAGGGGCTTGCCTCAGTCAGATCCGATTTTGGTGTTACCACCTCCACGGACATCCAGATAGATAGAGAAGTAGAAATGAAGTAAAGAGCACTTAAAGCAATACAAAACAATGTTATGCTACTCAACCAAGTAATAGAGGAGAGGAGTAAAAACTTACCACCTCCACCAAGAGCGCTCAAGGCTAGTGGGGGAGAAAATGAGAGGAACTCAAGCCTCTGCTGCAATGGTTTTTTGTTCCACACTTTCTCTATTGATGTGGTGGAGTGTTGATGTTGCTGCTATGAAGTGTAAAGTGTTTGGAGTGAGATTGTGAAGCTTGTGTATGAAGTCCAAAAGTGGTGAAGAGATCTTCCAACCTCTAAATGCAAGTTCAAGGACTGAATATGAAGGAATGAGGAAGAAAACGACCATCTTCGGGTCGGTCGGCTGAGGAGGGCATTACAAATTGACCCCCATTGGGAAGTGTAACACCTCTGCAGGCTCCAGACACAAGAATATGTCAGGGATGTAAGCGCATCGCGCGGATGTTTGCTCTCCGTGTGGGCATCCTCAACAAAAATTCCTCCACCGACGCTCAAAACAGGTGCCAAGTGTGATGCAAGTAGTGGGCTTAGGTGGAAGTAAGCCTCTGAACTTGGTTTTCTTAGGTGGACAAAGGAAAAAAGGGGAATTTCACATGGGGTGCAAATTCGCTCTTATACAGAAATGTGGCTACTTTTACTCATAATTTGCAACACATAAATAGTCCAAATATTTCTAGCTGCTTAGAATGGATGAGTCGCCCCTATTCAAGTGACATAATGACTCTTTTACTAATTCAAAGCACAATAAAACATATCTACAGGTTTACTAATTGTTTATTCCAGTTGACTACCCTCATGAGCTTCAACCACCCTTGCTTTGACAAAGTTTCCATACTCTTATTCAGTTGAGCGTGGGTTTTAGAATTCTATTTACTTCACTCTTCCTTACATGGCATTACATTTTTTCCTCATTGACAGGTTATGTGTGTGGGATATTTATTAGCAACTTAAACACATATTTACATGCCTCACCATAGCACTGTTTATGCACTTCCAAACTCAAATACTATTCACATTGTGCTGATATAGTTTACATTATTGTCTTATGTGTTGAGTTATTCTTAGCTTATGCACCGGTTCTAAGTTCTTTTATGCACTTCTTTTAAAATATCTCATGCACTTTATATGCACAACCATATATATACATTATATTGGCTTTTATTTAAGCCAATTTCCTTTAAAAGGCTTGTACCATATACATGTGCATGTTTACTTTGTAAACATTTTAAAATGCATTCAATATTATTATATATATAATAATATATGTGTATTATAATATCATCATAATATATATATATATATATATATATATATATATATATATATATATATATATATATATATATATATATATATATATATATATATATACATATATATTCACATAAAAATAATTCTTTGGTATTTTAAATATATTCACAATTATATATGATAATATATATATATATATACATATATATATATATATATATGTATAGGCATATATGTGAATGTACCCTATATATATACCATCATTTTAGCATCCACATATACACATATGTTTACATATTCATCGATTGGTATATATATACAAAACGTATATATATACACACACATATATATGTTACATATGTCTATTCAATATTCTCATGTGTATGGTATACCCATACATGGGTATGCGTAGATACATCTACCTACGTATACGCATGCACATATATACTCATGCATGTATGAGTTATCATAAACGTGTACATATATACATATATACATTCTATGTATATACTCATTGATTAATATATAAATATGAGCACACAAAGAAGATATTTCACTTAACATAAAAAATTAATCACAAATTTCCAAACCAATACTGAAGATTACTTACCCTTTCCCAAACTAACTTGAATCAACTAGATCAAACTAGGATGTGAGTGTGTGTATGCTCAGTTGGGCTCATTAAGGGTTACTAGATCAAGTTCTTCTCCTAAGTGATACTCCCCCTCTCTTTTGGAGGCTTGGTTCTTTTTTTGCATCCAACTTAGTGCATCACAATAGTAGTTAGTCGATAACATTACATTCATATGCATCATATATTTTCATCTTCTAAATATTTAAATATCATATTTAATTTACACATTCATTCATCACATTTTCCATCAAGATACATATATACAAAACACAATCATATATTAAAGCATTTTAATTCAGAAAAGTAATAGTAAATAGGTAATAACATAATGGGCTGTAACACAAGGTGTGAAATTCTGGCTTCCCTTGCTTTTCTTCAGAGATACTAGCCAACTTTTTGCATTTATAATTGATTCTCTTCTAGTGACAGTGTGCAAAATTCTGTTAGGGTTTCCTTTGCTTCTTCCTAATCCTTTTTGATGTGGAGGGTATCTAATTGGGTATCCAAGTGACTAATGATGTCCTCCTTCATATTGGACAAGAGATTGCTAAGTTCTACACTTGAAAATCTAGTAGATGTCTTGGTGAGAGAAGATGTTCTATCACCCCTAGTCTTCTTGATGATTGATCTGGATTAGTTTCTACACACCTTGCAAATCTCATCAAAACATAGTTGAGAGATACCAATTGGGGCTCTTCTCGCTCACATAGAAGGCTTAATCGAGATAAGCAAGAAGTCTTTGACATTTGTGTTGAGGATAGATCCCAAAATTTGGAGAAAACTTCTCAATCACAAAAAATTAGAGGGTTTCAAGAGGGTTTGTGCTCACAAAATGATATAGAAACATCCTTGAAACCACCTTTTTTAGATCATTCAGCTACTTTCAAGCCAAATATTATGAACCACTCACACTCAACTAGGGTTTCATTTGAAGATACAAAGAAAATTTATTCACATAATTTCACACCAAGGGTTTTCTCAAGGAGTTCTCTTCCTAGTACCATGTGCGATTTATTTAATTGAATCCATCTCTTCATCCATAGCCTTGATCCAATCATCCTCCTTAACTACTTCTTCAAAATGCATAGGATCATGAGAGAATAAAGCAAAATTTGAGCATAAATCCAAATTATCTTCTCTGTGATTATAGATCTCTTTCAAACTTCTCATTTTCTTACCTTTATATTTTGACCTTAATGAGGCAAGAGTAGGATTTGATTCATCACTTGTGAATTGGGAGTAGGAAGATGTGCATGACTTGATGATTCACCTTGTACAACATTCTGTGGAGTTCTTGTTGGTGTATTTTTCCTTGCTTGTGGATTTGATTGATCACCTTGCACAATTAGTTCTTCAGGTTCTTCTTCATTCTGTGGTATTGGTGCTCCAATTGTAATTGATTTTCAATGCTTCCATCCCATGCTTCTTCTTTCTTAAAATTGAAATCTCTACTAACAAACACTTTCTTTGAAATGAGATTATATAATTTATAAGCTTTTGATTGTTGTAACATGCCCAATATTCTACTCAAAATTTTTCCTATGTTTTCAACCACAAGTGAATAGTTTATGATGCCATCACATAGCAATAAAAAACATTATTTTCAAAAACAAAGATAACATGCACATTTGAAATAAAATTACTCCAAATTTCCATTGCATTACATTGTAATATCAAAAATATTTCCAAAGTATGTATTTCATATTGAATAATCTCAAGATTAACTCTTCATGTTTACAATATTCTATAAATATGGATACAATAGTACATACATAGCTCTTCTGGGCTCCATTGGCACTAGAAATGCAAATGGTTGAAGAAATCCCCCATCAAAGCTTGGCTCACCAACTGAAGAGGAGAAGCATCACTCAAGTGCTTTTCCACCATCCACAGACTTACTGTGGTCCCTTGCACATCTACCACATATGGTAAGATGGCCCTACCTTTCAACGAAGACCTTGGTATGGAAACCTCAAAATACTAGCTAATCTTGAGCTTGGTTTTTTGTCCTACATGACTAGAACTTTCCCATACAGTGGCTACAACCTACGTGTATGAAAATCCTAGACTAGCATGCTAAATGGTAACACAATGAACTGATAGTGTAACCAGTGGAAAATTACACCACTTCAAGGCCAAAGTATTCATCACCCCTAATTTGAAATGGATGTCACATGATCACCCACCATATTAGCTCGATTTGTAATGAACACTCATATTCTATACATAGGCTATCCCCTTTATTGGATTATCTTAACCCCAGGAATAACCTATATTCTTTTCTAGTTTACTAAAACATTTCAACTATAGTATCTCAACTATTTCAAGTAACTCTATCTTACCAATTAACCATGTTGATAAACATAATGTCACATCCTTTAAATGAATCTATTTCAAAAGTAAATTTTCAACAATAAAATCCCCCTTTTTAAAGGGTGTATTCTCAACAATAATTGACTCCCATCAAAAGTATTGTCCCATCAATAGATGACCTCATTCAAAAGTGTAATCTTCAACATTGAAAAGTATAATACCCAAAATAAATGATCTCAATCAAAAGTATAATATTCAACAATAAATGGCTTCAACCAAAGATAAAATCAACAATCAATGATCAAACCGATCCTATAGGTTAATCTCATCCTATATGTTTAAAAAAAAATCAAATAAACAACCCAACCAAGTAGGTTAACCTCAACCTAGGTTTTCAATCAATAGTCAAGTAAAGCAATGATCAAGTGACCATTCAAGTATGGATTAACAATATGGTTTACATGACGTCAGATCCTATCAATGATGACATGTCTTTCATACCTTCATTATTGTTGTATTGCTAACCTCATTAGTCCCAAGGTTTTCCGAGTATTAAAAGCTAACCTCTAGGCATCGATGCAACCCATATTTCACATTTTATTCCACATACGTATAGACTATCTACGTATACTCAATAGAAACATCATCATACATTTTCCCATATAGGGTATATAAAAGTATTAACCCAATACAACATGATTTCTCAAGCAAGTAAAAAACAAGATCATGCAAGCATAAACAAGCATCATAACATTCTCAAAACCATTATTTCCATCATAGTAACCAAATCTATTTAACCTTTCCAACATAAAAGACAAAGGTATAGATACTAGCATTCTTGTTTATTGCTCCAATTGATTAAAATCCTTCCTAGTATGAATCCTTAAGTTTGATAGATACCTCCTCCAAGATCCACTTGACTATCCTCCTCTAACTTCTCACTAAACCTCACATTAACCATATATGCGATATATCAAAATAACTCTCAACTCACAACCTCTTACTCACAAGCTCTCAACTCACAGCAAAATAGCATCAAGACAATAATAATGATAAGTATAACATTTGGTAGAATGGGCATATCTATTTATACTAACTTGTGAACAACTGAAGGCTACAAAAAAGCAAGTATCTCTGCCACATTTCTTTCTCATGCAACGACCCACTAATAGGTTTGCAAGACATGACAGTTTTATGGCTGAGTCGACTAAGTATTTGGGACAACAAGCTGAAAGCAAGTTTCCTAATTTGAATTCCATTTCAAAACAATACCAAGTTTGCACTTGACTGATTCAACACACTTATTTGCAAGCTTATTTAAATTCATAGACTTATTTTGCATTACAAGTTCTTCTAAATATGGCACCACCTCTTATTCTTGGCTTGACATAATCGACAGTTTCCTAAACAACATTTACTTCTTGCTAAAACGTTTTACACAACTGCTATCATTTCTACGAGCTATGCTTTAAGTTTGACTTGGTCATAATAAACTCCATGTGTTGGTCGATGTTCCATAAAAGGCTGCATCATATGTGGCAAGTTTATTCACTATAAAACATATTCATTGCTCTTTCCTATTTATGCACAGTTTATTTGACTTGGTTTATATTTGCATTCACCGTGTTTTACACATAGCACTTATCTTTGCATATCTATGTAGCCAACACTTTAGTCTTTAATCCTCGTGTTGACTT
Organism: Sequoia sempervirens; assembly: GCA_007258455.2. Lineage (NCBI taxonomy): Eukaryota > Viridiplantae > Streptophyta > Pinopsida > Cupressales > Cupressaceae > Sequoia > Sequoia sempervirens. Next base: position 126,844 of record VDFB02058110.1, read on the forward strand.
GGCCCTTTTACCTATCATAGTAGCGTTGAGTCCTTCATGGCTTATGTACAGAAAATACATCCTACTTCTTGTTTCATTAACAACCTATACTCTCCTTTATGGGTTGCGTCATTCATATGTGCCCTATATAGTTGCATTTTGGTCTCATTATTCAACATTAACATTAACATTCTTTCACATCATACTATAAGCTATACGTTTGCCTTCATTCATGTGTTGGCTTCTAATTAGCTCGTAATTGAATCATGCGAAGCCTTTGCTTGTTAATACATTCACTCGTTTAATATATTGCTATATATATTATCAATATATATTTATATTTATATTCACAAGGTTCAGTAATGGTCATTTGACATAAACATACTCATAAAAATAATGAAATTATACATACATACATACATACATGTATACCTACGGATGATCGTATGTATTAATTGCCAATCAAATACATAATTAAGTAATTTTATATATGGATATACTTATATATGTATACTAATATATAAGTATACTCATTTACATGAACACAATAATATACTTATATATTAATATATGTATATTTTAATCTACATATATCATACTTAATATCCAAACTCACACACATATAACTCCCACATATTCATTGATTGATGTAGATACACAAAATACATACACACACACACACACACACACACACACATATATATGCATATGTCACTTTTATCAAGATGGTACTCCCATGCATATGGGTTATGTACATATATATATTTATACATTCCAGGTACATACCTCATCGATTATCATCCAAGTATGAACACATAAAGAATAAGAACTTCTATTCGACATAAAGAATCAATCATGAAACCCCAATCAAGAACATCCACAAAAAAAGATCATAATCTCTTCTAAATCATGCACAAACAAGACTAAAGGTTACTTACCCGATTCCACAACTAACCTGACTCAATTCTACTTGACCAACTAGGGTGTGAGTGTGTGATTGCTCAGTTAGGCTCATTTAGGGTTACTAGACCAAGCTCGTCTCTTGAGTGATACTTCCCCTCTCTTCTGGAGGCTTGAACCTATTCCTGCATTCAACTTAGTATATTTCCATAGTTGTTAGCTGTTCTCATAGAATTCATTTATATCATAAAGCATTTGCATTGACAAATCATTAAAATATTCACAGTGCAATACATATTCTTTCATCGTATTTCATCAATATAAACATAATTGCCTCTTTAAAAACAATAAAAACTTAATGCATATTTACATATTTCATTCATCTGTTGAACATATTAAAACCACGATTTACATTTATTAACATTTTCACTCATGAAGGTAAACATAACTCAGTAACCAAGAGCGGTGTGTAACATAGCTTTTGGATTAGCAACTTTGTATGTCATTATGGATTTTTTCGTTTGAATGCATTGCATATTTTTTCTTTATGATCCACATGGATTTTATTTTTTCTTTGGTGGACCTTTGTGGCCTTTGGGATTGAGTGCACTTTTTGATTGGATTTTATTTTCTTCATTATGTCTTTTTGAGGGGACATGGTGATCTCTAGATCCATGTGGATGTTTGGATTTATGCATTTTTATTTTGGCATTAAAATTGCTTCCAATAGCAATGGATGGGTGTGAGGGGATGGATGATGTGGAGGGAATATGAATGGAGTGATAGAGGTAGGATTTTGTAGATGGTGCATAGATGGAGGATGTTGGATGATGTTCATGTAGGTGTACCTTTATTGATCCTGATTGGGGATTATAGGACTTATATTTTTTATGATGGGTGATAGAGATAGGGGATGAGTGGATGAAGAGATGAGTAGGATAAGATGGAGGATGGGATTTTAGGATATAAGGGCCCAAAATGGATTTAGTAAATGAAGGATGTGTGATGGTGGATTGTGGGACATAAGGATCCAAAAAAAATTTGTAAAATGAAGGAGGGATATGGATAGTTGTTTTGAGTTGATATGATCAAGAAGGGGGGATGGAAATAAAGTCTTTGGTAGAATGATGGGAATTGCCTATTATTCTTTTGGAAGAGGTTCACTTAGGTTGTACAAAAAAATTTAGATTGTGAGCCTTGAGATATATAACCAAGGACTTGTGCTCATGGATTGTATTTAATATGGATGGGCTGTAATATACCTTGCTCATGAAGGCCTAAGCCTTTTTCTTGATGGTTCATGGTCTTAAGAATTCAATTTAGAGTAGGATACTTGTTATTTTAGCAACATGATGCAAATCCATTATTAGGTGGAGGAGGATGGGTGGTGGATATGTGATCTTCTACGAAAAGAGGACCACCATGGGTGAAGGTAAGATGACTAAGGGGATATGGAGGTGGTGTTAGGATAGTTTGGGTAGGAGGTGATAAAGGATCATGTGATGGATTTGATGAGATGGTAGGATCTTGATTTGGATGATGGGATGATAAGGGATCATGAGAGGGATTAAGTGGGATGGTAGGATCTTGATTTGGAGGAGAGGGCGATAAGGGATCATAATAAGGCTTAAGTGGGATGATAGGATCTTGATTGGGATGAGGGGATGATAAAGGACCATGAGAGGGATTGACAGTGATGGTAGGATCTTTATGTAGATGAGGGGATGTATTAGTATGCTTTGGAACAAGCCCTTGACATGTTTAGCTTGTGTAGGTGGTGTGATGGTGGAGGAATGTTGGATGGACTCGTCATATGGGGCTGATGGAAGGATAGAGGAGTCTGGGGTTTATGGGATTGGGTTTGGATAATAACAAGAGTAGGTGAATGGGATTGGATTTGGGTGGATTCAATGGGTTGGATAATTTTAAGAGTAGGAGATGGGGATAAGATGGATTTAATGGGTTCAATGGTTTTAACATTTTGGATGGTGTTAGGACTGGGAAGATGAATGATAGGTGAAAGATGGAGAAGGGCCTCATCACTAATGATGACACATGGTGGAGTGGGGTGAAATGATGCCACAAATTTGGGATTTGGATTTGGTGACATGACTTCTTTGCTAGGAGTCCTTGGATGGAATTTGGAATGATATACTTGTATATTTTAGGCTTAGGTGGAGGATTATGGGTAGATGGAAGGGGGGGTAGTTGGATGATTGGGATTATGGATTGGAGAATTAGGATTAGTGGAGGGGTCAAGATTATATGGAGTATGTAAGTATGATGGATTTAAGGGAGGATTAAGTTATGATGGATCATAAGGTGGAGTGAGATAGGAGGAAATGAATGGTGGATTGAAGTAGAAGGAAGGGGATGATAGATTGAGACAAGAGGAATTGGATGGTGGATTAAGATGGGAAGAATGAGATGGTGGATTAAGATAAGAGAAAGTAGATGGGGGGTTAGGATCATGGAGTGGAGAATTAGGATTATAAATTAGGATATGTTTTGGGGGATAATGGGATTGTGGATTTGGATTGGATGAAGGTGATAGTTTTGTGCAAGCATGGAGGTTGAGATATGACTAGGGGAGAAGATGGAGGTATGGATATTGGATGAGAGGGATATGTATATGATAGATAAGAGGGAGATGTAGATGAGGGATAAGACATTGATGTGGATGGAGAAGCTAATATATTTCCCTTATCAAAGGTAGCATAAGGATTGGTAATGGGTGTGAATGGAGGCATGATGAGATAGGTTGGATGAGTGATGATTGTGCGTGTGTCTAATGTGGAGTGAATTTAATGTCAACACAAACCTTAATGAAATGGTTTACATTCAAAGTTTGAAGCAAGTAAAACTACTCTATTTCGTAATACAATCAAACCTTTCAAATACATATAATTTTCCTCTATTTCTAGGGATTTATTAAACCATTTGGCCCTCAGATTTCTATGGGCACAATGGTTGTTAAAATGACAACCTAGAAAATGAGATTTGATGCCTAATATGCAAGCTAAGATGATTTCTATGTGCAAATGTGTGTGGGAAGGATTAGTGGTATGCTTCTAAATGAAACAAAATGATGGAAAGGATAATGGAGACAATGATAAACGAAGGATGATGTTGATGATAAATGAACAAGTGGAGATGAGTGAGATGATTTGAAACTAAAATGAACTATTCATGATTATGCATATGCTCAAATGCAACTATGATGTAATGGGGATGATAAAATGCAACTATGATGTAATATGTTAATCTAGGATGAGAATGCAACATAAAACATGATATAAAATCTAGTTATAAGACTCCAAGAATGCTCCAAGCTCCTAAGAAAAACCTGCATAATGAATTTACTTAAAATGTGGATGATAAATACAAAGGAAAGGGGGTGTATTTATAGGGTTTCTCAAGCATTTTGTGAGGTGGCACCTATCAATGGTCTAGATTCGAAGGAGAAAGAATAGACGGTGTAGATGGAAAGAATCAGGATGTTGTCCCCTTGACCAAAGACAACATGCCATGTGTGTGGGAGGAATCTCTTGACCAATGGGCAACATGCCATTTGGATGGGAGACCCAAGTGTGTTAAACAAAGACCCATGTGTTCCAAATTTGTTGGAAGTGTGGGAGAATAAAGCCATGTGCTTTTTCCCATTGGTGGAAGTGTGTGAGGATAATTCCAATTAATAAATAGGCTTATTTATTTTCATGTGACCTTTGTGAGGTGGCACAAGAAAATGTAGTAGACATGTGCTTTAATTCTTAATCAGGATTAAGGAAGATTAATTAAATAAACACGTTTAGGATGCTTTATTTATTTAATTATTTAGAAGAATATGATTTTGGAGAATTAATAGAAGAGTGAACAATATAAATAAAGTGAGACTTTATTTATACGTAGTCAAAACATTAATCAAATAGGTTGTATTTAATTAATTGAATATGATGACCGTTTTTAGGTGGGAGAATAAAGCTATGTGCTTTTTCCCATTGGTGGAAGTGTGTCAGGATAATTCTAATTAATAATTAGGCTTATTTATTTTCATGTGACCTTTGTGAGGTGGCACAAGAAAATGTAGTAGACATGTGCTCTAATTCTTAATCAAGATTAAGGAAGATTAATTAAATAAACACGTTTAGGATGCTTTGTTTATTTAATTATTTAGAAGAATATGATTTTGGAGAATTAATAGAAGATTGAACAATATAAATAAAGTGAAACTTTATTTATACATAGTCGAAACATTAATCAAATAGGTTGTATTTAATTAATTGAATATGATGACCATTTTTAAGTGTATACAATGATATTTTGGAAGATGCTTGGAGAAATATTGCTAGCAATGATGGAATCAAAGGGTTCTATTTCGTATTCTTGATCAACAAGACTTTCATCATCATCATCAATGTATTTGGGATCTCTCTTGAATACTATTTTTGGTCATGTTGAGGGGGAATAAGGATTCATGATATTGGATTGGATGGGCATGGATGGAAGAGATAGGAATATATGATTATAAGGAATGGAATGCATTAGAAGAACATGGAAGAAGGGATCTTAAGATTTGTCTCAATATTAGAAGATCATGGATGTGGATTTACTAAAGCTCGGGTTAGGAAAATTTTGATGATATGGTGGGAGAGCCTCCTAATTTTCAAGGACATAATTAAATTGATGGAGCAATTTTTGGATGTATGGTTGATAGTATCCTCACAATTATGGTTGAGATCTTATGTCAAAATTTGATTGGATGGATTTCCTACTTGAGATAGGCTAAGTTCTCAAGAAAGAGGAGATATCAATGTAAACTATACATCTAGCTCGAGGTAAAATAGATTGAACGAGGGATTACTATCTTGGGATAGGCTAAGTTCCCAAGAAAGTGTTATGATGGATGATTGATTTAGGATTTAGGATCTCTATTAAGTATTTGATGTTATATTTTGGATTGCGGATGATTTGGATGTTGATAGGATGAGTTTATTTGAATCCTTGTTCAAAGGGGGTGATGTTTTGGATAGGTTGATGATGGTTGATGAGCTAAAAGTGATATTTTTGGGATAAATATGGAGTGAAAAAATTATTGGATTACAATTTTGGACTTAGGAGGAAATTGGTTATCTACGATAGGAGGGATTTTCTCTCTAGATTTTCTATGGGGAGTGGATTTTCCCAAGAATAATGTAAAATCTCCCAAGTGGACATAGAATCACCTAAGAGAAAAATCACTCAAGAATAGAGTGGACCCACCCAAGTAGAGGTGGAATCACCCAACAAGGAATGATGGGTTCGATTGGGGATGACTACTTAGGTGAGTCCACCCAAGAAAAAAGTGGATTCACCCAAGAGAAAGCGGATCCACCCAAGTGGATAGTGGAGTCACCCAAGTGACAAATGAGATGAATACCAAGGTGGATCCACCCAAGAATAGAGTAGATTCACCCAAGAGAGAGTGGATCCTCCCAAGTGCAGAGAAAATTTTCCCAATGGTGATGATGGGATGACTACTTGGGCATATCCACCTAAGAACAAAGTGGATTTTTCCAAGAGAGAAGATCCACTTAGGTACAACATGGAGTCACCCAAGAGTGACTGGACTTAGATGGAAAAAGGACCAAATACTATAATCACAAAGACAAAAGATGGATAATGATGAGATGGAATGAATATATGCATGAGTAAGCACAAGAAGGAATGCTAGATATCACAAACCTAGATTAATCAAATATGTGTGTTAACTTAGTGTAGGCCCACCAACCAAAAGGCTAATATCTCAAGATTGGTGCAAGAAACCTCTCTTTCACGAGGTGATAGGTAGATATATAGTGGAACAAGAGGCCGACATTTCTCTTTCTTTGGAGGTCCTAAGACATTTCCCAAAGATCTCCTATCTCTACTCAAGGAGATACATGGTGAGTAGCTTCGGGTATGATACCATACCCTACACCACACTAAGCAACAGTCAAAAGATCTTAAGCTAGGTTGATACAAGGTGATATAGTACATACTATAAACACCATGAGGGTACATGAGACACATCCATGAATACTAGTCTATCAAAAACATGGTTCCAAAAAATTAGCTAAGTCATTCAGACCAACTTTGCACTCCTAGTTTGGTATCACCTAAACATAAAAAAATCACTAAACACGAAATGACTAGATTGAGGTACAAATTTTTTCTCCCCCTTTATATAACTCATCAGTTCATGTGGTTGAGGTAATCCCTTGGGGTAATAAAATCCCCAAGCAAGCCTCCTAAAGGGAAGGATATGCTAGGCGTTTTTGATCTCTAGGCTCACATGAAGTATAAGGAGAGATCATACATGCAATCTAGCACTCTTAGGTATACAACAAGACTTGGATTAATTTATGATTTCTAATCCCTAGGCTCACTGAATGGTGCAAGGAGAGAGCATACATCAAAAAATGATCCCAAAAAAAGTAGATAATAAATTGACCCTTTAGAAATTCAAGTGTGCTTAGGTTAGTGATAAAAAAATTCTTTGACTATGAACCTATAGGAGATATGTTAGTATTTTATGATTTGTGTCTTCAACAAGTGATATCAAGCTACATAAGAAGATAATTAGATGTCAAAAATGATCAAAAGAAAATAAATGTTAGCCCAAAGGGGGTTAAGGTCATCCCTTGGGGTGATGAGAATTTTTTTTTTCACTTGAAGCAGATTTTTAATACCTTACATTGTCGCTAATGTAGAAAGAAAAATCACCCAAGAGCAAAGCAGATTCACCCAAGCTATCATGGAGTCACCCAATCTATCATGGATTCTCCCAAGCATGCAATCATCCAAGTGTGTAGTCACCCAAGGATAGATCATATTTTCCCAAGTGATAATGGATCCAACCAAGAGTTTGCAAAGCCACCCAAGAGATCAAGATCCACCCAAGTAGTGGTGTATCTACCCAAGAGATCGTGGGTATTCCCAAGTAGTGTTGTATTCACCCAAGAGATCATGAATCCACTCAAGTAGTGGTATATCCACCCAAGTAGTGGCATAGCTACCCAAGAGATTGTAGATCTACCCAAGCAGTGGTTTATTTTCCCAAGAGATCATGGATCCACTCAAGTAGTGGCATATCCACCCAAGAGATCGTGAATTCACCCAAGTAGTGGTGTATCCACCCAAGAGATCGCAGGTCTTCCCAAGTAGTGGTGTATCTTCCTTTGTGAGAAGAGTTGCCCATGTAGGAGTAGGACCACCCAAGTAATAACATATATGCTTGTTTACAGAGTATAGTCGCCCATTCTACCTAAAATCCCTTTAGTAAGAATTGAAGCACAACCACCAAAGTAGAAACGGATACACTTGTTTATAGTGTGTATCCACCCAAGTGGGGATGTATCTGCCTTTGCATAAACCTAGAAGTGTAAAACAACTAAAAAAATTGAAATTTTGTTCAATGACTTGTGATGTGGGTCCCATCAAGCATGCTAGAAATGTGTGCATGTGAAAATTGTGTTTAATGCGAATGATTTAAGAAATAAGAAACCAAACAATACAAAATCAAACAAAAACTCAAGATAAGGCTAAGAAAGCTCAAACCAACATAACAAGCCTCATGTTGAGTAGATTTTCCCAAGATTTTTGATTGGATGTGTGTTGAGACTAAAAATTTTGACAACATAACGGTACTCCAAGTGAAAATGAGTGAGATCCTTGATAAAATGGTTAAGGGTTGGATATATAGGATAGGAGGAAAATGGATGAAGGGTTGTGATTTGATTTTGGGATAAATGGTTGAGATGAGAGGTGGTCTCCCAAGCCACAAGATTGTGCCAAGTGTCACAATGAGAGGGCTTGAGAGGGAGATGGTACTTTTATGGGACAAGGCCCATGTGACATGGTATGAAGACCATGTCACAAGTACAAGGATCCCATATGCTTTATGTGATGGGAAGGGTTGACCCACTTAATCATGGATTAAGTGTGTTCAACCACTTAAGGGTAGATTAGGATTGGATTACGATTAGAGGGCAATTGGGAGAGTTGGAGGATGGGACATGAGGTGAGAGGAAAATATGAATTAAATAATTATATTTAATTCTATTTAGAGGAAAGAGTATTTGAGTATTAAATTAAATAAATAAGGGTATTTATTCAATTTAATGGATGAATGGGATGGGGTTAAATAATTAAAGGTAATTATTTACTTTAGGCTAGGATATAGGGATAATAAAAGAAATAGATTAGGATGAAGATTGAAATAACTAATTTTTTAATAGAGTATTATTTAATTAATATCAAGGATATGAAATTGGTCAAATTAGGGGTAAATTGACTAAATGAAAGTGGTCAATTTTAGGCATCTACAAGTTGATAGGATTTCCTTGTAGTATTTCAACACAAAAAAAATTCCAATCCTAAGAAATTGTCCAATACAATAAAAAATTATTTGATTTATTGTATTTGTTTTTGGAAAGGATTAAAGAAAAATGAATAAGGGTTTGGATTCTATGTTTATATATTAAATGATATATACATTTCTCTTACTTATTTAAATGTACCATACACCAATTCAAACTGACTTTTGTAGGGTTCATGCCTATCTATGTATGTTTCTCATTTCCCACTATGATGGAACTTCTTGTATAGTACCAGACTACCCTCAATTGACATGATTTCCTAATGATATGATTTTTTCTTTATCAATTCATGTTGACATTATTTATTATTATTATTATCAACTTGGATATGCACCCTTGTTGAGCTATCAACTTCGTTATCTAGTGAAACATGGGAAGACCTCTCAAAGTGTGGGCTTTGATAGTTAGAAGTCAACCTCTAGAGAGGACTAGTTCCCTTGGTACTTTGCCTAATTCAACCTACACTACTGTTGCTTGTTGAGAAAAGAGATAGGAAGTGACATGAAATGAAATCTAAATGCTAATGGGGTGATGTACCGAACATTTTCAGATCCTATATTGTTGCTTAACAAACATAATTTATTTAATGAACCGACTATTTCATGCATAGTTCTCAAGTTTTGACATACTTATACATTAGTGCTTCATAAGAAAGTTAAACAACAGCCCTAGAAGGAAAAAATTAAGATCTTTCATAATTAAAATTTGTTCAAACTAATTGGTATAACCTATAACCTACATAAATTATAGCTATGTATCTACATGAAGGCACTAAGGAAATGAGACATTGAGGATTTGTGTATAAATAACATAAAAATATATCAATCATTCATGTTTACGTACAAAAATAAAGATTAGAGAAGGAAAATTAATAACTTTATTGATGAAAAAAGGTGCTTACAAACTACTATACATTCTCGAGAATTGAATTTCTTTGAGGTACAATGCCAATCTATGACTAGAAAGAACTATTCTTAGTTGCAATACTTAGTCAGAAAAATATAGAACTACTTCCAAACTGATCCTAGGTTTCCTTTACTCTATCCAATGTTGGAGAGAAAGTAGGATAAACTTTAAAGGTTATTACATTATCTTGACTTGCCTGAGTTGATTGTTTCATCTCCACCTAGGTGCTTGAAGACTTCTTTTCCTTGTTTGTCTCAATGATTTTTTTAAAGCACGGTGTGGAAGAAAGATGATTTGATGATCTCTAGCTTTGTCCATTGATGGAACTTCTTAATAAGTTCATATATGCTCTCACAACTACTCCAACTATTCAACTATTCCTTAGATTCTTGAAACACATTTAAACTATTGCTACATGTGGCATTAACTAGTTAAAATATCCTCTACTACTCTTATTGACCATTTCTCTTCTTGAAATCTAGCAACTTCCTCATGAATGTTCTTTAGGGCATGTTCTCATGCCTTCTAGAGGATGTGGGAGTAATTTTAGGTGTATTTATTAACACATCTCTCCTCATTATGACCTATTTATCCTCATATTTTCATTATCTATAGGTCTCCATCATCTACATACTTAACATTCTTTTTTTTCTATTTGGCATGAAACCTTGCTATTATCCACCATTAACACATAGAGCTTGATTGTCTTCATAGGATTTTACCCTTCATAGAAAACCATCCTTGATGACTATTATGTGCATGATTTTACTTCATGAAAGATCAAAATTCTATTGTGTCTTGTCTTTTATGATTGTATATTCATAATTTTAAGTTGTTAAAGAAATAAATCCTCGCCATTCTTCACCTCTTGAGTTCCTAGTTTTTGTTCATAGGGTCTGCAACCTTACAATACTTGCTTATGCTTATGCATACATTATTCCTTGGCATTTTCATCCATACTAGAGGCTGCCTTTGATAGTGTTGAATTCTTCATAATGTCTAAATCCAATATTTGTCATTAAGTAACTCTCAATTTGCCTTAATGTTAATAATATTGAGATCTTTCACCATTTTTGAAAGTGACTGAGTGATTCCACTTAACTTTCATTAAAATATATCTCATGATCTTCTTCCAAAATCACAACACTTTCACCTTTTGCTTCTTCAACTGTCAGTAAATCCTCAAGGATGTTTCCCTTTATTTTGAACTCCCTTGATAGGCAGTCCACTAGCCTCTCATCATTTAATTTTATGACATTTATATTCATACTATACTCGTCCCTAAATACCTTTACATTCTTCATCTTCTTGACCGTCCTTGTCAGACCTGCTTGTTGTCATCTCTCGACATTCATGATGAATGTTCTCTATGATCACTAGACTATCTTTTTCACCTAACTCTCATTAAAAACATATACAATATTAACCACAATCAAAGTCTCTAAAATCTTTGGCCATGTTCAAGCATGATCTCCATTTCAAGATTAATATGCATTCATATACATTTGCATGTAGCCCTTTCTTTTAATTTTTGGTCCTTGAAGACTTGATTGCCTTGTCCATTGTGTATGGGTAATAGAGTCCTAGGTGGCTTCAATTTTCTTCCTTTATATGTGATGTATTTAATAATGACAAAGAAACTTTCATGGGAAAATATTGTAGAGTATGTCTTAAGCTTGGAATTACATTAGCCCTAGAACTTAGTGTTGAGGAAGCTCTCTTCACTATTCTTACCTTTGTCATTTTTGGTCTCCATGACTATACTGTGATGAGGGCCACACTATCCAAAACCCATACAAATCACAACAATAGATACCGACATAGAAGATGCGAGATAAAAAATAACTTACTTTCAATTATTTTTAGAGAATGAAATTACTGATTCAAAACTTACAATGCTACAGCCTCATGGGCTTGATTCATTGCAACAAAATCAACTTTGAAAACAAAATATATTATTTGGAGCCACAATCTACACTAATGAAGCCACCTTCTACAACCCCCACTTAACCCTTTTTATTTTACCCAATAACCACTCTAGAATGTTCTAGAAAGTGTAACTTTCCCTTTTGTTTTGGTGCCAAAATTCCCGCCATTTGATTTCTTGCCTAGGAATATATTTTTAATGAAATTCATTTTTTTATTGGGGCAACTTCGCGGGGCCATATTTTTTTATCCAAGTGTCTGATTTTGTATTATAACATATCGTTGAAAATCTCTCGAAGATATCTACACAGCCAAACCCATCGAAGATCGGTTCATCCACTTTTCGAGCTATTTCGGGGCCTCTAAGGTTTTCATATTTGAATTTGAAGCTGCATTGGAGAAATTTCTCGGGATGAAAACTTTAATATCTCGTAAATCGTGCAGGGTATTGTGATGATTCTTTTGTGACCATAATTTTTTTTAGTTCTGCTCCTTAGGGTAAATTTTTAGGTCCATCACCGAGCCCGTTTAGAACAGTACTAAAATAGTAAGTGACCATTTTTTTGCCTTTTTTGACTTACGTTTACATCACACCTCTTAGAATTGCCATCATGGGACTCAACGTAAAGAAGATAAGGAAAAATGTTTTTGGGTGATGCAAGATTTCCCTACACCCTTTGCTTGGATGCTCTTGTATCATACTATCACCGTGTGGACTATCCATGAACTATCCATTTTGTGACTATGAGGCTATCCTTGTGGGTGACAAAGAACGCATGTTAATTGTTATTTGGTCATTGTATTTCACTTGTCATTTGACTATGCCTTTGTGAGAAGTTATCCTCCGCAATTATTCACTATCCTTGAAGAGTTGTCATAGGTTTGTCAACATGCTTAGTAGGTTGTCATGACCTATCCTACAATCTCTATCATCTTTTATGACCACATGTCTCATGACCTTCTCTATCATTTTCCGTAACTTGTTGTGTTTGAGTGTGTCTTAGGCATGATTTTTTATAGTGTTTTGGTGTATCAAAATCTACATAAAGCCAAGCTCTTTCATCTAAACCTCCTTTTCAATGCTTCATTCAGCTTTGAAATAAAGCATCTACATCTTGTTGAGATTGTGAATGGGGTTATTTATTGGCTACTCATTAGTGAGGACCTATTCACATTAATAAGTTTACTTAGGAGTTAAGTTATCCTAGTTGTCATTTCTAGAAGTTAGTTATAATGGGGCCATGCCTCATTATTTACTTTTAGTCATCTAAGCATTTAATAGTTTTCTCATGCACTCTCTCATGCATTTATTTTTTGCATTGAGCATTTAATGTTTGTATCAAGGGTAGTTGTCATACCTCATCACACTTTGCCTATATATACAAGGTGCTTGTACATTATAAATTATCTCATTCATTCTAGATCATCATATCAATCATCAACCTTCATGCAAGCTCATGTTGCAACACTTTCTTGTCAGTGGTTTCTTTCATGGTTGATCCATTGAAGAGTGTGCAACTTCGTTTGGGTTCATTGTCCATCAATATTTCCAACAATAACATTTTTTCATTGTTCTTATTTTTGATAAGTCTGGCCAATTTTCCTACATCTTAGGGAAGAAAATAATGTATACTGCTAATAGTATTTGACTTTGTGTGGATTGAAAGACAAGTGGATCTTGATAAAACATACCATTAGTAAAATAACCTATTGCATGCTCTGTCTCAAACAACATCTACATGTTTTTAATGAGTTTACCATTTTTGTACCTAACATTCTCTTTTGCTTTTGTAGGTATTGGTCAAAGCCTTTTCCAAGCATGATACAAAATCAAATATATCTTTGCGAAAACATTGAAGTGACATTGTCAAAGGAATGCTCCAAAGGACGCTGTAACATAATTGACCCATAGAATCATTTAGGCCTGTCAAAATTTGGTAATTCGGTGGTATTCATTATTGTCCACAAATTGAAATTCTTTGGCTCACATTATCTTTCTTTTTCTTTTATTAGTAATTTATTCTTTGGGCTTGAGTAGGTAGAAGGAAGTTCTAGACTTTTCCTTGCATAATAAGCTCCATGATGCTCTTTAGCACCACCAAACTTTCCCCGCTTCATATAACATTAGACAAATAGTTTGCACAAGTACTATGCATTTATTTCAACAAATCATAAGATAAATAAATGCAAACAACTTCATGTCCCTAGATAGGATTGCAATCACAATTGCATTCCAAACATAGATTCTTAGAATTTAATCACATCACCTTCCTAATCCATAATTCATATTAGGGCAGATTAATTTAGTCTTCTTTTTGCAATGTATTATGCGGAATTCACATTCACAAGGGTCGTCAGTTGTTGGATACTTTATCTACTTTATATACTAATATCATTCCATTAATAAATATCTAACTTTTTATATTAATTTAAAATTTAATTTATTAATAATAATTCATTCATCCTTATATTAACATAAAACAAAAGGAATAAATTTGATTTATTTCCTTTCAATTATAAATAAATTTAATAAGAAATTAAACAATATTTTAAAAAATAAAGTTTTAAGTATTTACTAATTTTTTAATTTCTTTATAATTATAAACGAATTTAATAATAAATAAATCATTTTTTAAAGTTGACATCTTTTTATAATATATACAATATAAATATTTTAAATTGTAATAGAAAAATTTATTAATTATTTTATATAATTTTATTATCAAATTTAAAACTTTACATTTATAAAATGCATCACAACTCATAAAATTAATAATTAAAAAGTATAACCTAACTCACACTTTTTTTCAAAATATTGATATGCATAACTCATGAGCTTGACACAAAATATATATATTTATAATACTTAATATAATTTTTATTTTATTTTTAATAAATTGCATTCCAAACACTTAGATTCTTAGAATTTAATCACATCTACTTCCTAATCTAATTCATATTAAATAATCCATTTTACAATATATCATTATGTAAATTCATATTGCAGAATGTACAATCCCAATTATTCTTATTTCAATTTAAAATTATGTCCCTGAACATATATTAATATCAATCCATTTATGAGAATCTAACTTTAATATTTATTTTAAAACTTAATTTAAATACGTCCTATTTATTTCCTTTCAAGTATAAATGAATTTAATAATAATAAATAAAACATTATTCTTTATTTTTCAAAATATATAATAATCTTTTAATTTCCTTGAAATTATAAATACATTTAATAATATTTAAAATTAAATTGATATATTTTTATTATATATAGAATATAAATATAAATATTTTAAATTGTAAAGATATAATAAAATAGTAATGGGAGAGGCCTTGTTGAGCTATCAACTTCGTTATCTAGTGAAACATGGGAAGACCTCTCAAAGTGTGGGCTTTGATAGTTAGAAGTCAACCTCTAGAGAGGACTAGTTCCCTTGGTACTTTGCCTAATTCAACCTACACTACTGTTGCTTGTTGAGAAAAGAGATAGGAAGTGACATGAAATGAAATCTAAATGCTAATGGGGTGATGTACCGAACATTTTCAGATCCTATATTGTTGCTTAACAAACATAATTTATTTAATGAACCGACTATTTCATGCATAGTTCTCAAGTTTTGACATACTTATACATTAGTGCTTCATAAGAAAGTTAAATTTTTCTTAGTCCTAGAAGGAAAAAATTAGATCTTTTCATAATTAAAATTTGTTCAAACTAGTGACATAACCTATAACCTACATAAATTATGTATATATCTACATGAAGGCACTAAAGGAAATGAGACATACATTGAGGATTTGTATATAAATAACATAAAATATATCAATCATTCATGTTTACGTACAAAAATAAAGATTAGAGAAGGAAAATTAATAACTTTATTGATGAAAAAAGGTGCTTACAAACTACTATACATTCTCGAGAATTGAATTTCTTTGAGGTACAATGCCAATCTATGACTAGAAAGAACTATTCTTAGTTGCAATACTTAGTCAGAAAAATATAGAACTACTTCCAAACTGATCCTAGGTTTCCTTTACTCTATCCAATGTTGGAGAGAAAGTAGGATAAACTTTAAAGGTTA
This sequence comes from Sequoia sempervirens, assembly GCA_007258455.2. Classification (NCBI taxonomy): domain Eukaryota; kingdom Viridiplantae; phylum Streptophyta; class Pinopsida; order Cupressales; family Cupressaceae; genus Sequoia; species Sequoia sempervirens. The sequence continues at coordinate 143,048 of VDFB02058110.1, forward strand.
TTACATTATCTTGACTTGCCTGAGTTGATTGTTTCATCTCCACCTAGGTGCTTGAAGACTTCTTTTCCTTGTTTGTCTCAATGATTTTTTTAAAGCACGGTGTGGAAGAAAGATGATTTGATGATCTCTAGCTTTGTCCATTGATGGAACTTCTTAATAAGTTCATATATGCTCTCACAACTACTCCAACTATTCAACTATTCCTTAGATTCTTGAAACACATTTAAACTATTGCTACATGTGGCATTAACTAGTTAAAATATCCTCTACTACTCTTATTGACCATTTCTCTTCTTGAAATCTAGCAACTTCCTCATGAATGTTCTTTAGGGCATGTGCTCATGCCTTCTAGAGGATGTGGGAGTAATTTTAGGTGTATTTATTAACACATCTCTCCTCATTATGACCTATTTATCCTCATATTTTCATTATCTATAGGTCTCCATCATCTACATACTTAACATTCTTTTTTTTCTATTTGGCATGAAACCTTGCTATTATCCACCATTAACACATAGAGCTTGATTGTCTTCATAGGATTTTACCCTTCATAGAAAACCATCCTTGATGACTATTATGTGCATGATTTTACTTCATGAAAGATCAAAATTCTATTGTGTCTTGTCTTTTATGATTGTATATTCATCCTTTTAAGTTGTTAAAGAAATAAATCCTCGCCATTCTTCACCTCTTGAGTTCCTATATTTTGCTCATAGGGTCTGCAACCTTACAATACTTGCTTATGCTTATGCATACATTATTCCTTGGCATTTTCATCCATACTAGAGGTTGCCTTTGATAGTGTTGAATTCTTCATAATGTCTCAATCCAATATTTGTCATTAAGTAACTCTCAATTTTCCTTAATGTTAACAATATTGAGATCTTTCACCATTTTTGAAAGTGAATGAGTGATTCCACGTAGCTTTCATTAAAATCTATCTCATGATCTTCTTCCAAAATCACAACACTTTCACCTTTTGCTTCTTCAACTGTCACTAAATCCTCAAGGGTGTTTCCCTTTATTTTGAACTCCCTCGATAGGCAGTCCACTAGCCTCTCATCATTTAGTTTAATGACATTTATATTCCTACTATACTCGTCCCTAAATACCTTTACATTCTTCATCTTCTTGACCGTCCTTGTCAGACCTACTTGTTGTCATCTCTCAACATTCATGATGAATGTTCTCTATGATCACTAGACTATCTTTTTCACCTAACTCTCATTAAAAACATATACAATATTAACCACAATCAAAGTCTCAAAAATATTTGGCCATGTTCAAGCATGATCTCCATTTCAAGATTAATACACATTCATATACATTTGCATGTGGCCCTTTCTTTTAATTTTTGGTCCTTGAAGACTTGATTGCCTTGTCCATTGTGTATGGGTAATAGAATCCTAGGTGGCTTCCATTTTCTTCCTTTATATGTGATGGATTTAATAATGACTAAGAAACTTTCATGGGAAAATATTGTAGAGTATGTCTTAAGCTTGGAATTACATTAGCCCTAGAACTTAGTGTTGAGGAAGCTCTCTTCACTATTCTTACCTTTGTCATTTTTGGTCTCCATGACTATACTATGATGAGGGCCACACTATTTGAAACCCACACAAATCACAACAATAGATACTGACATAGAAGATGTAAGATAAAAAATAACTTACTTTCAATTATTTTTAGAAAATGAAATTAGTGATTCAAAACTTACAATGCTACAGCCTCATGGGCTTGATTCATTACAAAAGAATCAACTTTGAAAACAAAATATATTATTTGGAGCCACAATCTACACTAATGGAGCCACCTTCTACAACCCCCACTTAACCCTTTTTATTTTACCCAATAACCACCCTAGAATGTTCTAGAAAGTGTAACTTTCCCTTTTGTTTTGGCGCCAAAATTCCCGCCATTGGATTTCTTGCCTAGGAATGTATTTGTAATGAAATTCATTTTTTTAGTGGGGCAACTTCACGGGGCCATAGCTTTTGATCCAAGTGTCTGATTTTCTATTATAACATATCATTGGAAATCTCTCGAAGATATCTACAATGCCAAACCCATCAAAGATCGATTTGTCCACTTTTTGAGCTATTTCAGGGCCTCTAAGGTTTTCATATTTGAATTTGAAGCTACATTGGAGAAATTTCTCAAGATGAAAACTTTAATATCTCCCAAATCATGTAAGGTATTGAGATGATTCTTTTGCGACCATAATTTTTTTTAGTTTCGCTCCTTAGGGTAAATTTTTAGGTCCATACAAGCTCGTTTAGCCTGACTTAGTAAAATAGTAAGTGACTATTTTTTTCCTTTTTTGACTTCTGATTATATTACACCCCTTAAGTGCCATCATGGGACTCAACAACTAAAGAAGATAAGGAAAATTCATTTTTTCGGGTGATGCAAGATTGCCCTACACCATTGGATGCTCCTGTATCATACTATCACCATGTGAGGACTATCCATGAACTATCCTTTTGTGACTATGAAGGCTATCACTTGTAAGGTGACAAAAGAACATACATGACAATTGTTATTTGGTCATTGTATTTCACCTGTCCTTTAACTATCACCCTTTGTGAAGTTATCCTCACAATTATTCACTATCCTTGAAGAGTTGTCATAGGTTTGCCAACATGCTTAGTAGGTTGTCCTTGACCTATCCCTACAATCTCTATCATCTTTTATGACCACATGTCTCATGACCTTCTCTATCATTTTCCATGTATTGTTGTGTTTAGTGTGTCTTAGGCATGATTTTTATAGTGTTTTGGTGTATCAAAATCTACTACAAGCCCAAGCTCTTTCACATCTAAACCTCCTTTTTAATCTTCATTCAACTTTGAGAAAATAAAGCATCTACATCTGTTGGTGTGAATGGGGTTATTTCCTAACTATTCATTAGTGAGGACCTATTCACATTAGAAGTTTACTTAGGAGTTAAGTTATCCTAGTTGTCATTTCTAGAAGATAGTTATAATGGGGCCATGTCTCATTATTTAATTTTAGTCATCTAGGCATTTAATAGTTTTCTCATGCACTCTCTCATGCATTTATTTTTTGCATTGAGCATTTAATGTTTGTATCAAGGGTAGTTGTCATACCTCATCACACTTTGCCTATATATACAAGGTGCTTGTACATTATAAATTATCTCATTCATTCTAGATCATCATATCAATCATCAACCTTCATGCAAGCTCATGTTGCAACACTTTCTTGTCAGTGGTTTCTTTCATGGTTGATCCATTGAAGAGTGTGCAACTTCGTTTGGGTTCATTGTCCATCAATATTTCCAACAATAACATTTTTCATTAATTCCTTATTTTTGATAAGTCTAAAACCAAATTTCCTACATCTTGGAAGAAAATAATGTACTCTTTATTAATAGTATTTGACTTTGTGTGGATTGAAAGACAAATTGAATCTTGATAAAAACACATACCATTAGTAAAATAACCTATTACACATGCTCTGTCAGCAACATCTACCATACATTTTTAATGAGTTTGCACCATTTTTTAATACCTAACATTCTCTTTTGCTTTTGTAGGTACATTAGTCAAAGCCTTTTCCAAGCATGACCAAAATCCAAATATATCTTTGCAAGCAATTAAGTGACTTTCATTGTCAAGGAATGCTCCAAGGACACTTTATAACATAATTGACCCATAGAATCATTTGAACATATCAAAAAATTTAGTGATCGGTAGTGGTATTCATTATTTTCAACAAATTGACATTCATTGTCTCCCATTATCTTTCTTTTTCTTTTGTTAGTAATTTATTCTTTGGGCTTGAGTAGGTAGAAGGAAGTTCTAGACTTCAATCCTTGCATAAAAAAATCCATGACACTCTTTAGCACAACCAAACTTTCCTCGCTTCATATACCATTAGACAAATAGTTCTTGCAAGTACCATGCATCTATTTCAACAAATGATACAATATACCAATGCAAACAACTTCATGCCCTTAGATAGGATTGCAATCACAATTGCATCCTAAACACAAATTCTTAGAATTTAATCACATCTGCTTCCTAATCCATAATTCATATTAGACCTTGATTAATTTAGTCTTCTTTTGCAATGTATTATGTAAATTCACATTACAAGATACACAATCCTATTTCTTCTTATTTCAATTTAAATACATCTCTACTTTATATACTAATATCATTCCATTAATGAATATCTAACTTTTTATATTAATTTAAAATTTAATTTATTAATAATAATTCATTTATCCTTATATTAACATAAAACAAAAGGAATAAATTTGATTTATTTCCTTTCAATTATAAATAAATTTAATAATAAATTAAAAAATATTTTAAAAAATAAAGTTTTAAGTATTTACTAATTTTTTAATTTCTTTATAATTATAAATGAATTTAATAATAAATAAATCACTTTTTTAAGTTGATATCTTTTTATAATATATACAATATACATATTTTAAATTGTAATAGAAAAATTTATTAATTATTTTATATAATTTTATTATCAAATTTAAAACTTTACATTTATAAAATACATCACAACTCATAAAATTAATAATAAAAAAGTATAGCCTAACTCACATTTTTTTTCAAAATATTGATATGCATGACTCATGAGCTTGACACAGCTTTTTCCTATATATATAAATATATATAATACTTAATATAATTTTTATTTTATTTTTAATAAATTGCATTCCAAACACTTAGATTCTTAGAATTTAATCACATCTACTTCCCAATCTAATTCATATTAAATAATCCATTTTACAATATATCATTATGTAAATTCATATTACAAGATATACAATCCCAATTATTCTTATTTCAATTTAAGTATATCTCTAATTTATATATTAATATCAATCCATTTATGAGAATCTAACTTTTTATATTTATTTAAAACTTAATTTAAATACGTCCTATTTATTTCCTTTCAAGTATAAATGAATTTAATAATAATAAATAAAACATTATTCTTTATTTTTCAAAATATATAATAATCTTTTAATTTCCTTGAAATTATAAATACATTTAATAATATTTAAAATTAAATTGATATATTTTTATTATATATAGAATATAAATATTTTAAATTGTAAAGAAACATTTATTAATGATTTTATATAATTTTATTACCTAATATAAAACTTTATATTTAATCACAAACCATAAAATTAATTAAAAAAATCCAAACTTTAAACTCATAATTTTTTTCAAAATACTGATATGCTTGACTCATAAACTCACACCATTTTCCCAATATATATTATTTATAATATTTAATAAAATTTTCTTTTTAACAATTTATAAATTGGTCTGAAATGTATACCTTGAAAGCACTATAACTTCGAGCCATTATATTTAAATGTAAGGGTAATTTTATAAACCTTCCTATAACTTAACACCTACTAATTAACTGGACGACCAAATAAACCATTTCTCTACAAATTATTTCCCTACAAACTCACTCAAGACCATTTGAAAGGGACCATGTTAATCTGTTAACCGCATTAACTATAACTGGCCATATTAATATCAGTACCGTCTATGAAGGTTGTGAAATCGCTGGCCACAAAAACCGTGTCGCAATTGTTAAAAGATTAGAAGGGAGCGCCGGGACCCGGGAAAGGAGGCGGCGACCCGCCGGGTCCCGGGAGAGGAAGAGGAGGCGGCGGCCCGCCGAAGAAGCCTGTACAGCACAACTCCAAAATCCAGCAGCAGCATAGAAACGATAAACTGCTCACATTTACGGCAGCGACAAATTAATACATCTAACAACAAACATTAGTTTAGACTAATAATATAAAACATTTAGTATTGGAAAGTCTGCTTACCATTGGGTGATACAGTCGCCCAAACCCCTGGAAGGCGGCGGCTCGGCAGGCGCAGCAGCAGGTCCTAGTAAGGGCGCTGCCGGACCTGGAGGCGGCCAATACGGAGCAGGAGGGGGAGGGGGAGCGGGAGGAGCAGGAGGAGGAGGCCAATACGGAGCAGGAGGGGGAGGGGGAGGAGCAGGAGGAGAAGGCCAATACGGAGCAGGAGGAGGGGGAGCAGGGGCAGGAGGGCCGAAACCTGGAGCCGGAGGGCCGAAACCAGGGCCAGGTGGACCCAAGCCCGGGCCGGGTGGACCGAATGGCGCTCCTGGCGCAGGTGAGCCGGGAGCCGGACCGGGTCCGCCTTGAAAACCAGGATCTCCTGGCCTCATTTCTGCTCTGTTCTGTATTCGCTCTGGCACTACGCATCGAGTCTTTTGTAATGCTTTTGCTCTTTCATATGTTTGGGAAGACTCTGGATAATCGTTGCAACGCAACTACCTACCTACCCTTATTTTCTAGCTACCATTCCTGGTAGATTAGATAGTACTTGTCTGGCGTGGAAAGGGCTGAGAAGAAACTTTTGGTGCATCCCTGTCGCCCCCGTGTTAACTAACTGTCAAAAGGAAACCAGATCAAAAGGAAATCGTTGATAAGAGAGCCGGTGGTGCAGGGTCCTATAGGTGCTAGCCAAACTGACCACGTGGCCCATTATTTGGAGTAGTTTTAACTAGCAATCGAACTTTCGTGTGTAATGGATACGCTGAAGATTTGATGGAGATCAATATTTTAATTGTTGGTATTCTATCTGAAAATAGAAATTGTAAAATGTGAAATTATGCATTTATTTCTTCTCCAAGAATTCATTAAATATAGCATACAGTGGCATATCATAATAGTGCACAAAATTTTCAATAATTAACATTTAAAATGAATCCTAAGTTTACCCCTCAAGTTGATTGAGAATTATAAACTCACATCTATGGTCACTTTACAAAGTCCTATAGCAAACAGCGGCATAATAGAATAGTGCACAAAATTTCCAATAATTAACATTTAAAATGAATCTAAAACTTATCCCTCAAGTTGATTGAGAATTATAAACTCACATCTATGGTCACTTCACAAAGTCCATCATAAGTGAACAAATTTAAGGAATTTTTAAACATCATAAATGACATAAACTGAAGGTGAATTCCCTTAAGCTCCTTTTGTCTATGGATACTAATATGCTTTATTTTGTAATGAAGTTTAACTAATTGCAGTACATAATGTAGATTATGGATTGAATTGTAACTAACTTGGCTTAATTTTTATAGTAATAAACCCACTGCATATATGAGTCAAACTAAAAATAGGTAAGAGAATTGAGGAAAATAAATGAAGCTTTGTAAAGAAGAATGTATTAACATATGAAGCTGATCCAATCTCTACTATTCAGTCTTTGAAAATAGCTATGGAAACCATTGCATTTATAGCTTCAACAACATCTGCCATACATTCAATTGTAAATAATATTTGCTTTGTGTCTTGCCAATCTCTTGCATTTTGACATTTGGTTTTAAAAGTACAAGCACCAGTATAGTGGCAGAAAACTAAGAGGAAATACTTATTGTATAATGGATAAGCTCTGTAAAGAAGAATGTATTAAGTGTAACGTATAAAGATATTCCAATCTCTACCATTCACTATGTGAAATAAGCTCTGGCAACCATTGCATTTATAGCTTCAGTTGCAGCTGGTATACATTAAATAGTAAATAATTTTGTTAGGAAAACTATCATAAAAATAGCTTATATATTGAAACAACCATAGATAAAACCCCAGAACCAATGCCTTCATTTACCAGAGAACAAAATAACTGTAATATTAAAATGAAACACAACAAAAGTGTTTTGGGCTTGTATAAATTCCCATAAGAAATTTCACTGAAATCATGGCAAGTGAGTTACCTGAAGATTGTGCACAAATTGTGTTGTGCTGTCAAGGAGGCCAATGAGAAAAACAGGCAGAGTTACCCAATGGTTGCTAAATTATCATGAGTTATGGGAATGCTAAGATGTTGCTTGAACTTCTCAAAGGTGAGGAGGTTTGTGAGCATCATTTTTATTGTACAGTAGAGCATGGTGACATAATGGAGAAATGAATACGAGACCTTTTGAAATATGTAGGAGTTTCAAAACTGCAAGAAATACCTAACACAAATTGAGTTTCTTCAACTCTAGGTTTCCCTAAATAATATTAAGGAATGAGATTGATATAGCAACAAGTTACATAGCCAAGGAATTTCAGACATCATTCAAATTGGCTCTCCAGTCAGAATAAAGTACAACTTCATCACAGACACAAGGACACTCCCAAGTCATGATAGGGAGAGAAATGAAATGTGGAATATTTTGAAAAAAGATACTAGTACAAAACTGAATTTGATGCCTTGAAAGCTTTATGCTTAATTGAAAATTTCAAAATGTCAACTGTTCATTATTTGATATCAAACTTGGTTTGGATGTGTAGCTACACTTGTGATAGGTAGGAGAGGAAGGACAACCTGATTTAGTAAAAGGTCCAACATGGAGGGACAGTCTTGGAAACCCAGTAAAAGAAAATGATCCATCAAAGGACACTGGTATTGACCTTTCCAAAAATATTGCATATGGTTGAAGCCCAAATGGAGGAGATGAATGCACGAGTAACAACACTGGAAAACCACACAAAGGCCAACACTAATAGATACAAAACAAATGCAGAGATAAATGAATTACCTTTTTAACTAGATGAGATAAGTGACAACTATTAAGAACTATGTTCAACAAGCTGTTAATTTCTATAACCCAGCAACAGATTAATTGCACAATAAATTCACAGACAAAAATTTGATTTATAACAATTAATACAACTGGGTTAATTAACAACTAATAACAACGGAAGTAAAAATAACAAGAAGCCAAACACAAAAAAGACAATAACATAGAATTACCCAGGAAACCCCAATACGGGGAAAAACTTGCAAATGTTGGATCTTCTATTCAGCCTAACAGCAAACTTTTCTTTCAAAAATACAATATGAGTTTGCTACAAAAATCTTACATTTATAGAGCCTAGCTGCTTTACTTAGTGTGCAAGGAAAGAATATTTCCTTGCTTTCTTTGGCTTTAATTACACATAAAATCACTCTTGGATTTATCTTATCCTCACAAACTCAGAAACATTCTATTAAAGAATAAAAATCCTTCTGTTGCTAAAAATCCACCACAAATTGTTTTAAAGCATATCTAATCTTGAGTTGCTTTAAAACAAATCCATATCCCACCTTTCGAGCTACAAAAAATCAACACTCCCTCTTAGCGAGGAAGGTGTTCTGCACCACACCTAACTTGTCCCTGAAGAATTCAAACTTGCTCTTCATCAAGGCCTTCGTTAGGATATCTGCTATCTGTTCATCCTTATGAATGTAAATGAGCTTCACTATCCCCTTCTCCACACAATCTCTGATGAAGTGGTACTTAATCTCAATGTGCTTTGACTTGTCATGAAACACTGGATTCTCAGAGAGTTTGATACAACTCTGATTATTGTAATAAATGACTGTAGGATCCAACTCCTGATCAAAGAGCCCAACTAGAAGTTTCTAAAGCCAGATAGCCTCACATGTAGCCATACTGGCTGCCATATACTCGACCTCTGCAGAACTCAGTGCAACTGACTTCTGTTTCCTGTTGTACAAAGAGACTGCTCCTGATCCCAAACTAAAACTGCACCCTGAAGTGCTCTTTCGATCAACTATACTGCCTACCCAATCTGCATCAGTAAACCCCCTTAGCTTCACTCCATCCTGCTAAACATACTTAAGCCCATAATCAACTGTGCCTCAAAGATATCTCAAAACATGCATCGCAGCTATCTAGTGCACATGTTTAGGTTCCACCATAAACTGACTGAGTGAGTTCACTGCAAAACAAATGTCTGGCCTGGTGTTGACTAGATACATACGAGAGCCTATCAACTGTCTGTATAAAGTCGGGTCCATTGCCTCTGATCTGGAAGCATCAATCTTCTTCCAATTGGTCACAAGTGGCATTGACATAGGCTTACAGTTTTCCATCCCGAATCGCTTCAAGATATCAATTAAGTACTTCCATTGTCCAAGGAAGATCTCTCCCTCTTTTTGCCACAACTCCAATCTTAGAAAGTAATGCATTAACCCCAAGTCTTTCATCTCAAACTCTCCTACAAGATCGCCCTTGCAGTGTGCTATGAGCTCTTCTGACTCTGTGAGAAATAGGTCATCAACATATAACAACAATATGAGAAGTTCACCCTTCACCTAAACATAGTATAGGTTCGAATCCGCCTCACTCTTGATGATGAAGCCCACACTCTGCAAGTAACTATCAATACGTGAATACCATGCCTTGGGAGCCTGTTTGAGTCCATACAGTGCTCTTTTTAACCTGAATACATGAGAATCCCTCTCATGTGCTTCGAATCCTTATGCTACTCTATGTAAATCTCTTCCTCAATCACTCCATTGAGGAAGGTTGTCTTTACATCCATTTGGTGAATCCTCCAACCCATTTGTGCTGCTACAGAAATGATAGCTCTTATGGATGAGTACCTGGCTACTGGAGCAAAAGTCTCATCATAGTCGACTCCCTCCTTCTGAGAAAACCCCTTAGCCACAAACCGAGCTTTGAACTTCTCCACACTACCATCTGCAGCATGCTTAATCTTATACAACCATCTCGAGCCCACCACAGACTTATCTTCTGGTTGTGGTACTACCTCCCACACACTATTCTTCATGATGGAAGAATACTCTTCCACCATGGCATCTCTCCACACTTGGTGCTTGGATGCCTCCTAAAAGCTGGAAGGCTCTACTTCAATTAATTCACTCATAAGTGCAACATAATCAGAATAACGTCTGGGGGCCCTTCTTTGTCTGACTGAATCTTGAGGATCACCTACATATTCTTGAGTCTCTCTCAATGTTTTCTCAATTGCCCTATTTCTCCTCTTCTCACTAATAGGAATATGAGGCTAAGGAATTATTTGTTCCTCTATCTGATCATCCTGCTTGTTATGCTCTCCAGCTTGCATGACTGAAGTTTGAGGAATTTGTGCTACCTCAACTGTGGGTGAGTGTTCCTCCTCATTGATCAAGTTGCTTGACTTCTGAAGAGCCCTTTCTTCCTTGAACTTCACATCTCTGCGAACCACTATTTTCTTGAGAGTAGGAATGTAAACCCGATAAGCCTTAGAAGTGTCACTGTACCCAACAAGGATACCCTTCTTTGTAGTAGGTTCCAACTTGGTTCTCTTCTCAATAGGAATGTGACAATACACAAGGCATCCAAAGATGCGAATGTGCCCCAAATCTGGTTTCTTACCAGTGAACGCTTCTTCTGGAGTCAATTTTCCCAACACTTTGTGAGGGCTTCTATTCTGTAAATACACAGCTGTGTTGCAAGATTCAGCCCATAAGAACCAAGGCAAATCCTGATCATGAAGCATGGCCTTGGCTGCTCCAACAATAGATCTATTCTTTCGTTCAGCAACCCCATTCTGTTGAGGGTTGTACAGAACTGTCAACTCTTTCTTGATACCTTCCTGAGCACAAAAATATTTGAAGGCATTCGAGGTATACTCGCCTCCATTATCAAACCTCAGTATCTTAATCTTCTTCCCAGTTTGGTTCTCTATGAGAGCCTTAAACTCTTTGAACCTATTGAAGACCTCATCTTTATTCTTCATGAAATATATCCACGTCTTCCTGGAGAAATCATCAATGAAGGTAACATAATACTCGTATTAATTCAAGGATGTTGTTGACATGGGCCCACACACATCTGAATGTACAAGATCCAAAATGCCTTCGAATCTAGTGTCGCTGCTTGGAAAATTGGTTTTGGCATATTTCCCAAGAGCACAACCCTTGCACACCTCATGCTTTTCTGTCTTCATCTCAAGCAACCCCGTCACTATTTCCTTAAGAATATTAAGTGCTCCATGATGAAGGTGAGCCATCCTCCTGTGCCACAATTCTCCTATCCCTTTACAGCTACTAACCAATGTATGTGCTAGCTCAAACTGTAACCGAAACAAGCTACCATGCCTGACACCAATCACTTTTGCAATCTTGGAATCTTTGGGACGAATATAGACTTTTCCCCTCTCAAAGGTCACGATGTAACCCTTGTCTTCCAAGGCAGAAACTGAGATTAAATTCTTTGTCATGCCAGGGACATACAACACATCCTCCACCAACAAAGGTTTCCCAGACTCCCTCTAAAGCTTGATGGTGCCAATACCAGTTGCATGGTACTTGGCATTGTCTCTGAGCTCAATATAGAAATCCAGCTTCTTCTCCTCCAACTTGGTGAAACATTCTCTGACTCCCGTCATGTGGCAAGAAGCCCCAATGTCAATATACCATACCCTGTTGGCAATTGAACTTGAGAGACAGGAAATGAGTGAAAACTCATTCTCAAATGCAAACTCGTCCACCTCTGCTGTAGCAGCAAATTGCTTCTTTTGCTTGTCCTTATTTTTCTTATTCAGACATTGACTGGCATAGTGACCCATCTGATGGCAGCAAAAGCATTTAATCTTGCTCAGATCTTTCTTCTTCCCACTCTTAGAAGAAGAACCTTCCAATTTCTCTTTATTGGACTTCTTACCCTTGCTTGCAAGAGCAAGATTTTCTTCATCTTGACCCTTCTTCGTCTGATCTCCTCGATGAGCACCTTCATGGATCTCCTCCTGAACAAAATTATCCCAAAGTCTTGCCCAATCAGGTAGCCGATCTCTGCCGACAACACACTTGACAAAAACTTCCTAATGCTTTGAAAAACCATTCAAGGCTATACGCACCAACTCATCTTCTTTAATCATCTCTCCAACAGCAGCAAGCTTATCCCTGGCCTGTGTCAGCTTGGACAAGTAAGAGGTCGCACTCTCGCCTTTGGACATATTGGTATTATGCAATTTGTCCTTGAGCATCATCTTATGACTCTGATAGTTGCTCTGATAAAGTTTTGTGAGTGTATCCCACATCTCCTTGGCGGTGTCTTTCCTCGATAAATGAGGAATTAAATGATCTCTTACTCCATCTAGGATAATCCTCTGAGCCTTGGCCTCTTTGACTTCATGTGAATCTAATGCAACAGGATCATTTGTTGGTGGAGTCACTTCTGTGCTAGCATAGATCCACAACCTGTTCTCCTTGAGAACAGATGTAATCTGAACCTTCCACTGCAAGAAGTTAGACGCACCCTCGAGCCTGTCCTCGTATCGAACATTGGTTGCCATAGCCACAAAAGAATTGGAGATGAAAATTTAATTTTCTTCTTCTTGAAATCTGTGTCACAAATCTTGGCTTCGTATTCAGAGTTTAGAGCTTTGATACCATGTTAATTTCTATAACCCAGCAACAGATTAATTGCACAATAAATTCACAGACATAAATATGATTTATAACAATTAATACAACTGGGTTAATTAACAAATAATAATAGTGGAAGTAAAAATAACAAGAAGCCAAACACAAAAAAGACAACAACACAGAATTACCCAGGAAACCCCAATGCGGGGAAAAACCTGCAAATGTTGGATTTTCTATTCAGCCTAACAACAAACTTTTCTTTCAAAAATACAATATGAGTTTGCTACAATAATCTTACATTTATAGAGCCTAGCTGCTTTACTTAGCGTGTAAGGAAAGAATCTTTCCTTGCTTTCTTTGGCTTTCATTACACATAAAATCACTCTTGGATTTATCTTATCCTCACAAACTCTGAAACATTCTATTAAAGAATAAAAATCCCACTGTTGCTAAAAATCCACCATGAATTGTTTTAAAGCATATCTAATCTTGAGTTGCTTTAAAAAAAATCCATATCCCACCTTTCGAGCTACAAAAAATCAACACAAGCGACAACTATCAAGAACCATCTTCAACAACTCTTTTGATTTCAACGACGGTCAGTTGTCAACGAAAATCCCATGAGAAAGCATAGGAAGAAAATATCTCATACAAACGAGTGTGGTGGTGAAGGTATCGTACGCAGATTAGGTGAGATTGAAGGCAATAGTTAATACCATTTACTCTGCAAGATAACTCTCTTCTCCAGTGGCATAGAGATATTTCTCCACTATTGACAGGTATTGCACATGACTCACAGGTAAAAAAGGCGAAAAAGAAAGTGGCAGAATCCAACAGTGAGGATGAAGTGGATGGTAGTGCATGCCTTCTACCAAATTTGAGACTGTTGATAAAAAAAAATTGACTTGGAATTTACTTCATTGAGGGAACACCGAATGAAAATAGTTGTGGAAACCATTGCATTTACAAGTTCAACAACATCTGCCATATATTCAGTTGTAAATAATATTTGCTTTGTGTCTTTCCAATCTCTTGCATTTTGATATTTGGTTTTAAAAGTACAAGCAACAGTATAGTGGCAAAAAATTGAGAGGAAATATTTACTATATAATGGATAAGCTCTATAAAGAAGAATGTTTTAAGTGTAACGTATGAAGATATTCCGATCTCTACTGTTCACTATGTGAAAGAAGCTCTGGCAACCGTTGCATTTACAGTTTCAGCTGCAGTTGGTATACATTAAATAGTAAATAATGTTGTCAGGAAAACTATCATAAAAATAGCTTATATATTGAAACAACCAGAGATAAAACCCCAGAACCAATGTCTTTATTTACCAGATAACAAGAGAATTGTAATATTGAAATGAAACACAATAAAAGTGTTCTGGGCTTGTATAGATTCCCATAAGAAATTTCACTGAAATCATGGCAAGTGAGTTACTTGAAGATTGTGCACAAATTGTGTTGTGCTGTCAAGGAGGTCGATGAGAAAAATGGGCAGAGTTACCCAATGGTTGCTAAATTCTCATGAGTTCTAGGAATGTCAAGATGTTGCTTGAGCTTCTCAAAGGTGATGAGGTTTCTGAGCATCATTTTTGTTGTATAGTAGAGCATGGTGACATAATGGAGAAGTGAATACAAGGCCTTTTGAAAGATGCAGGAGTTTTAGAACTGCAGGAAATAACTAACACAATTTGAGTTTCTTCAACTCTGGTTTCCCTAATAATATTAAGGAATGGGATTGATATAACAAGAAGTTACATAGCCAAGGAATTTCAGACATCATTCAAATTGGCTCTCTAGTTAGAAGAAAGAACAACTTCATCATAGACACAAGGACACTCCCAAGTCATGATAGGGAGAGAAATGAAAGGTGGAATATTTTGAAAAAAGAGACTAGTACAAAACTGAATTTGATGCCCTGAAAGCTTTATGCTTGATTGAAAATTTTAAAATGTCAACTATTCATTATTTGATATCAAACTTGGTTTGGATGTGTAGCTACACTTGCGATGGGCAGGAGTGGAAGGATGACCTGATTTAGTAAAAAGTCCAACATGGAGGGATGGTCTTGGAAACCCAGTAAAAGAAAATGATCCATCAGAGGACACTAGTATTGACCTTTCCAAAAATATCGCATATCGTTGAAGCCCAAATGGAGGAGATGAATGCATGAGTAATAGCACTGGAAAACCACATGAAGGCCAACACTAACATATACAAAACGAATGCAAAGATAAATGAATAGCTTTTTAACTAAATGAGATAAGCGACAACTATTAAGAACTGTGTTCAACAAGTGACAACTATCAAGAACCGTCTTCAACAACTCTTTTGATTTCAATGGCGGTCAGTTGTCAACGAAAATCCCATGAGAAAGCATAGGAAGCAAATATCTCTTACAAACGAGTGTGGCGGTGAAGGTATCGTATGCAGATTAGGTGAGATTAAAGGCAACAATTAATTCCATTTACTCTGCAAGATCAACTCCTTTCTTCTCCGGCAGCGTACATATATTTCTCCACTATTGACAGGTACTGCACATGACTCACAGGCAAAAAAATGGCGAAAAAGAAATTGGTAGACTCCAACGGTGAGGATTAAGTGGATGTTAGTGCACACCTTCTCCCAAATTTGAGACCGTTGATAGACAAAATCTGCTTGGAAAACTTCATTGAGGGAACGCCTTCCGTGTAACTAGAATTTGTTTAAATATATTTTTTATTATTTAAAATAGTTTTAATAAAAAAATTGTTCAAATATATTTAAAAATATTTTTGTAATAAGTGTCCAGGTTGACACTTTTTGAGTACTTCCAAC
The DNA here is from genome assembly GCA_007258455.2 of Sequoia sempervirens. Lineage (NCBI taxonomy): Eukaryota > Viridiplantae > Streptophyta > Pinopsida > Cupressales > Cupressaceae > Sequoia > Sequoia sempervirens. The sequence goes on from VDFB02058110.1 coordinate 159,078, forward strand.
GAGAATTCATGGCCTATGTTATTATACTAAATAATTTCAATAAAAAAGGATAGTTTATTTTTACATAGAAGCGTTTCCTATATGAACATTACTAGATAACTTTAATGATGGATGGTTGAGAATGTGGTAGAATGATGGTTGACCATGATGGACTGTTGATAATGTGGTAGAATGATGGTTGACCATTGAAAAAGATGTGATCATTTGATGAAGCCAATATAAAATATGTAAAAATAGTATTAAAAAACACAAAACACTTTATACAAAAAGGAAAGAAAGAAAGCAAGCAAAGAATTAGATATTTTCTACATTTCCACTAGAAAATATGCTTCACATTTTATCAAAAACAAAAAAAAAACAAAAAACCCAAATTATTATATCTTACAAATAAAAAAACTATTATATTTTAGAAAAATATATTTAAATACATTGAACTTAACTTATCAAAATAATTAGTGTACTTTATGCAAAGAAAGAAGTAAAGAATTAAATATTATTTCTAAATTTCTACTAATATTGTTGCATTTTATAATTTAAATTTATAATTATATCATTTTAATGTTTCAAATGTATATTCAATTTCAAACATTATAATAATATATATATACAATCATTAATAAGCACTTTTATTCCATCTTCCTATAGAAAACAAACATTTATTTCAAATTGTTTTTCTTCTTAGTTCAAAGCATTTCACAATTACATTCTACCATACTTAATGTCAAATACTAAGCTCTATTCATACAAATTTTAAATTAGGAAAAAAAAACCATTGACCTACACATTGCACACCAAAGTGTGATTGCTAGTTATTAAATTTATTGATAATAGAGGAAGGAGAAAAAAATTCACTTTTATTATAAAACATCAAATTGTAAAGTTATATAATAATAAATATTATAAATAAAACATAAAACAATAAATAGTATTCTTTTTCAAAAATAAAATTAAAAGTTTTTTTTTATACAATAGGGGTGTCCCCAATAAAACATAAAACAATAAAAAGTATTATTTTTCAAAAATAAAATTAAAAGTTTTTTTTTTGTATACAATAGGGGTGTCTTCACAGTTCAATAGCTTGTATCTTGGGTACATGGGTAAGCTGGGGTGAGACTAGTCCCCTATGGATGAGATCCGTCGCCCGCAAAAAGTACCACCTCTTAAACCTAAGAGCAAAGTCAAACTCAAGACCAATGGGGAGCAAATCCACTGCCCAAGCCAACTCTACTACCCATGCAGGCTAAAATAAAATTAAAAGCTACATTACAAATATATTATCAAAATAATTTTTTTAATAAGTGTCCAACTTGACACTTTTGAATGTTGGCAACAAGAATTCATGACCTATGCTATTATACTACATAATTTTAATAAAATATAGTTTATTTTATTAAATCTATTGATAGTATAGAAGGGGGAGAAACGTTCACTTTTATTATAAAGGCATCAAATTTTAAAATTATATAATATTTAATATTATAAATAGAATAAAAATTTAACAAAACAATGAAAAATAAGTTTTTTCAAAAATAAAATTAAAAGTTACACTACAAATATTATAAAAAATAATTTTAAAAATAAAAATAAAGTAAACAATGTAGATAGATAAAATATTTTTAAATAAAAAAAAAAATATAATAAATAAAATAATTATAACTATAACTTAAATGTATTATAATTATTTGTGTGTGCATTAATATTTAGCAATAATAAAATTAATTAATATTTTGTTTTGACGTGTTTAATGAATAAAATACATATTTTTAAAATTAGAGAGAAAAAAAAAAATTTATATAAAACTTGGATAAACTATGATGTGACATAAATTGTAATATAAGTTGCTTATAAATTTAATAAGATATATGCTCATTATAAATATATATTTTTAAAAAATCGATATTAAATATGAAAAATACATTTCTATTTATAAATGTAGTAAAATATAAATCATAACAAAATAAATAATAAGAGTTGTTTTGCAACTTCAAATCCCTACCAATTGTTGTTAAAATAGTTTGTTAAAAATTTAAGTTTGGAAGATCATATAGCTTATAAATTTAGTGACATTGTCATGGATCACTTATATCAATTCCATTACTTCCAAATATATATGTGCAATAGTGAAAAAGAGCTAAAAATCAAATTGCACTTACAAGTGTAGTGCACATTATTGTCAGTCATTGCTTATTAAATTGGTCTTAGGTAAATTTGAAGAATAAATTCAAATTGTCTTAGATTCATGATTCTAGTGCATAATTGACTATTTTGGTTCAATCAACAACCCAAGACACATTCTATAACTCAAGCATGCCATGTTGCCCTATCTAAAACCCTTCAAAACTATTTCACAACTTATTCACCTTTGACAAGAACACAATAGCAATTCTATTCCCCAAATAGGATCATTGACACAATTTCATCTCCCACTTTCAAGATTTTAATTCTTGTATTCTAAGGTTGACATTACTAGAATTTGATTGTTACCAATTGGTGTGGGTGCCAATAACTCAAATTCATGTGTCTAAAATATGTATTGAAACTCATTATCTTAGGTCACTTGCACACCATGGATCATCATCAAATAAGCATTTGCAAGAGCATACATTGTCTTTTTCTTTGGTATGTAAATTAGTCAAAGCCTTTATCAAGCATGATTAAAATCCAAATATATCTTTGCAAGAAATTAAGTGACTTTCATTGTCAAGGAATGCTCCAAAGACACTTTATAACATAATTGACACATCAAATCACATTGAAACAAATTGAAAAATTTAGTGATTGATAGTAGTATTCATTATTGTCCACAAATTGACATTCATGTTGGATTCTGCGAGAAGCAAGAACTGAGCCAGGATCTGATGTTGGTCGTAGATCACATGCAACTTCACTCAACAGATGATCGAAGATCAAAATAGCAGAATGAAGAGAAATCTGAAATGAGAGAAAAAATAGAGACAAGGCAAGAGAAATTGTAGAATACTCTCAATACTCCCACGAAACAATCACCGAACTAGCTGAACTAGCTGAAGGTGAGAGGAGAGTGCTCAATATATAGAAAAATAAGGGCAAATACATCCAAGAGGTGCATTAACTCCTACTACCCACAAAAGGTGGGAGGTTATCACCTACTTGGTAAATGACAAGACATGTGGCATAACCTCCTCAAGTGAAGACGAGAGAGAGGTGGCACATAAATCCAAAAGAGGGTGAGAAACCCAACTACCCCATAAACTACTTAGGTAAAAACAAAATAGTGGTTATGAGAGGTGGCACAACTAGCCAAAAGAGGATGTGTAACTCAACTACCCATGTGTGGGGAGAGAGTGACACATGTAGCTAATGTATTTCGCCACGTGTCCTCATATTAACCACACCTAATAAACCTAAGCAAGCTTAAATAATATGTGTAGGAAAAAATAAATACCCCAAGCATAAGGAAAATAAAAAACCTACACTAACACCCCCCCTTAAGCGTAGCTTAGGTGGGTGAAAGATGGGTCCCGGCAAATGAGGCCATGTTAGGTACCCATGTACATAGAGATCCCCCCCAAAAGAAGAAGCCCCCCCCATCAAAAGGAATAGCCCCCCCTAAATAGAGAGAGAAAATACCCTCCAAAATAGAGAGTACAAAGAAGGACTAAGAAGCCCCTCCTGAAGTAGACACTTGTCACACCCCTAACAAAGCTCACAAATGAAGGAACTTGCTCTCTGTGAAGGGTTTGGTGAAGATGTCTGCAGTCTGCTCTGATGTAGAACAATACTTAAGATCAATGATGCCTTCTTGAATCAAGTCCCTAATGTAGTGCATATGTATCTCAATGTGTTTTGTCCTCTGGTGATGAACTGGATTCCTTGAGATTTGTATAGCACTCTGATTATCACAAAAGATGACTGTAGGCTTTCTGAATGGAATGCCAAACTTAGTGAGAATATTCTGAAGCCAAATAGCCTCAGTGGTGGCATTAACTGCCCCTCTATACTCAGCCTCTATTGATGAAAGAGCAATTGCAGACTGCTTCTTACTCGACTAGCAAATTGGACCTGAACCAAGAGAGAAGCAATACCCAGAAGTAGACTTACGATCTTGAGAATCGCCTGCCCAATCTGAATCTATATGTCCCACCAAGTCAATATCCACACCCACTGCATAGTGAATCCCATAGCTATGAGTACCCTTAATGTAGTGAAGGATCCGTTTAGTTGCTTTCCAATGCAACTCATGTGGCTCCTGCATGAATCTTGAGACCATGCCCACAGCATATGAAATGTCAGGTCTCGTATGAGTCAAGTAGATAAGACTCCCAACAAGCTATCGGTATAAAGTGCCATCAACCAAAGGTGAAGAACACTTAGCCTCAAGTTTGACCCCAGACAAAAATGGAGTCGATGTAGGCTTACAGTCAGCCATGCGAAATCGGGAGAGCATGTCAAGTGCATACTTGGGTTGTCCAAGGAAGATACCTGAAGATGACTAAGTGATCTCAATCCCCAAGAAATAATGCAAGAGACCCAAGTCTGACATCAAAAATCTATCATGTAGAGCAATTTTCACCGCCTTGATGATGGATGAGTGACCCCCGGCGATCAACAAGTCATCAACATATAGAACCAAAAAAGTGAAAGTGTCATCCTGCTGCAGAATGTAGACGTTCGAATCAGAATGGCATCGAGTGAACCCAACTGTCAGAAGAAAGGAGTCCATCTTGGCATACCAAGCTCGAGGGGCTTGTTTAAGGCCATAGAGAGACTTTCGAAGATGACACACAAGTGAAGGATCCTGGATGAACCCCTGTGGCTGCTCCATGTAGATTTCCTCCTGAAGGTCACCATGAAGAAAGGCACTCTTCACATCCATCTGATGAACTTCCCAATGATGGGCTACAGCTATAGCAAGGACAAGTTGGATGGAATTCATCTTAGCAACTGGTGCAAAAGTCTCAGAGTAGTCAATCCCGGGAACTTGGGAGAATCCTTTTGCAACCAAGTGAGCCTTATACTTATCAACTGACCCATCTGCTGCAAATTTTGTTCGATAGATCCACTTGCATCGAACAATTTTCCTTCCTTTAGGAAGAGGGACTAAATCCCATGTGTGATTCCTCTCTAAGGAATTGAACTCTTCCTGCATTGCAGCATCCCACTCGGGAATACCTAAAGCTTCTTGAAAAGACTGTGGATCAGAAGCTGAAGCAACGAAGAGATGAGGAGCCTCTTGAAATTGTGACCTAGTTCTTCTAGTATCTAATGGATCACCAACCCAATCACCTGCTGATTCCAATGTCTGACGAGCCCACAAAGGTGCTAGAGATGGAGAGTCTGGAGGAGAATCATCACCCTCTGAATGATGAGTAGGAGAAGAATGTGAATCTACATCATCATTGTCATCATCTGAAGTGGAGGAAGAAGACTCCTCATCAAGATTAGGAGGATTAAGATCCTCTGAAGAACTATCATCATGATGCATAGGCTCCAATCTGATAGTGGATGGAGAAGTGGTAAGAGAAGAACTCGAAGGGCTCTCCTCAAAACAAACACTTCTCTCAATGAACAACTCATGAGTGGTAGGATGGAGAAGCCTATAGCCTTTGACATCATCTGGATACCCAACAAATATGCAAGGCTTTCTCTGCGGATCCATAGCCTTGCGTTTCTCTACTGGAATGTGGGCCCATGCAAGAGAGCCAAACACTCTAAAGTGCTTAACTGTGGGTTTCTGACCAGTCCAAGCTTGAAAAGGAGTTACCCCCTTTACAGCTTTGTGAGGAACTCTGTTCTGGATGTAACATGCACAGTTGATGGCCTCTGCCCAATATTGAGGTGCCAAAGATTTGGAGTGTATCATACAATTAGCCATCTCTTTTAAGGACCTATTCTTGCATTCTGCGACACCATTCTGCTGAGGACTATATGGAACTGTGTGCTGCATGTTGATACCTTCTGAAGCACAAAACTGTTCAAATTGATGATTAATATATTCACCCCCATTATCTGTACGCAGAATCTTGATGAAATTCCCAGACTGTTTCTCTACAAAAGCTTTGAAATCCTGAAAATGCTCAAAGACCTCAGACTTTTGTTTGAGAAAGTAAACCCAAGTGTATCTGGAAAAGTCATCAATAAATGTCAAGACATATCTAGCCCTGCTAAAAGATGGTTGTGGAAATGGTCCTGCCAAGTCACTGTGTACCAACTCCAATAGCTGAGTAGCCCTCCAAGCTTTGCCTTTATCATATTTCTCCTCAGGATGCTTACCAAGAATGCATCCCTGGCAAACACCATCAAAAAATTGAATAGAAGGCAACCCTGTAACCATATCCTGTTGACTGAGTTGTTGCAAGTAACGGTAGTTCAAGTGGCCAAACCGTTGATGCCACAAACAACTCACCTCATTTGCATGAGTGAGTAAGACTGTTGAAGGAGAGTCAGGAACAAAGTGAGAGAACTGATATAGTCTAGACTGATGATCTACTTTTCCCATAGCAACTGTAGACCCATTATGCATTTCACTGATTACCACTTTATCTGGAGTGAACTCAACTCGCTTGCCAGTACCAGTGTGAGTGATTTGATAAACAGATAGGAGATTAGTTGACAAAGATGGAACACAAAGAACATCCTCAAATGTCCCTTCACCCACATCAACAGACCCTTTCCCATGCACTTCAACAGGAGTGTCATCACCCATTAATATGGTAGGCATAGAACATGGCTCCAAAGAGTTAAAATTATCCTCTGATGAGGCCATGTGGTGCGAAGCACCTGAGTCAATGATCCAAGACTCTGGTTGTGAAACAACAGCAACTAGGGCCTTACCCTTTCCTTTCCCCTTACTTTTGTCTGTGTCCTTAGAAGACCCTTCTGATGAACTCTGTTTGACTGAATCAGGCACCTTGATATTGTTCTTTTCTAGAAGATGAGAAAGGTGATCAATTTGCTTCTTTAAACACTTATGTTCATCATGACCAGGCCTCTTACAGTAAGAACACTTGACCTTCTCCTTCTTAGGTTGATCACCTTTTGATGAAGAGGTCTGATTATCTACTTTTGAAGTAGTAGATTTCTGATCTTTCTTCTTCTCTCCTTGGTTCTTTTGTTTCTTATCTTGCTTACTAGGCCCTTTTTGTTCTTTTGTGCCTTGATTGACAACTAAGGCATGTGACTTAGAGGGCTTAATTGTACCCATTAGAACCAATTTGTCTTGCTCCCTAGTGAGCTCTACAACAAATTCATCTAGAGAAGGCATTTTATAGGTTGAACCTAGGGCACATTTTGTAGCATAGAATGTAGAAACAAATACAGAATAGTTAGGACCAAGCTTAGAAAGAATACTCAAGATCAGTTGCTTATCATCTTTCTTGATTCCACACTGTTCTAACTGCAATCTAATGGCCTTCAATTTTGTGAAGAAGTCTTGTATAGTGTCAAAACTACTGGGACTTAACCCTATGAGTTCATTCTCTAACTGATGACCTCTTAACTCATCCTGCTTACTAAAGAGGCTTTCCAATTTAGTCCACACTTCATTTGGTGTAGTGGGAGATTCAATGTGAAAAAGAAGGTCAGGAGAGACTGACATGCACAAAGTACCAAAGGCTTCATCACATTTGTTGAACCATTTAATCTTTTCTGCATCATCTTTTGGTTCAGTTTCAAGTCCCATTGTTACACGATGATATCCATGTCTTTTCAGATGTATTATCATCTTAGATTTCCATTCAAAATAGTTATATGGAGTTAAAACTGGAAGTGTAGATGCATCCATGAGAGCAGAAAAGAAGATTGCAAAGAAGAAAGAAAAGTGTGAAGAAAGAAAACACACGAGACACCCCCCCTTTCCACTAGTATCAAAAATCACCCCCCCCAAATATTACAATGTTGGCACTTTATGATTAGTGCATTTACAAGGCTTTTCCAGATTACAAAGCTTATAAGGCTCTTTATAGCCAAAATTACAATATATGATACAAATTAATTTTGAAATCAAATCTGAAAAAGAAATCCTTGTAGCTGTGATTTACTCTTCAATATCTTTCTTACACCTATTTCTTTTGAAAAATAGATTACAAAAGTGAAAGATATGATTTACTGAAGGTAAAAAAATGCAGCAGATTCAACCTGTAATATCTGACTGAAGAAGGCATAAATTTTTACTCAAACCTTCATGGATGGAAAGTGCTCCTTTTTAGCTTTCTGTCGAATATTCGTTTGCAAAAAACTGACACCCGGGGCAAAAGTTATGCAACTTTGAAGAACAGTGCAAAATCTGCCCGTGAAAATGACTCATGCCTTTTTCTGACTTGATTTCTGCACAATTTATCAACTTTCTGCAAAATATAACAACTACCCAGATGGTTTTTCGACCCTGGGAATAAAACCCAGAAATTGTTTTATTTGCAAATGAGTGAAAGCTGGAATTTTGAAGCCAAAATGAAAACGGCTCCAAAAAAATTTAGAAAAAAAATTATTCTGATTTTTACTGTGTCCTCCAATCTCTGATTTTGGTGAAGTAAAAGTCAATCTTGAATTTCTAAAGCCTTCTTGACACTCTGGAAATGCTGAAAAAGCCTCCAATATTACCAAAAAGCTGCAATCACCCAGATCTCACAGGAACACATGTATATATAAACCAGATTAAACAGTTGTTGATTTTCCTTTAAACTGTTCTGATTCTCCAGGTCATTTGTGGATGCAGGAGAAGAGCATACTTAGTTTTGAGGAAAACTTCAGCAATATATTAGTCTCAAATCTCTCAAAACAAATTCAGAAAAAAATAATGAGCTATACCAGACAAATCTGCTCTGATACCATGTTGGATTCTGCGAGAAGCAAGAACTGAGCCAGGATCTGATGTTGGTCGTAGATCACATGCAACTTCACTCAACAGATGATCGAAGATCAAAATAGCAGAATGAAGAGAAATCTGAAATGAGAGAAAAAATAGAGACAAGGCAAGAGAAATTGTAGAATACTCTCAATACTCCCACGAAACAATCACCGAACTAGTTGAACTAGAACTAGCTGAAGGTGAGAGGAGAGTGCTCAATATATAGAAAAATAAGGGCAAATACATCCAAGAGGTGCATTAACTCCTACTACCCATAAAAGGTGGGAGGTTATCACCTACTTGGTAAATGACAAGACATGTGGCATAACCTCCTCAAGTGAAGACGAGAGAGAGGTGGCACATAAATCCAAAAGAGGGTGAGAAACCCAACTACCCCATAAACTACTTAGGTAAAAACAAAATAGTGGTTATGAGAGGTGGCACAACTAGCCAAAAGAGGATGTGTAACTCAACTACCCATGTGTGGGGAGAGAGTGACACATGTAGCTGATGTATTTCGCCACGTGTCCTCATATTAACCACACCTAATAAACCTAAGCAAGCTTAAATAATATGTGTAGGAAAAAATAAATACCCCAAGCATAAGAAAAATAAAAAACCTACACTAACAATTCATTGGCTCACATTATCTTTCTTTTTCTTTTATTAGTAATTTATTCTTTGGGCTTGAGTAGGTAGAAGGAAGTTCTAGACTTTTCCTTGCATAGTAAGCTCCATGATGCTCTTTAGCACCACCAAACTTTCCCCGCTTCATATACCATTAGACAAATAGTTTGCACAAGTACCATGCATTTATTTCAACAAATCATAAGATAAATAAATGCAAACAACTTCATGTCCCTAGACAGGATTGCAATCACAATTGCATTCCAAACATAGATTCTTAGAATTTAATCACTTCTAAGGGAAAGGGGTCCATAGTGGGTAGGGGTCTAATGGTGGGTATAGAAGTAGGATTGAGTGGGCCCCATAATAGGCAAGCTTAATATCCAATAAACTTACATTTAATATTATCCATAAAGTACACAAACTGACATTTGAATCATGTGATGCCACATCAACACATCAATAATACATGACTTAGTGACACCCACTATCAATCTCACCTTTTTTTGGGTCTTTTTGGATACCTTGACAAAAAGCATGCTGATGTGGCATCATATTTGATGATGTGACCTTGAAACTGATTTTTATAAGTAGGGAACTTGCCAAATAAGTTGTTGTACAAATTTGAGAGTGATTTGAAATTTTCACATAGGACTATGAGAAGCGCAAAGTTAAGGTAAACTACTATAGGCCCCTCTTCCCTACTTCCTAATCCATAATTCATATTAGACTTTGATTAATAGTCTTCTTTTACAATATATTGTTATGTAAATTTACATTACAAGATAGACAATCATAATTTTTCTTATTTTAATTTAAATACATCTCTAATTTATATACTAATATCAATCCATTTATGAATATCTAACATTTTATATTAATTTAAAATTTAATTTATATAATAATTCATTTATCTTTATATTAAGATAAAAAATGGAATAAATATGATTTATTACCTTTCAATTATAAATGAATTTAAAAATAAATTGAACAATATTTTAAAAGGAATTTTTAATTTTTAATATTTAAAAAAATTCCTTACAATCATAAATGAATTTAATAATAATATATATATATATATATATATATATATATATATATATATATATATATATATATATATATATATATATATATATATATATATATATATATATATTTAAAGTTGATATATTTTTATAATATATACGATATTCATATTTTTAATTGTAAGAAAAATATGAATTAATTATTTTATATAATTTTATTATCAAATATAAAATTTTACATTTATAAAATATATCACAACTTATAAAATTAATAAAAAATAAAAAATCTAAACATTTAAACTCACATTTTTTTCAAAATATTAATTTACTTAACTCATAAACTCAACACAATTTTTTCAAAATATATATTGATAATATTTAATAAAAATTTCTTTAGCAATTTATAAATTGGTCTCAAATGTATACCTTGAAATCACTATAACTTCAAGCCATTGTATTCTAAAATGTATACCTTGAAATCACTATAACCAAGCCATTATATTCTAAGGCAATGGTAATTTCATAGACCTTCTCATAACTTCTTATCTAATAATTAATGACCAAATAAACCATATCTATACAAATGATTTCCCATGGTACAAACTAACTTGAGACCATTTGAAAGTCGCCATGTTAATCTGTTAACCGAATTAACTGAAACCGGCCATATTAATATAGTACCGTCTGAGAAGATTGTGAAGTCGCTCGCCACAAAACAAAGTATCAAAAACCGTGTCGCAATTGTTAAAAGATTAGAAGGGAGGGCCAGGCGGTGGGGGCGGTCCGCCGGGTCCCGGGAGAGGCGGCGGCGGCCCGCCGAACAAGCCTGTGCAGCACAACTCCAAAATCCAGCAGCAGCATAGAAACGATAAGCTGCTCACATTTACGACAGCGACAGATTAATATATCTGCCATCAAAGAATAGTTTATGCTGATAATATAAAACAGTAAGTATTGGAGAGGCAGCTTAGTGCTTACCATTGTGTGATACAGTCACCCAAACCACTGGAAGGCGGCGGCTCGGCGGGCGGGGCAGCAGGTCCTAGTAAGGGCGCTGCCGGACCAGGAGGCGGCCAATACGGAGCAGGAGGAGGAGGAGCAGGTGCGGGGGGAGGAGGAGGTGGAGGAGCAGGGGCAGGAGGGCCGAAACCTGGAGCTGGAGGGCCGAAACCAGGGCCGGGTGGACCGAATGGCGCTCCTGGCGCGGGTGAGCCGGGTGCCGGACCGGGTCCGCCTTGAAAACCAGGATCTCCCGGCCTCATTTCTGCTCTGTTCTGTATTCGCTCTGGCACTACGCATCAAGTCTTTTGTAATGCTTTTGCTCTTTCATATGTTTGGGAAGAGTCTGGATAGTCGTCGCAATGCAACTACCATTCTTTTCTAGCTACCATTCCTGGCAGATTAGATGGTATGAGTATGGCATGGAAAGGTGCGAGAAGAATTTTGTTGGGCATCCCTGTCGCTCCCGTGTAAAACTAACTATCAAAAGGAAACCTGATCAAAAGCAACTCATTGGTAAGAGAGCCGGTGGCGCAGTGTCCTATAGGTGTTAGCCACACTGACCGTGTGGGTCCATTATTTGAAATAGTTCTAGCTTGGATTTGTTTAAATATCATTTTTATTATTTAAAATAGTTTTTAGTTAAAATTCGTTAAAATATATTTTAAAGTATTTCTGTAGGAAGTGTCCAATTTGACACTTTTAGAGTACTTGAAACAAGGATTCATGGCCTACATGTCCACCATAAATATATGTTTTGAAAATTTTAATATTAAATATGACACATAAATTTCTATTTATAAACAACAAAATATAAATCATAACAAAATAAACGAGTAGATAAAGCAGATAAAAAAGTAGTGATCATTTTTGTCATGCAATTAATATATTCGTGTGAAAGGGTGCAAAAATCTTGTTTCAAGTTCAAGAGTCTAATTGCTCTAAGTGCCATTGGATTTATTTTTACTCTAGTACTATGAATTCATGTTGGTTGAAAAAAGAAAGTGGATAAAAAAGTAGTAGCGAGCAAAGTTTGGGTCATAAGGAAGTATGCACAATCAGCAATAGTGTGGCACATCATTTTATTTTGCCTTGAATTTAATAACTAAAACAAAATTATTGAAGTTTATTAAAAAAAATGATGGATAAGTTGTAGTGTTGATAGAAAGAATTCCACTGGGTTAAGTATGCACAAATTCTATTGGAAGGTAAGGCAATTGACTGTCATTAATGCGACTATTATGCTACAAGCTAGGATGAGTCTTTTGCAAATTTGAACTGAATGGATACAGGAGTATTCTGGTGTTGATAGTGCAACAAAAAACTACAATCTATGTAAACATGTGAAGCATAGAGTGAAAGAGCATAGTCCTCCAACATTGAATAGATCAATTGGGCATGACTAATGCAAAAGGTGGGAAGCTAGTCACATTCCTTTCCTAGCATATCAAGTTCCAATAGTTTTCTTCAACACCACCAAGTCTTCCCTTTGTAAGTGTGGGGTACAAGTCTTTATTGCACATATTGGATATCTAAAGACCTTAAGTACAAGAGTGAACAAGAAGTTAAAAAATTACAAATATCAAGTTAGAACCATAGGTACATGGATAAGAATCATAAGTGTGGGTTTGACCCAAGTTCACACACAACCACATATTTCATTAAGCATGGTCATATCAACATAATTTTCTCATACTCAATTTCAAATTTCTAGTATTAATCTTATATCACAATCTTCTCAATCTTCTTCTCCAACATCAAGGTACATGTTTCATTTTAGATATTTTATTTATGGTTAAGAGTTGGTCAAGTACAAATTTATAAACCAAGCTCTTATACCTATGTAACTTATTTATTATTAAATATTGAATTTATTTATCCTAAATATTTATGTAGGGAGTGTTTTATTTCCTTACATAAATTGTTGAAATTGATTAATCTTACACCCCTTAGGGTTTGACCTTATAGTTTTTTTCTTTGGTCCATTAAACTCCTTAATATTTGATATTTCTAATTGTTTTCATATTTTATTTTAGATCCAATTGACACTAATTATGGTTTAGATTCTCTCACTCCTTGGTTGTGCTTCGTGTTATATATTTTCATTATGGACCCTTTTGGTTCTTTATCTTGGGACTCCCTCCAAGTATATGTCATGAATTATGACTTGTTTTCATGATGTATTGATTCTTAATTTCAATTATCCTTAGTGATATTGTGTCTCCTTTTATCACATATATAATGCTACATGTTCTATGCATGAGGTTTCTAACTCAACAATTCTAATATTTCACCCTTTATGAATCATATGGATGCCTTAACATCTATTTAAGAGGATTTTACTTAATTTGTTTGCATGATTCATTATAAGTGCACATCTTTTGACATGATATCTTATCCCTAACCTTTAAAAATATATCTAGGGATCTTGCTTCATGTCATGATGTTATACATAATGGGAATATTCTTTCTTCACCTCATTATAACTATCCCTTGCTATCTATGTACTATCCTTTGTGTGTCCCTCCCAATTCATCTTTCCCTAAGGATCCTAGTGCCATGCACTTAATAGATTTCCATATTTTACCTTCACATGAGGTTGATATTATCATTTATCTCATGCTAGTCCTCCTATATCTTTTGGTTCATGTTTTATTGATGATATATTTAATACAAATTAAAGTGATCACCCTTTATCTTCTAATGATGAGTTCAATGACTCCTAGTTTCATGATGATTTAGTTTATGATGAACATTATTTTATATGACTAATGATACGGTTAATTAGTAAAATTGAAGATATAATGTTTCATGCTAGACAATTTTATCTTTATATTATCTTCATATAAATGACAGTGGTATATTAATGAATATATTTGGTTATGCATTTATTGATAGAGAAAAATAATGGTCTGATTAATATCTTGCTTATAATGCATCATTGATTTTATTTTAGAACAAGAAGATAATTAGAGGATAACTCATAGTATATCTAGATGATGCATATATTTTAAACAACACTAAAAAAATTAGAATGCACTAACGAAACTTGTTAGAGAAGATGGAAAAAACCATAACATATTTTAACACAAATATTAGTAGGATTGCTACATGTATTCATACATGAGTATAAAGATAATCAAATCAATATGTTCATATATAAAAGAATAAGAATGATAAAATTTTATTATGATTAGAAGAAGGATTAGAATTATCTTCTAAGCTAAGTTTGGACTACATGAAGTGCATCAAATGCATGGTGCATGTTGATGGGATAAAACTATCCTATCAAGCTCAAGTGTTGGACTCACTAGATCGGAGTGTGGAACTACCAAGTTGGATGCCTAAAGGCGTCTTCTACCTTTCTTTCTCTTTTCCTTTTGTATAAACTATATAATGATAATATTTGTGGTTGAGGTTGACTACTACTAGTTAGGTCTATGTGGACAACATATTGTCAAGTGCCAAATGTGTATGGTGTGTAAAATATGTGGCACATGAATTGTCATTTGTAACATTCATTTGGAATCATAACACATGGATAATGTTGTTTTATTCTGTATGGTCTAATTCTTGAGTTACAAGGGAAAATAATGTGTATTTGAGCATGTGTTTTTAGTGCACAATGTAGAGGCATGAATCTTAATAGCCACAATAGAAAGAGAAATAAAGCATATATAAAGTAATATTGGATGAGTTTAATGATTATTTCAAGATGTGGATTTTTTATTCAAAAATTTCAAGTGCTAGAAGTAGAACTTGAAGGTTGATGGTTGTGCATTGAGTGTGTATTGGTGTTGTTGGATGTGTATCTTTACATACAAAATAATTGCATGCTAAAATAACATGCACATGTTTGTGAAAGATCTATAGAGAGTAATGTTGTTGATTTGAAGCATAAGGTTGTGCTTAGATCACTTGTTCTTTTCTAAGACATGATAGTCCCCACTATATTCTATTATGTATTGATGGTGACTTAATGAAGCAATTTGAATGTGCTTAGGTCATTCATCATTTCATAAGGATTGATGGTTCACATTGCATTGTGGTGGACTTAAAAGATGAAAATGCAAAAAATATGTCAAGGTGAACTATGTAGTTAAACTAGATTATGCAGTGATGCAGGGCTACTAATGTGCACCTTTTTTAATGTATTATGTAAAATTGATGGAAGATAATGTGATTATTTTTAAATAGATGTCCTTTCTATGGATTCTTGCATATGTCAATATGAACTTTTTCATTCTTTTCAAGGATTGTGCAGTCACTTCTAGTTTTAAAATAACCATAGTGTTGATGTTACCAAAGGGTATGGGTGTTTCTATTATTTTACCCGATACTATTATCTTCTGCACCTTAATCTTATTTGATGAAAGTTCGTGTTTTGTCCTCTATCTATGAAAGGCTTCTCTATGACAGGATAAACATCAAGTGCATAGTTAGTGCTTAGATTATTTTTTTGTGTTTTCAATGTACACCTAAAACAATTGTACTCAATGGCACAGGTAATTGGAAATGTTATAACAGTCTATGCATTCGTCGCGGAGGAGAAAGCAGTTAAATCATACAGAAATGCTTTGGTTCACCATGCTTAATGTTTTTTTCTCTTTATGGCTCAAACAATTCCTCTATTGAGTGTTTAATAACTAGGACACTTTATGTGTATTATTGTGTGTTTAAAAACAAAAGTACACTTTATGTGTATTATTGTATGTTTATAAAAAAAGTTTACTTTCCCCAATGTGTGAATGTATTCTTTTTGGTATATATTCTTATACCTTTGAAGACTTAGAATATTTTGTTGCAATGGATTGCTTTCACATAGCAATCCTACATGTACTTGAAATCAACATCTGGAGCAAACAACTATCCTTTTTAATTTACAGGTGTCAAACATGCAAATAAAACTAGTGTAGGTTCATGCAACTACGCATAGGGAAAGGAGCTGTTTATACAACAAGTGCTATATTGTTTGCAAGACAGCTGTCAAAAAATGAACAAACAATGAATGGTGAAGAGCATACACAAGTCATTCTTATCAAATTTAAATGCATGAATGTGAGTAAAGTTACTCTCATTTTGAATTTGACATGAAAATCTCACACCTAGAAGAATTCAGGAGCTGGCATTGTGATCAAGGTCACACCCGCTTTCAAATCTGAAGAAAAATGGTAAGCAAATTAGAGTCTTCAAAATAGTACTATGCAAGAGTACTCTCATTATAAGATATTCCTTGTGTTCTAGCCTTCTTGCAGTTATAAATAAGTATGCAATCACCAAGTTCAACTATCCAGGCCTTCTGACTGCCCTACTGTAACGTCCATCCACTTAAAACATAAGTAATCTCAAGAATTTACAAGAAGGTAAATAAACTTAGTAAACATGAGGGAGAATTTATTTAAAAAAATCATTTGCATAAGCACAAGAATAAAGTATAACTTTTCCAGATAAAATTCAAACTTGAATTCACATGTAATCATAACTAGAATCAAGATAAATCCTTACAATATTCATTTATATCACATAAGATACACTTAGCATAAAGAATAGTTTTACCTCATAGGTTTTGACTGTCGTAAGCCAGAACTTGGGGTTCACTGTATCTGAAATGTTGATCTCTATCTTCACTGCTACAGAGGGAGAGCATCATCTGAGTGTTTTTCCTCCAACCATAGACTCAAGTGGTCCCCCGCGCACTTCCTAACTGGAAGTGACCCGGCCCTTCTCAAAGAGTATAGATATAAGGAACTGTCAAGTTTCTCCATCTGAGTCCTAGTGATGTGTCCTACAAAACTCAATCGACCATACAACTCTAGATCCCTTCTAGCTAAGTATGATCATTCTAATTGGTCATGCCATCTAGACACACACCTCTGACTCGTCTTAGAACTATCACATTTTGTAGTTTTACTTACTCTATTTGTACTCTAGACACAAACTAGTCTGTATAGAAAATCAATTCTAGCCAATCTAACTTAGGACTAATCCTTAATCTAGGATATACATGTAATGTAAAGATTTAGGTATTTCAACCTTTTAAAAGTCCCTTATTGCATTCTTGCAATATCTAGGGTTTATGACTTCTTGTCATTTACTCTCAAGATCCAATACCCAACATCTTTGATGCGTTAATTCGAGTTTCGACATTATCATAAAATATCTTAAGGTGAACTATAAAGACTTCATGTCTGGTTCTATGATTTTTTTGACCTTTCGCTATCAATCAATATAGATATATGTACAATGTCATACCCGAGATAAGAGTTATAGATTTCCTATATCCTTCTTGTTTCAATACTAGGGTTTAGCTACTCTAACCCAATACATGGAAATATCAACATTCTTGTCCTTCCAAAGGAAATAACATAAGTGTAATAGAGCATAAGAACAAAATGCTTATAGTCTTTCCTAGACTACTTGGCATTGTTTGTGTTCACCTTTTTACGTACATGAATTAATATAGTAC
>VDFB02058111.1:0-41112 GCA_007258455.2 Sequoia sempervirens
GATTAATTGAAGTGTGCATGCATGATTTGAGATTCCACCACCTTTTGAATGTCTTTCCATCACCTTGCATGAAATAGCGAGTTTTCACGTTGAGAGCATATAATATCAATTCAAGTTTGGTGCAATGAGTAATATACAATTAAATTTGGAGAGGAACAACTTAACAGAAGAAGTCAAATTTTTGAGGAGTTTGAGGAAGGAAGAAGCAAAGGCGCATAATTGGGTGAACTCCTCATTGAAACTTTGATTTTTAGGTATGTGAAATTTTTGTACATTTTCTTTCATTATATTATGGCTTGCTTTCATTTTTGTTGTTTAGCTTATTCCATGTTGATCAAATTGTTTGTTTGTGATGCAATATCAGATTGCCAAGCCACTCAACAACATCATTTCTTTAGGGAACTTCCTTCCCAAATCAAATCAGGAGAAGATCAATTTATACAAACTTTGTCAAATTCATCCAAAACTACTTTTCATTCAACCAAAATCCATTTATTTCATTTCAAGTTATAAGGCTATCAATAGCCAATTCACCATCTCCATATAGAAAACCATTTTCAGAATCAACTTTCAACTTTGTTCTTGTCATAAACAATACAACAATCACTCATCAACTCAACTTACCCCTTCAAGGAAAAAACAATCAAACACCTATGTTCCTTAGACCTGCAATCAAACATCATCCCAGCCATTTAAGATATCTTTGCTCAAATCAACACATCCATTATCCTATCTTCACTTAAACCCTACTTGAAAACACCATTTTTTTGAATGAGAAAATTCAGAATTTTGTTCATGCAACAGTATCCCAACTTCTTATTTCTATTTACCCCTGCCACACACATCTTCACATTTGAAAGACACTAAATATGATCCATTCCACCAACCTAATATCCCTACATCAGTGGAGTGGCTAAGAATCACTTTTTAGACTCTCAAAACAATTCTAAGGAAACCATAGATTGATACTTAGGAAACTAAGTTGAACAAATTCTTGATTATTTGAATTACAATTCCTACAACTCTCAAGAATGAAAGAAGTCTCTTTCCCTGACAAGAATCAAATCTTAGAATGCTTGAATCACTATGCAACCTGAAAACAAGAATAGAAAAGCTTTCCAAAATAACTGAGCAGAGGTTTTTTTATTGATTTTTATGGATTTTTGGGATACAAGATCTTCCTTTCTCGAGCTTACAATGCTTTTTAAAGGTGTCTAAATCAGTTGAAATAATTGCCTCTTCATCTTCATCAACCCATCCTTGCTCTTCCACAAAAAATACTCTTCACCTTCCTGCTTTTGTGCAATTTTACATTTTTACAATAATTGATAACTTTTGTTATAAAAAGCAACTTTTCAATAATATCACCTAGTGACCTATTTCATGGTGCAAATACATTGAAATTCATCATTTCATGACCTTCACTCATCATATTTACTTGAACATTACAAATTGAAAAAATTAGCCTTTTGAAGGAATTTCATGACCTAGGTGCTCCTGCACCAGTTTGTCATGTTACAACCTTATGTTGTCAATGGACTTTCTTTGTGTATGCTTCCAAAGCTTTCATTGAGTTATGCTTCCAAAGCTTTCAATTAGTTAATCTGACAACTTAGCACTTTTTGCATAGGTAAAATTATTCATCATGTCGAAGAAACGAATAGTTAAAAGGAAAAAACTAATAGATGATCAGCTCCAAGCCTTGAGAGATAAAGAGAAAAAATGAATGAGGGAATATCATGAAAAGCAGAAATAGGGAACGATTGATGAAAACAATCCAGTTGTAGAGGAACCTCAACCATCAAAAAGAGAAAATAAATTGGCAGCACAAAGGGCATGAATGTGAAAGAGTCATGCTAGGGGAGATGCAGATATCGTAGTTGGAGACACACCCTCTACCGTAAGTGAATACGAAGGGACACCATTAAGCACAAGCGAATATGGAGGGACACCATCTACCACAAGTGAGTATGGTTGGACACCATCCACCACATCTAAAGTTGAGATTACATCATCACTTGGAGTTGACGACCAAGGTATGCCATCATCCCCATGTGAACCTCAAGGTATGTCTTCTATTCCACCCTCGATCGAAGGTACGTAATCTAGCCCACCTCAATTCAATATTGATGAAATTTCTAATGTTGAGATGTATGTACCTAAGAGAACACCACCTAGAATTTTGCGTAGAAAGCCAAAGTTTTTGATTAATATTGATGAGGATATTTTGCAACACATGGAGGTAGATTCTAAACGCACTTGTAGAAGATATGTTGATAAGATTTGGAAAATGTTCTTTGAAAGGCTAAATGAGACAGCAAGATGTCAACTATTTGTTCAAATGATGTGGGGTTTAAAGTATGGAAAGATCATGAAGACTCTTGATTTGAGAACATCGAATGCATCAAGTGAAAACACTATTGTGAAGAATCTAATGGATGCTTATGAGAGTGTGGGCAAGACCTCATGCTCAAAGGCTAGTAATGTCACCTAACGTGTCATTACATCGACTTTGGTAAACTATCAAACAAAGAGAGCTCGTCTCATTAAAAATACAAGTGAACAAATAAGAATTAGTAGAAAAACTTTGTAAAAGCCTTCGTTCAAAGGTGCTTCAAAGGGTGAGACACTTAGAATTCAAATGATTTATGGGCATTCTCGGGGAGACTGCCACACAAAGATAAAAAAGTTGTTGAAGCATTGAGAACACTAATTGAAGATTATTGGAAGAATAACACAAGGCCATCTCTGAATCAAAAGGTATATACGTAAGAGGAGGGTCAGTGAAATCGAAACGTGAGCCACATCCAAAGCATTTTTGGTCGACTCAAACCAATTTTCATAAATTTCAAAATACTTATCATAATTAGTATTTCTCAAAGATTTTTTGATACTTAAACCTTTACATGTCAGATAAATCCCACACCGCACTACTTGTTGTTGTTTAGACCACATATTAATTAAGCTATACATTATAGTGTTTATTGTTCTATATGTTTAGATTTGCATACTAATGATGTTTCTACTTGGGGATTGTGGCATGAAGCCCATAAAATCTTAGGGAATTCTTATCAAAAAATTTATGTCAAATGAAGGATGGCAAATATTCTACATGAAAACATGCTTGGATGGTTCATGCGAGCATTCTTGATTGGCTTGCAGCAATCTTGAGTATGTCAACATATTGAAAGCACAGATGAGGTGGGGCATAAACTAGTAGATTTCAGGAAGTATAAAGCAGTGGAATAAGCTACAAAAGATGGGTCTCAAGAAAAAAGGTGTGATTTGGTTGTTGAGAAGATTCCAGTGTATCATTTTATGTCCATGTTTTGTGAGAATCTAGTGTATGAGTATGCAAGGCATACCCATAGAGCCTGATGGCTGGACACACAATTCAAGCTATGCAAGGACACCTTTCCACTTGGCCGCATAGTATCAGTGGTTGAATTTGCAGAGAACTACACTCTACAGCCACAACATGAGGTGCAGTCACGGTATTACAACTCCACATAGGTTTCGATATTTGCTTTGTAGCATTCATTCATCGGTGATGATACGAGAGAGGTTAAGGAAGGTATTGAGGAGTATCACTTTATATTAGTGATGATTGCACGCATTCTCCAAAGTGCATGCAAGGTTGCTTCCAGATGTTCTACATTCATTTGGATCAGAGGGGCATATCGTACAGTCGGCATATAATATGGTCAGATAACTGTGCACCATAGTTCAAGAACACACACATGTTCTATTGGATGTACTGGATGCATCTCACTACACTTGTTCAACATATGTGGAACTTTTGTGAGGCCGGACATGGAAAGCGGGAGCATGACGGTGCAGGAGCATGCATGAAAAGAGAATTATCACGAGAAGAGTTAAAGTATAAAGACAATGTACAGTTGAAAGATGCAAGATCAATCGTCGAGTGGTGTAATGCTTTGATGGGTCCCAGGTAATGAAGGTACATCTTCAGTTCGTAGATTTTTTTGGTTGATGGATGATACTAACATTGCACCATATGAGGATTGTTGTACACTAACAAGGATCGAGTGAGTTGCACTCTTTCCTTAGCTCAAATGCAGGTTCATGGAGTATCGATACACGTAAGATGGCATGCTTTTGTTCTTCATGTACAATGCAAGCCTGGAATGATTGTGAGTTAGGGGAGTGGGTTGAAAAATGGTTCACAAGTTATCTTAGCCCACTTCACACGTATCGCCCTCCGATGGCATTGGAACTAACAAAGATGGAATCATCGGTCGACCTTGACCATGTATCAAATCTAGTTCAACCAAGTAATATATCTACTTGCTTAGTATTTGAAATTCCATATTGTTATCTTAATTTGTATTGTATTCATAATGTTGACTAATTTCAAGAGATATGTCGCACATATAAATGCAGGGCATGTTTATGCAGTTATTGCAGATGAAGACAATGAAGAGGGTACAAACTATTACTTGTGTCATTGTGTTGAGGCAAAAAGAAATTGGAAGCCCCAATTATAGATGGAGAAAACATTGAATACCCTACAGGCTCAGTTGTTGTTACTAGAACATGGCTGAGAAGGTACCCACATAAGAGTGTTAAACATTGGTTGTTTGAGGAATTTGACACGCATTGTAAGATTCTTCATTACTCAAGCCTTGTTGTGGTGTCCAATGTTCGTTTGACCAAATATGGGGGTAGAACTTTGAACAAGACCTTGTGCAAGGTCCGTGAGTCTGACCATGAGGCAATACTTGACACAATAAAGAGTAGAGCAGACCCAGATGGTTCATTGGATTAATTTGTAAGTATATGCACAACGGTTCTTATTAATTTATACTTGTATCCATGTCAATTTGGTTGATGCCAATGCTATCATCTTATTTTACTTTGTGTATTTGTATGTAACCAGGCAAACATTGATTGGTTTCCCCTTGCATAAAATACAGATTTATGAGCCATCCAAGAGAATCTCAAGCAGAAAAGAAATGCAACATCCTTATTTTGATGATCTTGACAAATCTCAATTATGATTTTAAGCCATTACAAAAGTGCGTGCGAAGCTTGGTGAGGCAATTTCAAGTTATTCATTTGAATTTAACCTTATCATGACCACCTATGATGTAGACATTATAAGAGCATCTCAAATTTCAAGAAATTCTATTCATGAGAGGTGTTGTGTGCAATAGGTATCTTGGAACTCCTAGTGAAGATGTATGACCAAGACTGACTAAGTTGAGAAACTTCCATGCCTATCTATAAGTGCCTTCCATCTATTTTGGATGAGCTATTTCTTTTTATTCTTTTCCTTTGCGTATCTGTAACTAAACTAGTAAAAATTGATTAGTCCCTCCTTGCAGAAAATGCTGATTTTTGAGCCATCAAAGAGAATCTCAGCCAAAAAATCAATGCAACATCCTTATTTTGATGATCTTGACAAATCTCAATTCTGATTTGAATGAAATCTTGCAATAAAAGTTCCCTATTCATAAATTTCTATGTTTTCTTTCAGTTTTGTTAGCTTTGTACTGCTTGTACAGTAGATTTAGGCCTTGTCCTTTGTAGATTAAGATAATACAAAGAATTAGGTTTCTTTTGAGTCCATCTAGAAGAACATCCATTGAGTTTTTCCACTGTTAGAGCACATTTTCTAAAATTCAGTTTGGAACCTTCAATTTGAGGTTTTGAGAGTCAAGTAAAGAAATAAAGCATACTCCACTGAATTAGGCTTGTAGATCAGTGGAGTAGGGTTATAGTAGGGTGTTTATGGTGCAGGAGCACCAAGGACAATCAGGACCACAAGGTGGTCAAGTGGTAAATTTTGATTTGTAGTCCATGAAGAATGTTGTAATAAGGTCACAAGGACCATTAGGAAGTGTTTTAAGTCAATCTAGGTTGGTAGGATATGAGGTTGCAATGTCATGCTAGCATGTTGTCAATTTGGTGTAATGAAGCCTTGAATGGCCTAAATGTGAAAATGTATGTAAATTCATAATGTAAGGGTCAAGATTATGTAATGAGGCCATCATAAGGTCACTAGTTTAGGTATGGAGTCATTTACATCAATATGTCAAAAGTTGCACATAACAATGTAATGTTGTCAAACCAAAAGTTGTCATTTTGCAAATACTTAGAAGTTGAAGGGTCACACTTGTAAAAGAAGTTGAAAAGTGGTTGTAGTCGGTTGAGGAGGTTGATATGCCTTCAAAAAGGCCTTGTGAACATTGTATGTTGTTGGCAATCATACTATCCAAAGCAGGAGCACCAACTCCATCTTTTCAATGCTTGAACCCTTGTGGTTTCTATTATTTGGTCATTTGATCATTTAGGGTGTTCTTAGATGGTTTGAGGTCATTCTATTTCATTTAATAAGGATTCAATACCATTTTTGTATGTATTAGGTCAATTGAGTCATGATGTAAAGAAGTTGATCAATAAGGGGATTCATGTGGTGAACCTTGTAATTTCAGTGTTTTAGGGTTATTTGTGTTAAATAAGGGATTTACAGACCATTTATCATATAATTTGAGTCTTAGGAAGGAGTCTTTAAAGAGTTGCATAAGAAATATTGAAAAATTACAAAATGCAAAAGTTGTAAAAACTGCCAAAATCCAAAATTAGCAATTTTAGTGGAAGACAAAAAGACAGAAGTTCAAAAGGCAAGCATATGCATTGGGGAAGATCAAAAGACATTGTAATTTCTATTTTAAGTCCATTCAAGGCTAATTATTCAATATAAAAAGTTTGGTTAATGTTTGATTCAGAGTTTTCAACGCTTTATTTCTAATTTTTCATTGTATTTCTTGATTTTACTATATTTTCAGAGTTTCCTTCACCTATACGGACCCGTACATTATTAGAAGGCTTTCTCATTCATGTTTTCATGTAGTATTGTGAATTAGCTTCCATTTTCTTCCATTTAGGGCTTCCAATATTCGTTTTGGAGGGATAAATACTGATTTTTCTGTAGTAGCCCATGTAACAAATTTATCACTATTTTCTGATTAAAAAATGTAATTTTTGTCTTCCCACCTACTGTAAAGCCATGTGACTCGGTGGGAAGACTTGCATGCATTTATATTAGGTGTGGAATGAAGTTTCTTGGTGAGGGGGAGTCTTTAAGTCTGAATTCTTATGATGCCTAGGCAAAAAATGTTAAGTTTCTATGTGAAAATACTGGTTTCAAGTTGTCTTTTCATCAATTTGTGTTGGGATTGAGTTTAGGAAGGGTTGGAAGGTCTGAGAAGACCTAGGGAAACATGTTTTATGTTTTGGTTTTGTGAATTGTGGCTGTTTGAGTGAAGATCTTGAGAAACCAAAGATTTTAGGAAGGAAAATGAGGGTTTGTTGGAGCAGCAAGTTAACAAACTTGTACGGAGTATTTGACCAAAAAATTTGTGGTTTTGAAGCACAATTTGTGACTGTCTAGCAGATCTTGTTATGAAAAGAAGTTTAAAGGTGGGTTTGTTTGTAAAATTGGGCTAGTTCTTGTAGCCCTTGAGCATGATACCTTGATGTTTCTTTAAGCTTTGGCAGATGAATCTTAGGTGGAAGCTTGGATTTGTCTTCTTGATGAAGTATGAATGTTATTTGGATGATCAATGGATTTTCTTACAATTCTCTTTAAGGAATTGGTCTTTTAGTTGTTCAGTGGTGAATTGGAAGACTATAGTGTTGACCTTATGGAAGCTGAATTAGATATATGAACCTGATTTGGTTTCTTGGTTCTTAAGTCTGAATTTGTATTCCTCCACCCTACTCTGAATCAGTTGATATGCCTTAAAAAATATTCATTTATTTGAGAATTCATTTGGGAAGCTAAAGTGATAAAGCCCCAAAACATGGTTTGTATGGCTACTAGAGTAGACCTAGTTGAAAGGAGATAATTGTCAAGATAGATACTTAGGGTTTTGCAAATTACTTAGGAATAATCTAAATATGTTTGTTGAAAGATTCCAATCCTTGTCTGCATCAGTTTATTGTTTTGGTTGAGTCATTTTGTGCAGGGAAGTCAATAATGTAAAAGTGGAGTTGCTGCTACATAGCCAAAATATGAGTTTTTCATCCAAAAATGGAGGTTTTATGCAGGATATGGAAGAAATAATGAATGCATGTCTAGGTAAATGATTTTAAAAGAATTTTTAGACATAATAAGGAATGATCCAAGTGTTGGCCGGAGTGTTTGAGGTTTCTTAGAGTGATACTTGAAACCCTCACTGATTTTTGTGATTTTCACCCTATAATCAAGGGTTTACAGATTTTGTGTATTGTTGGGTGTTTTCCATCTTGAAACTTGTTTATTTGAGAGTTTTTACACATGGAAAAAGACTATTTGAGGTTTATTGGTATTTTGGTGATGATTAAAGACTACTTTCTTTGTTAAAATGGCCTATTTGGGGTTCTTTAGAAGCAAAGAAGTTGAGATAGCAGGCACGTGTTCCAAAATAAGTGTATCTAAAAATGATATATATTTTTAATGGCCAAAATGAGTACCCTAAAATGTATTTATCCTGTAAAGATTCATTGTGGTTTGCATTTTACACCTGATTTAGTGTTTTAGCACTTACAAGCAAATTTGGTCTTCTAGTGCAAGCAATTATGAAATCTGATTAAACAGTGTTGTAAGAAGGTATTTTAGCTTTTTTCATGTCAAAATAAAGATGAATTAAGTGTACCAAGGTCTGGTAAAATTTTGGAAGCAAGATTTAAAGGCTAGGTGTCTTTTTGTCATGTGAAAAGTTGCAAAGTCGTGCAACTTTCGTTCTCCAACTCATCTAACCAAATGGACTGTTCCAATGCATATGAATAGGCATTTTTACACTAGGAATGGTCCTCTTTTGCACCCAAACACATGAAATCACTTTGAGCTACGTTCAACCGGATCGATCCCTTAAGGTATAAAAGGGCAAAATGGCTGCAAACTTCAGCATGAGGTTACTCGGACACCATGATGCTTAAAAACTTCTCGTCTGATCCTATGGGATCATGTTGAGCCCCTCTACAATAACCTCTCTCGGTTTTTGTTATCTTAGAGTTTTTTTTTCATAGTGTCCAGTTTTTAGTTGATGGAAAAGTGTCAAATGGAAGCAGTGGAAAGTTGTAAAGTGGTACAACTTTCGTTTTGCAACTCATGTGACCAAATGGACTATTCCAATGCATCTGAATAGGAATTTTTATACTAGGAATGGTCCTCTTTCGCACCCAAACACGTGGAATCGCTCTGAGCTACATTCAACTAGATCAATCCCTTAAGGGTCCAAAGGGCAAAATGGCTACAAACTTCAGCATGAGGTTACTTGGATACCATGATGCTTAGAAACTTCTCGTCTGATCCTATGGGATTGTGTTGGGCCCCTATACAATAACCTCTCTCGATTTTCGTTATCTTGGAGCGGTTTTCCCGTAGTGTCCAATTTTTAGTTGATGGAAAAAGTGTCAAATGGAAGTAGTGGAAAGTTGCAAAGTGGTGCAATTTTTATTCTGCAACTCGTGTGACCAAATGAACTGTTCCAACGTGTCTGAATAGGCATGTTTACACTAGGAATGGTCCTCTTTCGCACCCAAACACGCGGAATCGCTCCGAGCTACGTTCAACCGGATCGATCCCTTAAGGGACCAAAGGAAAAAATGGCTGCAAACTTCAACCTGAGGTTACTCGGACACCGTGATGCTTAGAAATTTCTCGTCTAATCTTATGAGATCATGTTGGGCCCTTCTACAATAATCTCTCTCAGTTTTTCTTATCTCAAAGTGGTTTTTTTGTAGTGTCCACTTTTCAGTTGATGGAAAAAGTGTCAAATAGAAGCAGTGGAAAGTTGCAAAGTGGTGCAATTTTTGTTTTGCAACTCATGTGACCAAACAGACTATTCCAACGAATGAACGTATTTTATGCTAGGAATGGTCTCTCACCTCGAAACACAGACTACTTTCTGAGCTACGTTCAGCAGTTGATCCCTTAAGGGTCGATGGGCAAAATGGTTTGCAAACTTCAGCATGGGGTTACTTTCCGGACACTTGTGATGTAAAACTTCGTTTGATCCTATGGGATCACGTTGGGCCTCTCTACAATAACCTCTCTTGGTTTTGATTATCGAGTGGTTTTCCTATAGTCTAGTTTTTGATTGATGGAAAAATGTCAAGCTGAAGCGAATTCAGAGGAACACTGAGGCGTTGCAATTTTTTGTTACCCAGCTCGTGTGATGACCAAGCAGAGACTATTCAATGTGTTTGAATAGGCATGTTTATACTAAGCATGGTCCTCTTTCACACCCAAACATGCTGCGGAATCCTTTCAGGCTCGTTCAACGGATCGATCCCTTAAAGAGGGTCAAAGACAAAATATTTAACTTGACATGAGGGTTACTCGAGACATCGTGATGCTTATAAACTTCTTGTCTAATCCTATGAGATTGTGTTGGGCCCCTCTGTGCTTCTCTCTCAGTTTTTGTTATCTCGGGGTTGTTTTCCTGTGGTGTCCAGTTTTCAGTTGATGGAAAAAGTGTCAAATGCAAGCAGTGGAAAGTTGCAAGGTGGTGTAATTTTTTTTTTCAACTCGTGTAACCAAACGGGCTGTTCCAACGCATTCGAGTAGGCATGTTTACGCTAGGCATGGTCCTCTTTCTTTTAAACACCGCAGGTAACTCACGAGCTACATTCGGATCAATCCCTTAAGGGTGCAAAGGGCAAAATGGCTGCAAACTTCAACATGGGTTAGTCGGACATAGTGATGCTTAAAACTTCTCATCGATCCTAGGATCATTATTTAGGCCTCTACATTGATGACTCTCGGTTTCATTGTTATCTTGGGTAGTTTTCCCGTGCTATCCGGTTTTGATTGATGGAAAAAGTGTTAAATACAGCGTTAGAAGAGATTGCAAGGTGGTGCAATTTTTGTTCTACAACTACGTGTGACCAAGCGAACTATTCCAATGCATCTGGCGGGCATGTTTCACGCTAGGCATGGTCCTCTTCGCACCCCAAACACTCGGAATCACTCCTAGCTTCGTTCATGGATGGATCGATCTTAAGGGTTTGGGTGCTTAGTATGTTGAAATAGGCCATTCCTCTATTGTTGAGTTGTGTCCGCGGTGATATGGGCGATGTAACTTGAATTATGGTAGCTTGATATAAAGAGTCTATTGATGCTAGGGTTCAATTTGTATGATTTTGAAAAAAAATCCAACTAAGTAGAGTTATCAGTGTTCATAAATCATAAGAATTTGTTTAGTACACTAGCCATTTTGATGTCTTCTTGCATTCTCAATTATTTTTTATCATTGTTACATTGGTTTTAGTGGTAGCTTAATATAGCTCCATAATACAAAATTTGGTTCAAGCTTATTTTCACGTGAAAAAAATGTGAATCAAATCACGTTGATGTGAAAAAAAACCATGAGACCATAGCTTGTAGTGCAAGAACACCTAGGTCATGTAATGCCTTCAAAAGGCTAAGTTGTCAAAAATGTATTTAAGTCCATGTAATGCCAAAATTAAATGTAATCAAGGCATGAAAAAGCACAAAGTGTAATATTGTCAAAATGCTAAATATGTAAAAGAGAGAAAAAGAAGGAATGTGAAGAGACAAAATAAGAAAATCAAGAAAATCAAGGAAGAGGACGAGTCATAGGTCATTCAAGGAAGATGAAGAGGTAGTTGATGGTTGGAAACTTCTTTAAAAGCATTGTAAAGGCCGAGCAAAGAGATCATTGTATTCTGGAAGAATTAAATTAACAAAGAGTTCCATGTTTTAGCTTATTTTCTATGTTTTTCAGTTGTTTCTTAACTTGTACGGACTGTGCAAGAGTTTAGGGTTCAAATTTAGATTGTTTCCAGTAGGTTGGGGAATCACCATTTGTTTGCATCCATTTGGGAAGGAATCCAATAAATTTAATGTTTCTTTGAGCATTCTTCTTATGGCTCAGTCTGAAATCCTGTGCATTGAGTTTTGAGTCTTATAAGGAATTTCCACAGTACTCCACCAATGTAGGTCAGGTAGATTGGTGGAGTAGGTTAGGGATAGGTTATTTTTTATGTTTTGATGTTTGTGAGTGGAGGAAAAAGCAAGAATATCTTGAAGGAGCTGCTGCTACACAAAAAATTCTGAGTTTTTTAGTCAAAATGAACAGTTTCCAGCATGACAGTGGAGAAAGAACAAGTGCATGGGTTAGAAGATGTTTCCAAATGCATTTTTAGATGTATTTTGACATGTTCCAATGGTTGGCTAGAGGTTTTGAAGTTTGCATGTAGCCTATATAGGAAACCCTCATTAATTTTTGAGTTTTTCACCCTATAAACAAGGGTTTGTCAATATACTATCAAAAGGAGTCTTTTAATCCCTGAAAATGGATAAATTGGGAGTTTTGTGTTATGTCTAATGACTTTTTTGAGGTTTTAAGTGTTTTGGGAATGTTTGAAGGGGGTCTTCTTTGAAAATCAGGCCTATTTTAGTAGCCTTTTTTACAGCGTTCAGACTAAAAACTGCTTATTTCTTCAATATAAGTTATTCTAAGTTTTTGATATAAGGACATGGGTAGTAAGAGGTCTCTAAAAAGTGTTTTGGATCTTGGGTTTTGAAACTAGTGTGTTTGTTTATCCGATTTAGGGCATGAATGTCTCATTGAGAAGTAGTGCCTTGACTGCTCAGAGAATAGAAGTCTGACCTAACAGTGATTGGTGAGTTGATTTTGGGATAATGTTGTCTAAGTGATGGTGTTAGGGATGTATGGAGCCTTGGATAGTGTTTAGAAGTTAGATATGTTGTTTTGACAGTTGGACAGTGAGGAGACTTGGTGTAAAATAATAAATAAAATTGTAAGTTCAGTCAAAACAAAGTTAAGAGAGCAAGTTCCTAATTTGTATCAGTTGTAATAATGATGTTCACAGTGCTTGATGGTCTGGTAAAAGTCTAAAATCCAATTGTAATGATGGATTGACTATTTGGGACAAGTTGAATGAATTGATTGAATGGAAGAGTGCCTTGTTGAAAATGGTGTTTTTGAAATGCATGTTGATCTAATTGATTGAATCAAAGTTTTCTAAAATGGTTTTGCTTTAGAAAAGATTCCAATTGGAATCTGATTTAATGGAAGGATGAATGATGAATGATAAAGAGAATTTGAGTGGATGAAAAGTAGATTTTGATGAAATGTTGAAATTTTGTTTGATCTTCTCCAAGATGAGTTTTGGGACAAAGTCCCTGAGTTGTTGAGTGGTTTGGGGAATCTTTGTATTGCATCAGCTTGTTGCTTACTATTATGCTTTGATAGATTTTTCCAAGCATCCATAGCTTCGAAAGAACTCTTTAGGCTTTAGCCACTGCTTGACAAGAGCAATATTTACATTGATAAAAATGCTTTGATAGACATGTATGAAAAAATGTATTATGAACAAGACGTGAACTCTTTGAAAAAAATGCATCAAAGAAATGTGGTTTCATGGTGATGGAATGGCATGGCCAGATTCCATGACAAGAAAATTGATATGGATTGTCATGACATTCCACCACCATTGAGACCACATTTCTTTGAGGATTTTTTTCAAACAGTTCATTGCCTTGTCTATGCTATTGCTTATTATTATGCTTTGATAGATTTTTTCCAAGCATCAATAGCTTGTTTGGAAGCACCTATTTTGGGCTTTTAGCCACAACAGCAAGGAGGTGAACTATTTGATAAAATTATTTGGTAAACATGCCAATGTATTAGCATAAACAAAAGCGTTAATTTGTTTGAAAAAAAATGCCTCAAAGAAATGTGGTCTCATGAGCATTAGATATATGACAATCCCTAACAATTTGCTTGTCATGGCATTCCACCACCATGAGACCACATTTCTTTGGGCATTTTTCCAAGCAGTTCATTCCCTTGTCTATGCTGTCTTTCTATTATGCTATGATAGATTTTTTCAGCATCTGTAAACATTCGAAAGCACCTATTTTAGGCTTTTAGCCATAGCAGCAAGGCAATGAACTGTTTGATAAAATGCTTTGATAGACATGTATGAAAAATGTGTTAGCATAGACAAGGCAGTGAACTGTTTGAAAAAATACCTCAAAGAAATGTGGTCTCATGTGTATATTTTTCATCTCAAGTGTGAAGACTTGAATATTTTGGTTGATGTGCCAACTCTACTTGTGTCTTGAATGGAAGGAAACGTTATGGTTGAAACTATAAAATAGTAGAATATAGGATATAAATAATGTTTCAATGTTAAGAACATTACCATCTTTCATTTTTAAGCCTTGTTGAAATTTGAAGTATATACATGCAGCAGATTGTAATACATCTTGACTGTAGAATTGGATAATGTAAAATATAAACTAAGTGAACTATAATGAAGCATTAGACTAAAACATTCACAATTTATCTTAAAAAGAAAAGAGAGAAGATGTAAAGTTCTTACCATAGAACTATTCATGCATTTCCTACGACTATTTGTGTTTCATGCAATTTTTAAAGGCATTCTTCCTGTAATCTGTACACCTTGTCAATACATCCTCCTTTCACATAAAAAAAAAACCTCTAGATCATTCTATCAAAATGTCTTGTATGTTATTTAAAATTCTTTAGGCATTTAAAGGATTAGAATTTGTATTTATTTTTATTTAGCTGGAGTAGTAGTTTAATGATCTTCTTGTACCATGATGATGTTCATCAAATGATGCCCATATTTTATGAATTTCCAATTTGGAATATCGAACTTCATGTCAAAGGTTAATTAGGGTAGAACGATAGTTTTGTTTATATATATAAATTGTACGGTGTCAGTCTTACTCCATTATTCGAATGTGTTAGGGTGCCACTTTCAAAATAAATGTCCATTATAGACCATGAAAGGACACTGGGACTGAAAAATAAGTGCATAATCAGAGCATACAATGAATGCACCATGTTGTGATCTTAATGCAAATTTTAACTACAACCAATTCAAAAATATGAATCAAAATATTAACTACAGCCAACATTAATATAGAGCAAATATAGAGTTGTAATATAAACCTCCAGATATGTTTTTTTTCTTCCATGATTTAGAACTGCTAACCAGTAGTTTGATAAATAGTTAAATTCATAATAGAAAAAAATGAGTTGGAGAATATTGTTGGGATTTAATTATTAACCTATATATATTAATCTTTTGATAATGATCAATAACAATTTCTAGATCCATAGTTGGAATAGATATTATTTGAATTAGTTTTGATTTATGTTGATTGTGAATTTTCAATTATAGAAATAATTTGATATTCAATTACATTTAGGTTTTTATTGAAATGATTTGAGATTTTCTCACATCTAGGTTCAAGTAAATTAATGTATTATTTTATGACATCATTCTTGTCTAATCTTGAAATGTGTTTTGTTGAGATCAGCATAATATATGAATCTGGTGAACTTAGTTGCAGAAAAAGCTGCTCATACATGTTTAGGATTCATGATAAACATTTTCTGGGTTTTATTCCTTGTGTTTCCCCCTTTCTGAAACATATTGAACTTTTCAATTTAGACAAACAAAGTGAAAGTTATGGGTATTTTAGTACTATCTATTTCACTGCGATCAGCAAGCTGAAAGTTATTAGCTGAATTTTATGATCAAAATTATTAGCAATGTTTCTTTCATATTTTGACCATTATGGTACATTGCATGTGTTAGCCCAAATAGAGTGAAAGTTATGGGTATTTTAGTACTGTCTATTTCGCTGCAATCAGCAAGCTGAAAGTTGTTAGCTGAATTTTATGATCAAAATTATTAGCAATGTTTCTTTCATATTTTGACCATTATGGTGCATTGCATGTGTTAGCCAAAAGTGTTGGTAGACTAGTCGTGAACAAAACCCACATGACATGCGTTATTGTTGGTTAGTCAGTTATGAGCTGAAGTGAACCCAAGTGTTGAACTACAATTCCTCTGCGTTGCACGTAAGTAGGCAAGGCCATCTTAGATGAGCCTCCAAGGAATTAGGTCTGACCCCTTAGGTTCCCCATTCTTGCTTGAAAGCATACTTATTGTGAGTTGATCTTGTGTTGTGATTGAAATTTTGAAGTTTTTGATATGTAATTTAGATGAGTTTGTGGTAGAAATTTTTGGGCATTACAACATTGCACATCAATCTAACCATTGCAATATACCTTACCAGACACCATAAGAAACATTTTTTCTCCACAGTGTTGTACCAAAGTGTTCAAGTGTAATATGATCTATAAAATTGCATTACAATTCAAAAATGAGAAACATTATATAACTTATGTCTAATTCAATTCGTCAGGACTTAGGTCACCTCTATTTGTCTTATTGATTTTCTAAACACATCTACATAAAGCACACACAAGAATTGAGAAACATTGTCTAATAAAATAGTTTGTGCAGTGCTATAATTGCAAGCTATACATATACAATACAAATTTACCCCCAACATACATTTTCTTCCAATAGCAAAGCATCAATTGTATTCAACCTATGAAATTTCTACCTTATTGTTGTATTTATACAGGCCAACAGGCAAATGAAATAGAGTACCTTTAGAGATCTCCCAAAAAGTAGTAGGAACCCCATGTTGTAGAGTATGGAATATACAAACTAAAATACACGCTTTCTGCCATGAGTCTGAAAACCATTATAACAACAAAAAAAGGATTGAAATTTTATGTTTGTAAAACAAAAAGTTCAAATGGTAGTTATGATAACAACTATTTACTCATATAAATATCTTTTAAAACAAAAAAAATCACACAAAAATGCAACCCACAACATTGCTATACAAAATCAAGCACTGAGTGGAGTAGCAACCAAAATATAAGTTTTTCTAGAGGTTGAGGAAGAAATTGATAGATGTCCACACTTGTTTTAATGAATACTCACCAAATATTTCATCATGTAGACCATGTTCTTGTTAACACTTAAATTTGTACCCTATTGAATTTAGAATTCAACAATTTAGTGAAACATGAGAATGATCCCACTTTGAATAAGATTAGACCTTCGGAGAAGGCTGACTTCCTATGGTACTCACCTAAACTACTGATTCTGTTGAGGGAAAGAGTAAAAAGATAACGTAAAATGAAATAATTTATCTCTATGGTGATACACCTAACTGTTAACCTGACTTGTGAACAACTTACATACATAATCTAATCAAATGATAAAGCTCAACTCACACAACTCAATTTCATATGCTTCTTGCATAAGTATTTCATAAGAGGATCGTTAAAATGTCAATCTCTTAGAGGGAAAGATTACTCTCACAACTAGAAGCATTCACAAATTTTGATACAACTTATGACTTGCAATATGCATATATTTTTGTAAAAGGTACTAACTTTGAGACAGAAATCACAAGGAATTAGAAAACATTCACAAGTAACTTCATCAATCAAACACATGCACACAATGGAATAGAAGAACTAAGAAGGTAAAATACTTAACTTTATTGTTTAATCATGGTATCCACTATTATATAAGCCAAAAGACTGAGTTACAAAAGTCTGAAAAAATCTGCCAAGGGACTTCAAAAGTCACTAAGTCTAGCAAACTGTATAATCAAGAACTGATTACAAAATGAGTCCAAAAAAAATGACTAAGTAAACAAGCTCCACCAAAATAGGTTCTAGAACTTCTTGGGTCGGATGGCTTCAAAAAGCCAAAAATATAGAAACTAGATTTTATCCATAAAAGCTCCAAAGCATTGAAATGGTCAAGTTTGACCATGTCAAACATGATGACAACTGAAAATGGCTCCAAAATACCCTCCAAAGCTCATAAGAGTCAAAAACAGCTCCAATATTTGTGGGATATGTTTGCAAACAAATTCTAACTTCCCAAGATGCCCTCCAAGTCATAAATACAAATATATCCATGTGTTTTATCAATTGACTAAGTCATCCATATTTGCATTAAAGAGTAACAATATGACTTAACGCTTATAATTGCACCTTAAAGTCATTTGTTTTACAATAGGCACATATGAAACTTAGCTAATAATCTGGAAAGCACGTACAAGCACAAGCAATAAGGATCTCATTTCTAAGGTGAGGTGGCACTGATATTTTCAAGGCTTGTAAAACATACAAGGCATCATATTTTCCTAAGGCATGTATATCTCCAAAAGGTCATGGGCTTTAGATTAGTTGACATTTGTTTTTCTTAAAAAGATAAGACAAAAATGCCAAAGTCTTCTATCGGCCTTGAGGTTTCTCAAAACCTAAAACAAAATAAAAGCAAAATAAATATTTCATTCATTATGTTTGAAGCTTCATGAAGAAGCTATGCCACCACCATAGGGAAAAACCTAGCTGAGTTTTTTGCTTGGAGATCTCCTCTGTATGCCATTATGAAGACTTTTATGAAGATTTGAAGCATAAAACATAAGGTAATGTTTGATCTTCTTCAATATCTGGCTTTTGTTTTGAATCTGAAGCTCACTAAGAGCTTACAGGCCGCAACCTTTGTGATTTTTCTGTATATTCTTGAATACTTCTCTTGCAAAATAAATTTGTTGCTAGTTGCGTCATCATGAGGGTTTCCTATTTATTATTTGCATTTTTCCTTTTATAGGCAAAAGGCTTCATTCTGAATTGAGGGTTTAACTTTCAGCATCTGGGTATATGTTTATTCTTGCTTTCCTAAACTCTAAAGCTCATCTCAAGCTCAGTCTCATATTACTCATCTTTATGCTAATTGACTTGCACTTCAATGGCCACGACCTTTCTTATTCATTTGGGTTTCTTTCATTGTTTGAAAAAACTCAAAGGATTGAAAGCCATCACACAGTGTAGGAAAAGATTCAAAAGCTTTATGAATTTTTTTTATTCATAATTTGACCTCAGTGAATGTTGCTTCCATTTCCATACTTGAATTACTTGAGCCATGACCTTGCTTTGAACATGGATTTCTTTCGTTGAAAAACTGCATATTATGTAAGAAAATGTTGCCATGTGAAAATAGAAGGGTTTGTAAAATGCCATTGAGCAGTATGAGTTTAGTATTTACGCATTTTATCCATTTCCTTTATGATCAAAACCCTTTATGCACAAGAAACCCTTGTTTTGTTTGCTGACTGCGAAATAAAAATCTTCGTTCTATTTTCTATTAAGCCAAAAAATGAGCTCATTCAAGCTCCTGCAGCTTGTCGACATGAGTCCTGAGTGGGTACATTTCTTTATTTTGAGAATCAAAACTTGTGTCCTCCATTTCACTCACTGTCTGATTTCCAATAAGAAGATAAAGAAAAAGCTACCTTTTGTATTTTTCTTGATATCTTAATGCATAACCTGAAGGTTATTCACACTTTTCTGTAGATCTCATTTTGATTATATGTATAACAATATTTTCCCTATAAATAATTTATATTCTTCTATGTAAAGTCTTCACGCTGTAAAAAGATGAGTTCTTATTGTTTTCACTATGTAATGATGCTGAGGAAAAATTGTACACTGTCATCTGATAATGCTTATAAACTTTGAGGCAAAAATGACTGAGTTCGTGACTATATTTTGTCATGAATCTTCTTTGACTGGTCTAAGGTAAGGCTGTGAGGCTTGTATGGGATACTGTTTCAAATACCTTTATGAGTACTAGCTATCAATATGCCTTAGACTGCCCCAGATTGTAATATAACTGTCTATGTCCCTTGAACTTTGTGAACAAAGATCTAGGACTATCCTTTTATTTATTGACTGCTATGTATATCCTCATGATCATTGACTTGAGGTGTTTGACCTATTGAGGCTCTTGTATTAATATCTAATCACTGCCCTTTGCTGCTAACATTGTGATGGTATCAGTCATCTTGAATATTCATGATGATAGTGCTTTCTACCATTTGATATTCAACAATATGTACCTTTCTTTATATAACAAAAGGCTCTGCATTAATATAATTGTTCTACAATGAAATAGTATATGCATTTAGAGTATACATAAAAGGCTTCACATATATATTGTGATGATGCAATCATTTCCCTTATATGAAGTTGTTTTTTAAAACTTTTGCAAAACACAATATAGATTTTATGATATTCACACTATTTATATCAATTGTTATGAGCTAGGCTCAACCCTTGTGGGAGCCACATTTCCACCACTCATTTGAACTAAACAAAATAAAGAAATGATTACACTTGTAGCTGCACATGAAACAAACAAGTTAGAAAAATATGTGTATTTTGGTGTGCTATTTTGATGGCTTCAATGTTTTCTTTAGGACATTCATGATATAAATGTTTGTTTAATGTAGATTGAGATAGGTTTATATGTGCATAGGTAAGTGATCATGTATGGTATGTAACCTTTCATTTCTTAGAGCACTGCTCTAACACATTGTTTTCACTTAATGCAAGAAATAGGAGTACAGGAACTAGGAAGGACAAGTCAACTCAGGTAGCAGTTGGACAAGAAGAGACAAGAAAATCAGTCATTCTTAGGCAATGACTGGTTACCCTCCCTACATGCACATTCTTTCCCTTCATTTACTCATTCATGTATATATCTATCTTGATTTGCATTGAATAAGAAAAAGTTAAACTCACAACTTGTGTGAGTGAAATGAATATTTCTATTCAATAAAGATTAATTTTTTGTAAGAGATTTGCAAAATATTTCTTATGTTTCATGCATCTGTATAAATGCAATGATTTAAATTTTTGTAATCTTTTGAGTTATTTCATTTGTACACATGAATGCAATGTAGGGGAGATAGAAAATGTACCATTTTTTTTAAGATATCAATGGGCTCTACCTGATTGAGCCATAGGTAAAAATCTGGTAACAGTTCCTAAAGGCAATCAACAAAAAAGAACTTTGTAAAATATTCTTCATATATTATTCACCCTCTTTCCTATTCGATAGTTTTTTTAAAAAGATTTTTGAGGAAACTAAAACCCTAGGAAAATATGCAATGTCCAATGGTGATCCAAATAAACTGTAAATTTTTAAATAATAAAAAAGTTAGAAAAACCAAACATTGGCATAAGTCTACATTTTACCCTCATGCATGGTTACTGAGATATCACTAATGCCATTTTATTGAGGTAAAAACATTGAATCCACATTACACTAGGCACCAACTTACATGTTTAACGAATGCCATCTTGCATCGTTTGGCAGGAACTTGAGCTACATAAACCAAACATTAGGAAATGGCTTAAATTTTTCGACCCGAGTCTCCTATGTAAATTAATACCAATACGATTCATGAAAACATTAGATTAAACTTTTGAGCATAATCTATTCATTTTTTATTCATCACAATATATTTTCTATTGAATTTGTAATTAGAAAAAGCCAAAAACCCTACAAAAATATGAACTGCCAATAATAAAATTTAAAATAAATAGTTGAAATTATAGTTTAATAAGGAAATCCCTTCAAACCATTGCTTAGAAAGTTTTTCTCCTGCTGACCCGACTCCCCAAAAAGGAATTAATAACCAAAAAGAGAAAAAAAAACCATTAGTCTCCACCTATAGATCGGCAGGGACTAATAATTTTCCATAATTCTCATACCTCAATTACATTATGCAATCCTCTAGAATGCATGAATTTCCTTAATTGCATTATGCAAGACTATGAAATCTATTGCATTACTAAGGAACCTTATCTTTATGCATGGATGCTTAGCTTAAACAAGGATCCTTAGATTTATGCACAATCGTTTCTTTAAATACAATAATTATATATTTATGCAAAGCACCATACTTCAAAACTTTGTTAATAGCTTGAGACTTGTTAATTTATTATCGAATTTGAGAATTGCAATTATAACTTATCTTATAAATTTTGATAACTCAAATTAGTGTTAAATATATTTTTTTATTAAATTTCTAGGGGTTCAATAGGAGACCCCGCTTGAAAATCAGAAGTACTGGATAAAGATTACAAAACAAAAAATATTGAGAGAAGCCATTAGGAAGTAATTTGAGTATTTCTTGGGTTAATACAGTACAAAATATATATAGAGAAACTAACTAGGTATTATATGTAATCAAAAAAGTAGAACTAAAAAACAAATCATTCTCACAAATATAGAAAATATAAGGAATATGTTGCAAACACATGAGCCAATAACCTCAATTTGACACCCAGCCATCAAATTCAAACCCACCACCTAAAACCATCTTTACATTGGATCATCTATCAACATTTATAGATTTATATCTAGTAGTCACCTTAAAAGAAACATGTAAAGCAAATATCTCTACTTACTATAGGTCAAAATAGGAATTATAGGAAATTTTAACTAAATTCCATAACTTTATATTTACTCACTATTTAGCATTGATCTAATCAACTTATTTCCATCCATGTTAGGCAGGGTAAGCATGATTGTAACATCTAGTTAACAATTAATGCAACTAACAATTTAGTGTAGAATGTAATTTTGTAGGTTCATGTAGAGGGATCAAATACTAGAAATAAACTCATTTATTTATATAAACCTCTAATAGCACACACTAAATTTATCCCATGAG
Organism: Sequoia sempervirens; assembly: GCA_007258455.2. Lineage (NCBI taxonomy): Eukaryota > Viridiplantae > Streptophyta > Pinopsida > Cupressales > Cupressaceae > Sequoia > Sequoia sempervirens. The sequence goes on from VDFB02058111.1 coordinate 22,448, forward strand.
CCAACCACTGCATCCCAAAGAGGGGCTAGTGGGGTTTTCATTGCCTTGCCACCCTATCAAACTCCATCCTATAATGTGGATCAACAAATCCAAACACAACCTTGCAAACATTCTTACTTGAAATCATCTTTATTTTTTTCCAAAAGATCCTTCATTATTATTTGTTTCAATTGCACAAACCCACCATTTTCAATATACTCCATCCCCAAGATAATCTTCAATAAATTAAGAAAATCATCATCTAAAAAAAAAAAACTTAAACCTATTGTCAAAAATATTCTTTTGGTGATAGAGATCAAAGTTGCCACCATCATTATTTTCTTTTGCAATCAAAATATACACCAAATACCACAAAGACACATGTAAACTAGATGCTTGTTTGTAAGGACCAATCACATTGTGACATTTTTCCCAACCTACTTGGTTGCCCTTACACTAGTGGGTGATTTTAACTTTGTTAAAATTTTCCTAATGATTGATGATATACAATTAAGTTATCTTGGTGGTATGCTTGGAAGACTTGATGTGTATCGATGTTGTCAATCAACTCCCTTGATGGTATTAATGATTGTGTTCTTGTTTACTTATATGTACAAATGCATTGAGGGGATTAATATTTAAAAATAATGGATATGATGAAATGTATTAAAATAAAATCACATCAAATGGTTGGTACAAGATTTAATTGAATGTAGAAAAATATTCAGTTCCTCTCCATCTTCAAGATCCCCAAATATATTGCTGAGAAGTTTGAAAAAATTCAAATAAATTTTGTATGGTCGAGGACCAAGGAAAAGAAAAAGTTTTCTCTAGTTAAATAGGACAAAGTTTGTAAACCTAAACCTTGTGGTGGGCTTGGGATCAGGAATATCCTTTGTGCCAATAAGGCTTTGAGTGCTAAGGTGGGTTGAGACCAATTGAGGAATAAAAAGGATTGGTGCAAGATTATGAATGCTAAGTATCTTCAAAATAGACCTATGATAATATCCTCTTTGATGATCATCCTTTAGGTTCTTTGGCTTGGAAGAACATTTGCAGATTGCATGGGTTACTCATGACAAGGATGAAGTGGAAGATTGGGAATGGTAACAGTACCAAATTCTGGGAAGACTCTTGGTTGTTAGACACCCTCCTCACACACTCTAATTTTAGGAACCTTATGAGGCTGGCACAACTCTTTTTTGGATTTTATATTAGAGATTACCTGTTTGGTCAACCTAGGGCTAGGAGGTGGAAATATATGATCCTTTGCTGCCCTTTGTCTCCTAAGTTGTGTTCTCTGGCCAAGTCTCTATAGGACCTGCTCTCCCTTACCAGATTATCGCTAACCAACATGGAGGATGATTTCTACTAGACTAAAAATCAGCAGGGTAATTTTTTTGTTAAATTGGCTTACAATCTGCTATCAGACTAGGGGGTTGAACACAGACCTTGGAAATAGGTTTGGAATAGACACATGATCCTGAAAATAAACTTTTTCTAGTAGTCAACCTACCACAATAGAATCCTCACTTAGGGTAATCTGAGGAAAAGGGGATTCTAGGTCCCTAATAGGTGCTTGTTATGCAAATGCAATGAAGAAGCTATGGATCACTTAATTCTGCACTGTCTGTATGCTACTAGTGTGTGGGAGCTTCCTTTGGAGCTGTTAGGCATTTAGTGGACTATGAACAAGGACATTAAATCCTTTATCTTGGGCTGCTATGGGCACTTCCTTCACCCCTTATCTCATGAGATCTAGGACTAGGTTCCCCCCATTATCTGTTGGTGCTTATGGAAAGAGAGGAACAACATGATATTTAGGAATATTGAGATGAGCCCTAAGGAGGTTTTTGGTATAGGATCAAGGATAATTTCTAAAAATGTTTCAATTTTCAAGGGGAAAATCCTAGACAAAGCCCCTGCTAAGTGGGAAATTAAAATGGCTAAAGCTTGGAATTAGAATCTTGAGGCTAATTCATATGACAACTCTAGGTCCTAGGCTAGACCAGACACTGTTTGGAAACCCCCTGACTGTGGTTGGCATAAACTAAATTTTGATGGTGCTTCCAAAGGAAACCTGGGCAAGGAAAGGAAACCTGGGCAAGGAAAGCATAGGAGGAATAATCAGAGACTGTAGGGGTAATTTCGTGGTTGTTTACTCAGGGGGAATAGGGATTCAGTCCTCCATGATTGTGGAAGCAAGGGCACTGCTAAAGGGTGTTCAGTTAGTTGTCACGATGGGGATTGAGAATCTACATATTGAAGGGGATTCTAAGTCTATGATTGATGATGTTAATCTAGGAAGGTTACTGGGATGGAGTACTAAGGACATATTGTTAGATATAAATTATCTAGTGTCTAAGATGAACTTGAAGATTGGTACCCTCATTTTTCAGGAGGGTGATCAAGTTGTTGATGCTTTGGCTAATCTTGGCGCCCATTGGAGAGATTCTAAGTGTTGGTAGAATATGGGGAACCTGCCACCGGGTATACAAGGTTTAATCCTTAAGGAGTAGGGTACATGTATTTGTCATGATGATACCTCATTTTGTGATTGCTATGGCCTTATGGGGGTTCCACATTCTTGTCTATTGGGTGATGTGGATGAATTTGATTGTTGAGGTGTCAAACAAGTGGTATAATTTGAACAATGGGGTGGAGATCAAAATTAAAGAGCTAATTATGAGGAGTAATGGAAATTACATTGAGGTTATGACCAAGTTGGGTCATGCCTTACATAATCTTTTTTTGGGATCTTGTCTCAGCATTCACATATCCTTGCAGATTTTTTAATTCAAATTTGATGTGAAGCTTTTGATTTTTCCTATCAGTTTAGCTAAAATTATTCTATTGAAAAAAGGTAGGACTTTAGGGAATTCTTAATTTGGCCCCGAGACCAACTTTCATTAGTACTTATGCAAAGGAAACATGGAAGGAAAACCTTCTAATTTCATCATTTTATACATACCTGACCGCAAGTGTTTGAAGATTTTCATTTATGAGATCATGAAGATTTCCTTTTGGGATTTAAATTTTCAAGCATGTTTCCTATACATGTTCTTGATTGCCCAAGGAATTCTTGTTTGGTTTAAAAATAATAGTGTTTGGGCGACTTCCAACTTTGTTAAAATTTCTAACCTTTTGCTCTCATAGGTTTCCTAGTTTTTCAGTGTGCAAAGTGGTGATATGGGTGGCGATAGGGTGAGAATGGAGCCATACAATTGTTGGAAATTTTGCAAGGATCTGATGGTCTGGCACATCTGTGTTGAAGGTGGGTTGGCACCTTTAATGGAAAGCTTGGTGGGTCATGATCTGAAGTTTTCTATGCAATTCGCGAGTTCTTGGAAAAAAAGAAGGGTTACCATGGGTGGAATCTCCTTTGAGGTGAACAAGGAAGTGGTTTCTTAGGTGATGGGGTTGTTGTGCATCGAGAAGAAGTACCCTAAGCACACAAAGGCTCAAGACAATGAAAGCCTTACATTGATACATTTTGACTCAAAAATCCGACAAAAGTTACGTCCGAGAATTTCCAATGAACTTTTATTGAGAATTATTTCACCACGATTTTTGGCGAACTTTGAAATGTAAAATTATGACCCTAGCATCATCGGTGGGAATTTTTGACATTTCAAAGTGCGTCAGCCTCGATATTCATCAAAATTTAATGAACTTTATTAGTTTTGAGTCAAAATGTATAAGGTGTTAATATGCTTCTTTGTGGGTAATGAAAAACACGTTCGCTCTCAGTCTTGTTTTGAAAGAGAATCTCTCTCGAGGCTATGGGACTAGGTCTATCTCGCTCTCATGAAGTATGTCACCTTAGAGGGAAGATATAAAACTTTCTATTTCTATCATTTACCTCTTTAGAACCATCTTCACCATAAAATATTTGTAATCTTCCCATTTTTCTTACTTACTAATTTGGAAAGCTCTGTTGAGAAGTGCATTGAATCTACTACCAAAAACCCCAAGGATTCTCCTCCCTAGCAGCTCCACCAAGGCCTCATCTTGAGGCTTTTTATCATTTCATCTTCGCGATATGCTCACCCAAACCCATTTCAGCTATTCACATTGAGGAAATTTAACTCCCTATTTAGACCAATATCTCCCCGGTTGAGTCTAAAGGTTCTAAAAGAAAAAACCCTCCAGTGATTTCTGAAACCCCTAAGCCTAAACCGATCGCCAAAAAGATAAAGGAGAGTGTGGGGATTGCCTAGTCTAATAGTATAGTTGGTCTTTGTGAGATTAAGTCTACGCCTACCAAGATTGACAACAAACCCACTACTAAGAAGAAAGTGAAATATGAGGGGAAAGATTTGGTGGAGCCATCGACCACTGACAACAGGGGGAAGAATGTGGTGGGAAGAGATTCTAATGGGGATACTATGGTTGCTGCTATGATGGAGATTAGGGTTGAAAATACCAACATTAGGAGATCTGGTAGGTTGGTAAAAAATAACAAGAAAGTGTAGATTAGGGAAATTTTATCTAATGAGAAGCAGTTTGACAACAAAGGTAACATGAATGTGGAAGAGTTTGAGGAAGAGGAGGAGTTTGTTGAAGGGCCTAACAAATTTTCTAATTTCAAAAAAATGCTTAATGAGAACTTGGTTTCCCAATCCTCAGACCCTTAGTATGTGGTGCGTGCTAACATGGTGAATACTGTGGATAAAGGAGAGGATCATCATGTGGTGTTGGAGAGGATGGTGAAGCTTGAGAAGAAGTTTAGTGGCTTGGCCTGGTTCACTATCAAGTTGGTCCACTATGTGACTAGCACCCTCTCTATTGTGCTTAAGGATGAGATGGATAAGAAGGCTATAGAATAAGGCCTTGAATGGGTCGAGGATGATGTTGTTAACCTCCTCTCTCAGAATCAAGGGAGAATTCTGCTTTTTCTGTTGGGTGTTACTGTAGGCTGTTAGTCTGCTGTGTCTATGGTTTTTTTGGTTAGTGGTTTTTTTTTTGGACTTGATATTTTTTGTCCCATGAGGCTCATCATGTAAAGGGAACAATACCTTGTAAATGCTACTTATCTTATAAAAAAAACTAAAGAATTTGAGTCAACAAAGTGAAAGAGACCTTGATGTAAAAGGTTGTCTCAATACCATGCGTGGTCCCCAAATTAAGAAATAACACATAGAAGAATTCTAAAACGAAGAGAAAAATGTAAGGATCGATCGCTTCAAGAGAAGGATGCACCCAAAAGTCAGGGAAGCAACCAATATCGAAGAGAGAAAAATCATATACTCAGGATGAAGAAGATATAGATCTTTGATTCGGTATACACAATTGAGAAGAGAAGAGAGAAGAGAATATAATTTAAGAGAGGAATGAGAATTCCAAGAGAGATGGATCCACAGGTCCTTGGAACCAAGGAGAGTTGAATAGATGTGCCACAGATTTGCAGACCTATGAAAGGTGAACAAAAGGTTCTATAGGTACTCTCTCCTATAAAGTTGAACAAACTACATCGAAGGCCCACATGAAATGATGAACAAATCTTGCAAGATGCAAGCGCTTCACAAGCCCTTAGACCTGCAAAGAAGGAATTCTCCCAAGTACTCTCTCATGAAGGAAGCCCAATGTAAGGGGACTCCACAGAGTTGGATTGGGCCTTATAGGTGCTCGGTCCTGCAAGGTTGATTGAAAAGAAACTTCACAAGAACCCTACAAAGCAACATGTTAATCTGTAGACTAAACATGCCAGAGAAATTTTTTTAGCCACATAGGAAAACAAGCAAACAGTCACATAGATAGTCAAAAAGTTTAAAAGCTCTCAAAGGGGTCCCTCGATAACCCTTCAAAAGAAAAGGGGCCCACTCAAGGGATGCACTATTTGAAAAATGAGGTCTAGTCAGGCTTCCCCCAAGCTAGACACCACATAATTCATTTGAGATAAAAGATTTTAAAGGGGGTCCCTTGGGAACCCTTCAAGATAGCAAGGCCCACTCAAGGGGATACAATTGAAAGACATAGAGAAGAGAGGGGATCCTTAAAAGGATGCACATCTATAAACAAGCTATCCCCAACATACAGCGGAAGGAGAACCATGCAAGATACTTATAACATACATGATAGAGATAGACCTTGATATCACTTGTCATTTGAAGAAGAGGTGGTGCATCAAAATGAATGAGTGATGGAACCTTAATCAAGAAGTTTTATTTTATCCTTCAAGGATTTACATCACTAGTGGAATGGCCAAGGCACTTGATGGTATGCACAAAAAGAATGTGTTTCTCTATCATGCTTATGAAATTTCTTATGTATAGGAGAAGGAAGAGTAATCAAGTGGGCATTAAGAAGCCTCAAAAAGATATGCTCTTGCTTAGATAGAGGATAAGGAGCAGGAAGGAAACCCTTTCTCTTGTGGAGAAAAGCTTGACTTCTCACAAGAAGAAGACATTAATATAGTGGATAATGGAGGATGAAGCAACCCAAGAGAACAAGGTTGAGTGGAAATTGTGTCAACATTCAACTGAGGTCTCTATTTAGATTGTTCATTCAATCAACCAAGCCCCAAATTATGCTTATGAGGCGCACATTCTATAGGGACTTGAATGCCTTGTTTGTTACGCCCACAACTTTTATGCTCATAGCCATATTTAGAGACAAGCTTAGCCAGGTCCATAATGCACTTTGCAAATCTTGAGGAGGAGGATCTTCATAGAGAGCATTGTTCCAGCAATGGGGATCACACTCTTCTATGGGATCAACATCATCCTTCTTGATATGACTACCAACATTAACCTCTTTATTAGAAGTGTGATCATCTTCCTCTCAAGGAGGAGGATTGACATTAAGGACATTATAACTATTGTTCACATTACCTTGTAATACATAAAAGTAATCATCTTTCATAAAGGAGTAAAGGATGATGTTATCTACGCATGGATCGGGCTCAACTTTACACTCCTCTAAATGAAGGACTGTGAAATTCTAGAGAACTCCAATCATCACCAAGACATGCATTTCGACAAGAGGTGGTGGCTGTACAAAATTCTACATTTTGCTTCCGGTGGATCTTCTGTGACATCTATCCTGCTATATCCTTTATAGGTGCACCGGGATGGAGTACATCATTACTGGAAGACACTAAAGGAATAAGAGTAGACACAACCGAAACCTAACCAACAATTGCCATTTCACATAAGTGCATAGCCTCAGGGTCAGCGTTGACTATGACTACTTGATTATTGCAAATGAACTTAATAGATTGATGCAAGGTAGATGAGAATACACCCATAACATGAATCCAAGGTCTACCAAGAAGAAGGTTATGTTGGTTCTTCCTAATCAACACATCCAATGCATCCTAAAGAATAGACAATTTCTTATGCTCAGACTCAAAGATGGATTTGGACAACTGACAAGATTTAGTCAAAGACTGAAATCTCCTACACTTCTGGCTCTACAAGACCAATGGGGGTCACCCTTCACAACGCCTAAAGAATTATTTCAATTATACACAAGAATTGAATTTTAAAGTAGATAATTCCCAATAAAAATATACTAAGGAAAGTATTGACAACTTTGGCTATATTTTTGGTATTTCAACACTCACTCAACAATTGGGAAGAATAATTCAACACTAAACCTAAACCCAACAACAAAAATTAAAATAATTTTGAATTAATAATTTGTTTTTGAAATGCATTTAGCTGAATAATAAATCAGTGCCTAATTCTAGGCCATGGAGTCAAATATGGAATCATAAAGAAAATCTCATCAACAAATATACTTCAACCAATGGATTCAAAACTGCTAATGCCTTACACTAATAGATTCACTCTTATTGTCACCAAAATTCTTCTTACAGATCCACCCTGCACACTTGAAATCATAATTATCTGCTCAACGTAATTTAACTATTTCTTTGAAATAGAACCATGAACAAACAACACAATCTCAGGGAAATTGAGATGAAAAATTCAAACATCTTTGATATATTAAATTCATATGATTCAAAGTATACAAATTTGGAGACAATTTGATGATAGTGATGCTCTGTTTGCACAAACTGATTGATATTTACTCATGAAACTCAACTATTACAATTGCATATTTTTTCTTTGACTTAGACTCAACATTTCTCTATCTACCCAATACAAGAATTCAGAACCATTTACAATGAGAAAAGAAGAGAAGATATAGAAGGAAGAAGAGCCCTAAAATTAATCCGTTGAAGACACTTGGAAGCTTCATCCTCCCTTAATTGGGAACAAGAAGTTAGGAAAATCCTCTCTTCTCTCCTCATTTGCAATAAAACCACTTTGTTCTGAAAAACCAATATGCAAAAAAAAAACCAACTCTTTGTTTTCCCTACAGTTGAGAAAAAATTCACTTCATGCTTTTACCATTCACCTAGTAGTTGAAAATATTTATCTCCTGTGAAAATAATTCACTCTTCCTTTGTTGTAGAATGCCACATTTTACCTTACAGCTGAAAAAGCAATAATTTTCCCCGTGGAAGCCAATTTTTCTCTTTTATTTTGCTACATTTTTATCTCCCAACAAATAATGCCCTCTAGATAGTAAATATTTTATTCACTTCATAAAACTATCCCGTGCCATTTATTTTGCAACCCACCTTAAATTTCCTTTACATTTAAAGGAATTGCTTTCAAATAGTAAGAGCTTTTGAATATTTTATATGGGATTATCAAAAAACATTTGCCTGTGTTATTTTACTTTTCACTCCGAGCAACACTCAAAAGATTTTATTTTAAAACAGTGAAGGAATTTGAACTTTATTTGGGTAAAATAGTTTACCCATACTTTATATTCACCCTTTTATACCTTCACTCACCATTTAAAATGACAAAGACCTTTTAGAAAATTACTATATCAGGAAAATATTTATCTTACTCGTGCCTTTCTCACTTTTTACTTGGAATTTTAAACACCATTTAAAACAAAATTCAATCAAGCCCATGTTGCTTTTAAAATTTTACTTGGGCAATGTTTTAGTTTTTTAGATGTTTTTCCTTTTTGAAATAAAAGAAAGCTTTCAAAAATTAAACCATCATCAGCTCAAAGTCCTTCATAAATTCTTAACAACTATGCAGTATAACCTACATACTCGCGAACTTTATTTGTGTCAAATTCTCATTTCCTTACTTTAGGTTGCGGAGATGTGGTTGGGATTCACCCATGCAAACTCCATTCACACTCCACTACGACCTTTTTCTCCTTGTTTGACTCCAACTGCTCAAGGTTCTCGCAATTTGATCATGTATGGGGTAGCCATCATGATGAGAAGCTCCTTGTAGCTTTGCTAAAACTTCATTTGTAGTATCAAAATGGCCTTGTTCAGCTAGTGCAATGGCACCCCATTTGATTTGCAACATTAATATTTATAAAAACTGCATCAAAATAGAATTTCCTCAAACAATTTTAATACATTTTCACCATAAGAACTGAATGTTGTTGAATAAAGCATGCGCTAGATTTTCCATTTACAAAACACCCAAAGATGTTTCATGCAGCTACACCTTGTACTGGTGTGAAATTTCCCCTTGCAATATCAAATTGGCCTTTTAGCCATTTTAATGGCCACCCCACAACTTGTAACCATCACCATCTCCTATTTCTGGGAAGCAAAGCAATGATATTTTTCATCTTTGTAGCATATCGGCTTGTGCTATCCCCAACCATTGGAACCATAGTATATTCTTTGTCTAACCCATTTTTTTTCCTTTAAAATTGGTTAGACCATCTCCACATAACTGTCTCAGTTGTATTGGTATCTTAGGCTTCTCAAAGGCCATAGATTTATCAGCTAACAACTCTCTAATAAGCTTTGGCTCAGGAATAACAATTCTTGGTGTCAGGCCAGACCAATACACAAAATTCCTACCATAAGTTTTGGTCCAATGGTAAATCTTTGAAAGAGATCAAGGTAAAATGTCATGGGAGAATCCCATCAGAGAAGACTTTGCCTGCATCATCATTTCAGCTATTTCCTTTGTGTTTCCATAGAGCAGCTTGTATGGAGGGCCTAAAACACCATAAGATTCCAAATATTCCTTCAGTTGATGAGGCCTCCACCATATGTTGATCGCAACTCTGCCCACAAAAAATAATGATAAATACACAGCAAGCTAAGCATTCAAGCCTCATGAGAGCTGAATTAGTACATGGGTCAACTTTATTCAATGCATAATTAAATACCATTGCTAGAGAGCTTGACTTATAGACTACCTAAAATATTTGCAATGCTACATGTATTGCAATTTTTTCAGCATTGCCATTGCTTCAATCAGGAAAGAGACTAATTGATTCAAGGGGACTTCTTACAAAACATGGTTTCGTGAGAAGCCATACAAGGAATTTCATTGGAGTTTTTTGAAGAAAATTTGGACTTTTTGATATATGGAAGGGTATAATTTGATGTAACACTATAGCCAAGTAGACATCCCATTCATCCATTTTATCATCATGAATATGAGCATTCTCTACCATGTCCATCTGAACAAGCCTACTTGGCTTCAAGCTTTTGTTCAATATGAAGCTTCATAACTGTGTGAAGCATGCTGGGTTCCCATGTGGGCTGAGCTAATTTTTTTTCATTTTGAAACAAATTTCATCTTGAACTGATTTGAAACTACCTCTGAATGCATTTGAGATGAAAAAATGAACATGGTTGTCATTAAAATCTGCTTTTTGACACATTCACATAGTGATAAAAAATAGTCAAGTGAGCTCTGGAATCGCCTTGGAAAACCAATCAAACAACGTCCTGAAGCTATGAAAATTTATAGGCATGCAAAAATTTGACCCAAGAATGCAGTGCAACAAACGGTTTGGTAAAAGATATCTTGAGGTGAAAGATATTAAATGCCAAAGTTGCTCATTCAAACATTTCTACAACTGCACCTGTTCAGAACCAATTATGGCTCATCAAGTCACCACTTCAAAAAAATATCAAACCATCTCCTGGGAAGCTGCCAATGGAAACACAAGATCATTTAGGTCAATTGAGAATGTGCGCAAGAGTTCTTTCCATCAATGATCATTATTCACGAGATATTATGGGTCAAAGTTGACCACCTTGAAACATGTTAGAAATATAGATGCAAAAGTAGAACAAACTGCATTTGCTTTTGATCTCGAAAAATATCAAATCTGATGATGAGGCTCAAATGGACCAGTGGAGCACATGAATGGGGGTCTAGGACAATAACTGCTTGTCACAGACAATCATCCACCTATGAAATATCATCCTCAACATGAGGCTTAATTAGTAGGACAAAAGAGTTTGCAAAACAACAACAACAAAATCCTTAATCCTAGCTTTGCATTTCAAAACTCGCCAAACTCATCATGGAGAGCTGAAAATTGACATGCACATTCACACATGTCAACTGAATATTCCCACCAAGGGGTTTGGCCTGAAAGTCAACTGGATTTGAACTATGACCCTCCAAAGTAGGCCACTTGGGCAGATTTTTTAGGTGCACTTTTGAGTGTGCAGAGCAAAATTTTCAACATGTGCACTTCAAATTTGCAAAACTTGAATGTTCCAGTAGGTTATATGGTATTTTTTTTGACATAAAATATACAAGGGTGGGTACAGTAACGTGTCTCAACCTTAAAGGAAAGACTATCGTGCTTAGGGCTTGTCGATTGACATTATCGAACCCACAAATGTCAATAGAAGAAGCATTAAGAGAAGATGAATCAATATTAATCTTAGGAAATAGATCAATGCTACATACATTAGGCACTGAACCAATGTCAATGAGAGTACACATAATACTGATATTATTAATATTAACTATGATCATTAAAGGGTCTACTTGTTTTTGCACATCTGGGGGTGAAAGTTCTTGTGGATAGAATGTGATATCTCATGAATCCATTTAATATGAGTCATAACAATGCATTAACGTGATGTCGCCTAGCAGGAAAAAGCAAGAGGATATTTTGTAAGGCTTTGAAGCATACCTTGGTAACTGAGTAGACTAAAGATGTCCCATAGTGAGATCTTGAAGCTAGAGTAACACAAAGTTTCTCGACAAGATCATAATCACTAGGTGCTTTAGTTGTAGGATTAGGTGCTTGAGGAAGGATTGGTTGAGAAGGTGGTAAAGGATTAAGTTAATCAAAAAAATTTATTCCTTCTATTCTTATGTATGGGCTACTGCTCTATCTAGGGAACCATAGAAAGATCATGAGAGTCACTATCAAATGAAATGCCATTAATAGAACACACCCTTTTAGGAGAAGGACTAGTTGGAGTTAGGTAAATGACCAGTCTCTTAGGCCTTTGAGGGAAAGTAGAGACATAGATTACATTTATAGAATCATCACAACTAGAGGAATAATTATTCAAAGAAATATTCTCAACATCGATCCAGGGAGGATCAGATGTGGAAGGAGGTTCATCATTCGCTAATGCATCATCTCTAGAAGAGAGTGCATTGGAATGAAGAGAAGGTAGAGTAATGTTAAGAAAGGTATCAATGATTTCATCTTCTTGCAATAATATATCCTTCAAAGCAAGAGGAATCTCATGAGAAGGATCAAAGATATCAAGTGACATGGGTAAAGCCAAGTCACCATCACATGCATGAAATGGAACACCATTAATAGTTTGAATAAAATCAGATATTGAGCTAATAAAAGAAGATAAAAAATAAATTTTGAAAATAGAAAGATAAAGATAATATATAATCAAATAAACAAGTTGGCTGAAAGCCGGCGTATTACTTTTACTTTGACGATATGGAATGGGGTTTGGGGCAGTACCTCAAATTTTTTTTTGGGGGGAGGGATAAATCTTTGATTTTTTCTCCTTTTTAAAATTCTTTTTTATAAGGGGTGTTCACATCAGGTTCACCAAAATATAGAGAAGGGGGATTCGCTAATCATGAGTCTCTTTATTCTCAAGAGATTCCCAAGGGGTGAGCTTCCCTAAACTACCTTAGGGAACAAAGAAAAAGTTCTAGAATTAGAAAGAGTAGGTAACAAAGATTTTTTTGACAAACTGACAAGCTCTCGACTAAAGGATGACAATGTGGAATATTGATGATAGTGTGGTGCGCTGGCATCTCGTATGGGCTAGAAAACAAGTTTGTCACAAAAAACAAAAAAGTGGCTATTAGCAATCTAATTACTGAGAACTTCCAAAGTATAGGAAAATAATAGAATACAATAGAATGAAAATAAAGTAAAGTAAATGATAAGGTAAGAGAATAAAAGAAGAAAGAAAGTGCTCACAACCACCCAAGTAATGAACCCTCCAACATATGAATGTCTTCAATAGGCACATGTGTAAGAGCTGGATAAAATGTTGGGGTCGTATAGGGGTTTGCCTTAGTCAAACCCCCATTTTGGTGTTCCCACCTCCATGGACAACCAAATTGATAGATAGAGAAATAAACAAAGGAGTGATAAAAGAAAACCACTCTCGAGGAGGAGAGCCCATATCACAAAATATAGGTTATAAAAGCAATCCCCGATTGAGGAGGAGAACCCGTTGTTGTCAATCAGGATTGCACCCTAGCTAAGATTGACTTAACTCTCCTATTGAAACATGGAAACACCCTCAGGTTGTGGGTGACCTATGGGGAGAATGAATCTCCAAATAGGGTTGTTTCCCCTGGTAGATCACCTAATCTAAATGAATTTTTTGAGAAAAGAGTTTAAAGAAATAACTTGAAATGAAATCCTAAACCTAATGGTGATGCACCAAAAATTTAACTTATTTTAATGACTTTACTCACAATCAATCTCTCAAAACATTTAACTCTCACAATCTCAACTAAAACATACAACTCAACAATAATTTGTATGAAGGCTCAAAATTGAACACAACATACAACCTGAATCATATGAAATTCTTCCACACAGATTCACAATAATAAGACATAAAAAGGATTTAATACTTAGAATCACAATGAACATCAAATTGCTACTGCAAATATGAGAAAAAAAATAGGAGATAGGAATGCTTTTCTATTTTTATTGAAATTGAAGGAGTATGCAAAATTTGAGTACAAATATCAAGCTTACAAAGCTCTCTACAAGTGAGCAAGAAAGTAAGAAGCAAATTTGAACTTGAACTGAGAAAAAACTAAGTTTTTCTCCAATATATTCCTACAAATTGTCTCCAAGAGTGAAAGTGGAAAAAATTGAGTGAACTACACCTCAAAATAGCAACCTGAATGCCATTTTTGAGCTCAAGAGAAAAGCCTCCAAAATAGTGCCCAAAACTGATCCAAACTGGGTGAAAAAGATGGAAAGATTCCCTCCAAAGCACATCGACTAAAAAAGAGTCAAAAAGAATCCAATTTTGATTGAAAACTAAAATGGAAACTTCAGTTTGCTTGTTTTTTCCGATTTTGCTCAAAAAGACTCCAACTGAAAATGGAAAGATTACTAAGAGGATTTCATGCATTTGTCCTGCCTTTTCTACATTTAAAATAACAAATACTGAGGTAATTTATAGAATATTACCTCAATATTACTTTACAAGATATGCAGTTTCAAAATCTCAAAATGGAAAGAGCTCAACATAGGCTCTGATTTTATTTTTCCAAAAAAAATACAAGGAAAAATAGTTTAGTTTGAATTTCACCAAGCATTAAATAATATTTGATTTTCTATAAAAATCACAAAAATGGGCAAAGGGCATATAGACTTATGATTTTCATAAAAAATCACAAAAGAAACAAAGGCACAAGGTAACCTAGGTTTATGAAATATGTTCAAGGCAAGACATAACACCAAGGGATATTAGTGAAGGTATTGAAAATTTAATTCAATGTGATAAAATGCAAAGGAAAATTAGGGCAAGATGAAACCCTAAACACCAAAATCATCGAACTCATTGTTTGCTCTCATTTTACAACCTTGACTTTGGAGAAACAATGCTCTGCCCACCACCGCCAGTAGACTAGGGTTTTGAAGCTCGAATCTTCACCATTTCATGTTGTTTCTAAGAATTTTCTTGAAGATTCTTCACAAGAGAATGCAGGGTAAGTTTATTTGTTGCAATGCTGAATATCGAACTCCATTTTGAGTGCATTTTTGGCCTTCTTGGCCTCAACCGTGATTATTTTCTTGATGTAATCTTATTTTATTGATGCCTTTGTTTCACTTTCGGCCGCCATGATTGTATTGGTTTGAGCCTCTGGAGATTTTCTGTGGGAAAACCCATGGGTTTGAATGTATTTTTCATCAAAGATGAGGTAAGCTCTTCGAATCTCACCTTTCCTATTTATTTCTTGTCGGTATCATGCTCGATTTGAGCTTAAGCAATTGCAAAATAAAGTAATCTTTTGTTTTTCTTGTGCTTCCTTATTTTTTGAAGTTTTTCCACATTCCAAAGCCACAACTTCATTAGCGCCATTCTGGGTCTTCTCCATTTCAAATTTGCTTGAGGGTTTTTTACTTTTCTGTATGGAAAAAAGAGACAATGCTTTCCATTTTTCTAAAAGAGACAAAAGAGATTTTTTTCTTTATGCAAGGCTGCAATCTTCTTGACCTTCTGGGCGTTTCTTTACTCTGTGATTCCTCTATTTGCATTTTTAGAAAATGGGTCAAACCCTTGGTGATCTCAAAATCCTTCAGAAACAAAAACAAACTCTCAAGTTATAGCTTGTGCTTCTATGCTTAATAGCTTTTCCATTAATATTTTTAGAGAAAAAGGGCTTGGAAACCTAGCTTGTGGCTTATCTCCTCTTTGAAAACAAACTCAAACCCTTCCTCCATTTTGGGTTTATAGAAAATTCTCAGTTCAAAACCCTTGGTTATGGCTTTTAATCTACGACTAGACAATGCATTTCTAAGCCTCATGAAACTCGCATACCCTTTCATGATTGCTCATGGCTATCATTGTATTTTGCATTCCATTCTATGAAGCAGCAAATAGAGACTCTTTTCTCTCCATGACTTTGAAATGCACACACAAGCTCTCCCTTTCAGCTTATTGTCACCCTCGAGCACTTGCACATCCCATACCTTCCACTCCTTCTAACCTTGAAGAGAACAAGGTTGCTACTCCACCATTGTAACTTTGTGATGAATGCCTGATAGTACTCCACCTTAGAATTTTGTGAACAATGCACCCCTTTGACCATTATCTGTGAACTTTTCTTGTCATTGTCTCTTAATTTTGATGGTTGTACCTTAGGATCTATACTTCAAACAACATACACCACAAAAAATATTGATATGTGGCAGCAATAAGATATGATAAAACACCATGAAATCAAATAATGATAGTATGGAATACTTGTATGCAAACAAAAATATTTCGAAGAAGAAATGATGCATTTAAATTTTGTCTCGCACTTTGTTTAAGCTTTCAAGTTAGCCCTTGCTCATTCATGATTTTCACTTCATTTCTCTTTGAACCGACTATCATGAATGAGCAATGAGCTTGAGGCTCTTGCAGTCACTTTATGAATCACTCCTTCAACTGAAAATGTTCCTATTTAAGCATTATGAATATGAATTCCTATCTTATTCCCCTTTTGAGAATTAGGGGTAGCATGTTGGGCTCAACCCTTGTGGGAGCCCATTTTTGCACTACATGCTATGATGTCTTTAGAAATGAATCAGCAACATGATTTCACCTATACCTATACAGTGAACAAACATGTTAGATAAAAAACAATGAAGCTCAATGCTCTTGTGATATTTTATTTTTTCAGGTTCTCTCGCATACATCTGATGTTTGTTCAACTGATCCAATGCATCATAGGAAATGTAATATATTTCTATTGATAGGGAACATAGGAAGACTCATATCCGAAGCTCTAACAACTCTTCTTATCATGATGTAGGTTCACTCAAAGATCGAAAGTGAGGAGGAGCAAGCTGCACTGAAGACCAACTCAAGACTTTAATCAGGAAATGATGGATATGTCTCTTCTTATATGCTTCTTTTCCTTTCTTTATCTTCAGATGCATAGTATATTCCTCAAGCTCTATTGGTTCAACTACTCCCATGGCTTGTGTGGGACATTTGATTACTCCTTTCTTTCCAATGAATATGAATGCAACACTTGTACAATTATGTGTATACTTCTTTTGCAAAAGGAATGAACATTGTAAAATGTATCAAATCATTATAGAATTGAATGAAAGAAATATCTTATATCTTGTGTTCATGTAATCTCCTCTATGCTTCAAAGCATTGAATGAAAAACTAGATTCTTTCTTTTGTTGAAACACATTGCAAAATAACAATTGAAATCTTTCTTTTAAACTTTAATAAATGCAATGGTTAAGCAAAGTAGAAATGTGTTAAAATATTTTCACCTTTAATATAATGAAACTACTTCATCTCTGCCAATTTGAGCTGTAGGTGAAAAATTGACAACATTTTTGGAAATTTTCTTTTGAATGCTTGCCTGCTAAGAAAATAGACCAATTTCCTTAAACAATTCATTGGGTGTGGATTCAAACCTTCCCCTTCTCAACCTCAAAAAACTATGAAGACTCAACTACAAATACTCCAAACAGCAGCAGAAAACAAAATAGAACCAAAATGAAAGCAAACTAAAAGGCCCTGGTGGCCAACAAACATGTGCTACAAAACTTATGGAAAGAAAACAACTGAAATAAATGTGCCTTAAGCACTTATTATCATAAAACACTAACCATACCCTACACTAACCAGCAGTGATAGTGTTAAAACAAAACCATTTACTATTTGTGAGAAATAACTTCCCTTTCTAATTAAGAAAGGTTGCTCTACAAGGTGATGAACCAACCAAAAGAGCTGTGGAAAGAGTAAATATCCAACAAAATGCTGCAACACCTTTCTGAAAAGGAAAATGTAGTCACTTACCCACCTATCTTGATTTGTGAACCAATGGTGATCAAATGAACAAATGGGCTAGTTGTGCTCAAATTGATACCTGCCTTGATGCTCCAGATTAGTGTCACTATAAGGATGCTCATTCTTGATGGTTTCCAACCTAGCTAGATGCGCAATAGGACATCCCCTTGAAGGCTTTGGGCTAGAGGGAAAATAATTCAAGTGATTAGAAATAACATCATCCTCACCTTACATGATGGCTTGCCATGTTGACTCCTCCATGTTCAATGGTCCATCCCCTTTAGTTAGAGTAGCTAGTAGCTCATCAAAGCTATAAAATCTTGGAAGGCTCTTACTAAGAGTTGGACCAAGCTCAAAATATTCACTATTAGTGAAGGAGGCACACTCTAAATCAGGATTTTCTTCTTCAATGATGAAAGGAAAATGCTCAAAAAATGAAATAGTCTCCTCTAACAAACCTTTAATTGGCACCTAACCTTCAAGCTCCTTTGTGCAACAGAAAGGGAGATCCTCCAATCAGTCAAGATCATGCTACTGGTTAGGTTGCTCCATAACCAGTGAACCATTCAAGAATATAGTCACTTCCACCTCTTTCCTTTGCTGTTAAGATAATCCTCCTCCAAATATGCTAGTATAACATCTAAGCATGAGTAGAAAAGCTCAATTTCAGCTTGAAATAGATCCTCCACAAGCTCTTGATCATTCAAATTAGGGCCACTTTTACATATTTTTTCTTGGATCAACACCTTATCTAAATGGTCCTCATCACCGTGGTGGTCAAAAATTGGCATAGTCATGCCATTTCCACTTTCATACTCAAAGTTAGGAAGCTCATCAAATAGATTAACTAGAAATTGAGGCTCAACACCAATTTCGTGCACATTAT
>VDFB02058112.1:0-11343 GCA_007258455.2 Sequoia sempervirens
TTTTTATTAAATAAATCCAAAAAATAGAGTTTCAACTAGAGGAGAGTTTGAAGTGTTACGTTTCTTATCATGTCCTTATAGTTATTATTATAAAAAATAAAAAGAAGTTCTTCCTATGGCTCCTACATTCTCACCATTGTATCGAGGTGAGCAATGAAGGGTGCTAGGCCAAAAACCTATGCATTCCTTTTAAGATTGGAATTCATTAAGCCTATTTATAAGAGTTGAAGAAACTTTTGCATCAAAGGATTCTCCTTCAATAGATCTTTATTAAATATGCTTCCCACATTTCCCTTAGCCTTCTTCTTGTCATATTATGAGATTGTTGTAAAAACATCATTGTACCATTAGTTGTGAATGTGTTTATTTGCTAATTACTTCCCCCATATTTTTCTTCCCATGATGTCAATGATTGCCTTTAGAAACTCCTCAAGGATAGTTTTATCATGGACATGCTCACGATTAAAAAGCTTCACATAAATGATAACAATGGTGGTGTTCAAAACTGAGGGGACAACAATGTTAAATAAAATATTCATTCACACACCTACATTGTCTTTCATGGATTGATAATTTTCAAGCCATATTTGGTGTAGAACTACCACATCCATACCTTTAATAATTAGTTCTTTGTGTTTCATGATGGGAGATCAATACCTAATGATTTTATCCAATTATTTTTTGTATCTTGAGATTGTGAAAGGATAGAAATGATTATGGGCGCCACAAGGTTTACTACACCCAAACAAGCATGACCATACCTTCTGATTCTACAATCCCTTGTAGATCAACCCAATCATCACACCTATCCAACATAATTATGTATCTTGAGATTGTGGCAGGATAGCAATGATCATTGGTGCCACAAGGTTTACTCAACCCAAACAAGCATGACCATACCTTTTGATTCTACAATCCTAGTACATCCTGGCCCAAACATCACACCTATCCAACATAACTATCTCATTAGACTAATCAATAGTATGCTCGGTTGAGAGGTCTACAACCATAATGGCTTCTCAATAAATATACTTTTGAGAGTATTGCTGAAAGTTTTCTAGAAGGGGGATTATTAAATCAATTCATTTTTTTTAATTTCTAGTTAGCCATCCTCCTACTTCTAATAGTACTAATACATATCATAAAGTCACCTTCATTGTCTATATTTTTTATATTTTTCTCGGTACATAATTTTAAACCTTCATATAGAACTAATACATATCATAGAGCTAATACATAGTTTTCTAGAAGAGGGATGATTAAATCAATTCATTTTTTTAATTTCTAATTAGCCATCCTCCTACTTCTAACAGTACTAATACATATCATAAAATCATCTTCATTGTCTATATTTTTTATATTTTTCTTGGTACATAATTTTAAACCTTCATATAGAGCTTCCATCTCTCCTTCATTATTTGTTTCTAATAATAATTTTTTAACATAACCCAAATGAAGATTCTCATCTCATTCCTTAAGATGCATCGTGTACCTGGGACCCCAAGCTTAGCCCTCGTCATACGATCATCAAGTTTAATCATCGTAGATCCGTGGGAATCTTTCCTCTACCGTTCAAAATCCATTTCATGTTATTTCTCCTTTAACAGTCGTCTTGACGTGACATCTGATGTTCGTTATTTTTGCATTCCTGTATGTATTTATCGATGGGTGGTCTGTTAGCAGCCAATCATTCCCTCGGTGTGGGAGTAACTGGAGTTTATCCAAGATTAAAATATATATCCAGAACGACAAAGAATGACACTATAAAAGGCTGGAGTATTCCAGAAGAGAGCTCAGGAGATGATCTTTTATATGATTACAAGGATCTTGCTGTAGATAGCCCAAATTGAGAAAGTAATTATGTTGTGAGCACAAGTTTTTGAAAACCTATATTAGAGCAGCCACAGTTCCATATATTACACAAAAAAGTAGTCTCTAAGCTTATATTTACAGATGGCTTGGATTGATTCTGTGGATGAGAATTTCTCTTTGTTTAATGCCACCATACTTCAAGAACAACAATCTGAGTGGAACTACAGTTATGGCGGTTCCCTTATTGAGAATCAATCCTACTGTTGTCCAGCATTTGCTGGCATTGAGGAGAGTCTAGATGATCTTTTGGGATCTTCTCTAGGCTACCCAGCAACCCCAATAAGCTCAATGAGGACTAATATGAATGATGTGGGAAGTTCTTCATTGCTTGAAGCTATGAAGGCTTCTCCTTGCATCACTGGTGGTGAATTATCTTTATCCAAAAGACTTGAAATGGATGGGGCCATGCGTGAATTAGGTGAAATCAATGGAAAGAAGTGTGCAGAGGGCAGGAATGATAGGATGCCAATTGAGTTTGGTAAACTTGGTGTTGTAGGTGAGGCTAATTATAGTGATGTGCATGGTGGTATCGATGTTACTGATAAGATAGTGAGGAAGACTGCCAATGGCTTGCCAGCTAAGAATCTCATGGCAGAGAGGAGGAGAAGGAAGAAGCTCAACGACCGCCTTTATATGCTTCGTTCGGTGGTGCCCAACATCTCCAAGGTGGGTAATTTTTTATTAAGTTATTAAAAGAAGATCCACTTCCTCAGTTGTACAAGTTCATCAGACGCTATTCTAATGTGTTATGCCTCTTGGTTATGCTGTTTCTGCTTGGGAGCTTAAATGGTTTCTCTTTTCAACTTGGTCCATATACAATTATAATTCAGTAGTTTAATTCTAGTCTATTGGAAATCTCCGAAAAATTATTATCTTTATCAACACCAATCTAAATTTTTTTGCCTCATTTGGGGGTCTGTCTCTGTTAGATGGGCATTTTCCAAAGTAATTTCTGACTGTTCCTGAGATTCGTCTATGCTCCAGCTGGCAACTCCACACCTGAAGAAGATGCTCAGAAGTACTATTTGACAGAATATATTCTCCCTGTCCTACTTTTGGCCGGTTGTCAAATGCGCCTCATGCTCCATAAGTATTAATTTGGGGAAGAGTGCCCTTCTGAATGGTTTTTCTACTGCCCGTATATCTGTCAAGCTCCCTTTCCAAAATAAATATTATAATTGCAACCAGGACTGATCTGGTTTAGGATTTAAAAATGAAAAAGTAAAAACTTCTCATGAAGAATTTGATTCCAATATCCTATATGATTTCTGACCTATTGCAAGCCAAAGAATACACAAAGTTTGTGGTGCCAAAAATGGTCTTGCAGCGTTTCTAAGTTTACCACAGAAGTTTTACTTATAGAGTTTTCACTGTTTTGAACAGTATCAAGTATTCTCATTACAGGGGATAACTGGTCCAGGTGATTTGGGCTGAAGGCTATTTCCTTTTTAGATTATGGATTAAGTTATTAATAATCGATAGACTTCGTAGTTTTTTAGGAGTTTTCTATAGTTGGCTAATTTGAACGCCCATAGATCCACCTCTGCGAGCCTGACCAAAGAAGCAGGTTATTTTCTAATTCTGTAAAAGTTTCTCGCTTATCAAGAATATTCATTGGCACAAAGATTAGGATTTTAAAGTTGATAATTTATATGGGTATAAGTATCAGAAACAGAATTTAAATAAAAAAAATTCAAGATGTGGCCTGGAAATGCTTTATGCTAGCAGATGGACCTTGCATAGTGGTTTGATAGTCTGATAGTCTGAAAAGGTATTTGGATAACAGATGAAATTGTTTTTAAATTCAATTGTGTTAGTTTATCAATTAACATTTCAGATCACTTCCAATGATCCATCAATGTACTCCTCTTCCTAACGTTTCAGATCACACTCAATGATCCATCACCACTCTCTTCTATTTGATGATGGATCACTGAGTGTGATACGAAATGTCAATAAAAAAACTAGCACAATTAAAATAAAAAATAGTCTTTTATCTAATCTAGGGGAGAGGACCCAGTAGTTGTGCACCCTAACTTCCCGTTTCTAATTATCCTATGTGGAAATTTCAAATCACTCCCAATTTTTTACAGCAGCTTACTTGACAAGTGCCCTACTTATAACTAAGGTTTCAGGGCCACATGATTGGTTGAGCGCTGATGTGGAATCACATGATTGGTTGCTTTTTAGATCAGAGGAATACGTTTTGTTTAATTATGGGTAGTCATCATCAACACTAACAACTTCAAAGTCACAACTATTGGTCCAATATTGATAAAAATATTGGACATTTTATAAACAACTACTATCACAACTATTGAAACATGCTCAGGTACTGGGTACTCTCCCCTACATTGACTGGAAAAATCATGCCAACTATTGAAATATTTTGAAAGGCTTGATAAAATTGACTTGGTGGCAACTGGCACTAACACTTCGATGCTTGGCACTTTTGTTTATGCAGGTGGACAGGGTCTCAATTTTAGGAGATGCTGTTCGGTACATAAGAAGCTTCTGCAGAGTATCAAAGATGTGCATAGTGAGCTCATGAAATCATCAGAGACTCCTTGTATTGTTGGTTCCTCAAACTTTCAGTTCTCATATCCTCCTCCTCTTTATCGAGATAAGGCAGATTACAATGTCTCAACGCCTAATACAGATAGGCAAGTAGCAAAGGTAAGCCTATTATTATACCTTATTCACCGAGAAAGAATCCAACTTCATATATCATTAATGTACATATCAGAACAAAAAGTGGGTAGAAGAATTGTTGAACAAACAATGTACGGTGTCTCCAATCAGAAGCTAAAAGCAGGTAAAATGACTAGATTACAGCAAAACTTAACCAAATAAGTAGTGTATCCACCGTGAAGATGCTGAGTGGCATACAGCTGTTAATGACCACCTTGCTCTGCCCAGCATTATAAAGCTGCTCTTCAATTACTCCATGGCAATAGGGAATTTCATATGGAGAAATCTATGCACTTATTGGAGTGCAATGTATGAGTGGCAGTGAAGAAGCTCCTAATAAAGAGGGCGAATCTCTCCTATCATTCAAGGCCGATTTCATATCATCTCAGAATGAGAGAAAATGCTTTCTTACCTTGAATGCTAGAGTACTTCACTCCCTTTACCAAACCAAATAAAAGCTAAGAATAGATCAGAAGAAGAATTGGATTTTTGCTCACTAGTGATGAGCTCAATACTGATAAAAGTTCTGATTGGGATTGTGCAAGTTTTCATCATATATGTTACTAACTCATTTGTTTTAACTTTCCTTGTTTACAAGATTCATTGATTCTCTGTAATTTATTTCTATTTGTCCTTTCCATTCAAGGTTTCCTTTAGGAAACAATTTCATTAGGGTTATTGATAGATATAAGGCATCTGCAGGTAGAAGTGAGGACAACAGAAGGCAGGGAGATGAATATTCACATGTCTTGTTCGAGAAAGCGAGGTTTGCTTCTATCCACAATCAGGGCTCTAGATGAACTTGGTCTTGATGTCAAGCAAGCTGCCATAAGCTGTTTAAATGGGTTCAAACTTGATTGTTTTCAAGCAGAGGTACTTAAATAGTTACATTGACTACATTCTCCTGTCATATGATCAAATCTCTCATAAATATTAAATAGCCAATGTTCTACTTGGTTCTTTGTATTTCATGGCAGCAAACTATGGGCCAAGACATAGCACCTGAGGACATCAAAGCACTGCTGCAACATATTTCATGCTATCAAACTACATTATGACAAACATACCACAGTGCAGGTTAAATCAGCCAGCTCCCACTCTGCTACAAGAACTTGCCATCTTCCCTACTACTGTCAAACCAGACCCTATGAATAGCTTTAAATGATATCCCAATTTCTTAAAATGAGAATTCAAATATATAGTGATGAATATGCTAGATGCTATTGGGCCTATGAATGTACACATTAAGAGCAAGCTGAGGTTTACCCTCAAGTTTCCAGAATGTCTCAGAGAAAGAAGCATGGTGAGAATTATGGCTTGCTATGTTTAACTTCCCTACTACTGTCAAACCAGAACCCATTGAATAGCTTTTAATGATAGCCCAATTCCTTAAAATGGGAATTCAAATATATAGTGATGAATATACTAGATGCTATTGGGCCTATGAATGTACACATAAAGAGCAAGCTGACGTTTACCCTCAAGTTTCCAGAATGTCTTAGAGAAAGAAGCATGGTGGGAATTATGGGTCGCTATGTTTAACTTGAATGTCACTTCCAAATGCATATTTCAGTTGTACAAATACCTGATGATGAGTTTTGTAATAGTGTGTTCCATGACTCTTCTACTAAGCATTATTACTATCAATAGCCAGTGCTTGTTGAGCTGTATTGATCATGAGATCAGAGAAAGGAAAAACATTGACAGGATTTCTGTATGTACACTCTATCTTAATAAATATAATCCTTGATTTTGTTTGTCTTGTTTTGGGGACATGGATATCTTTTATCTTTACCAGTTGCTGTCATTGTTTTTGATAAGATAAGCAGCATTTACAAGGGTGTTGTACCCTTTACACAGAGAGCCTAGAGGGCCAAAGGAAGCTAGTTCAAACCAACAAACTAGGGGAGAAACAAACAGAGACACCTAACCAACAGCTGTAGAACAACAGAAAAAAAGATTAAACAACCCCCGAACCAGAGGGGACCAATCTGACTCCCGAAACCCGAGACCGCAAAGAGGCAACGGATTTGGGAAGTCCTTCATTGTGCTGAGGAAGTTATTGTCATTGTTAAAAAATTAAGGGTGAAGACTATAGATTTGTTATTTGCAGGGCTTCACATATTTACAAATACTATTATATCAAATACTTAATAAATTTTTGTTAGTCTAATGGTTGAATATGTAAGCAGTTTATTTGAATATGAAAAACATTGTGAATGGTGTGGCATTCTAACTTATCTAAGAAATTGTAACATAGACAATAATATGTCCTTTTTTATAGGATAAAATGCTAGTGGAGAGACAATCCTCCTCCAACACTCGTGAATTATAGGTAATCATATATCTTTTAAGGGTCTTAAGAATATACCATCAGTTATAATTGAAATATTATTGTAACCATGCAGTATTTAATTCTTTGAGATTACCTTCTAAGTGGTGTCAATAATATGAATTTATTTTTTTTATAATGATTTGGTTCGATATGTTTAGGGTTTTTTTTTAAAATATAGTACGTTTTCTTTTGATTCATGGGATAGTGGATTTGTGGTAAATCTTTTTGGATTTTCATTCTTTGGACTTAAGTGGCATTTGCAGTTTAGAAATCTTTATGTAATTTTGTATGATTCTTTAATTAATATATTTGTCTTTTTGTCAAAAAACAAAGAATTTGAAATGGTATTAATTGAATTATTTAAATTATGAAAATAGATTGATTTATGGTTGTTAATTTTCTAATAAGATTATTTTAATAATGTGGTATAATTAAAATCAATAAAGTGCATTTTATTAGTTTTAGCATTTTTATGTTTTTAGAAAAATGAAACACTATAATTACAGAAAATGAGAAATCTAATAAATTGATTATTGACAATTTAGAAATGATTGTGACTATTAAAAATGGATTTCTATAACAACCAATTATAAACATAGACCAAAAAATTAAACAAGGAAAAATCATGCTTCCTAGACTATAGTGCAACCACATTGTAGTATTTACAAATGCACAATTGCTTGACATAAAAGTAAAAGAATTGGATTGTGCATTTAGCACTTGCACATAGAAAAATAGAAATACACACTAAACTATAAAATAACAACAAATATGGTTTTTAACTAATTTATTTCAATATAAATGAAAAACTAACAAAAAAGGGTTTAGAAGTGCAAACTTATTGAACAAGACGATGAATCCTAAGAGATGAGTCCAAGAACCACTTATATCCAAGCTAAAGAGAAAGGGGTGATGGTTGGGAGTTGGCCACAATGGTTGAGCCCCTAGTTTAGTATCTTAACTTCTAAAAGTAGTCAAATGAAAAATAAATTAATTTTGTTTGTGCTTTTAATCCAAAGTGTATTTAGAATCAAAGAATAGTAACACTAATTATTATAAATACTAATAAATCAAAGTTTATAGAAATACTAGTATATAAAGGAGAGTTTTGAGATGAGGTGAGATGTTTAGCAATGTCAAAAGAGGATTTAGAAGACACAAAAAATAAAATGGAAAAATCATTTTCCATTGCCTTTTCAAGTAAGTGAAAAACATAATAAGCTCTCAAAAAATATAAATTCTCACAAACTCATGAAAGAAAATGACTTTTGAAAATATGAGAGTTGCATTCCCAAATCACATATACAAAATAAAAAATAAAATGAGAGCTTAAATCAAGCAATGATAATATCACCTAGTTTAAGAAACTTTTGAAGAGATGTCTTTGTGCAAGAGGATGTCTCTACAAGAAAATCTAAGTGTGAAAAAAAATACAAGCTTAAAGTATCTACAATGGAGGAAAAAAGTATAATAAAGCTCAAAATATCAATTCCTACAAGAGAATTGGTTGTAGAAAGAGTGATATAGAAATTTAAATTTCATGAGAGAGTAGGAGAAGCAAAACAATAACCAATTTTAAGTGTATGGAAACTTAAGAAGAATCCAATTGTTAAGATCTTCAATAATCAATTTTAATTTCAAATGTTATTTAAAAAGTTGATAGATGTAATGCCCCACCATGCAACCCTAGAGGAAGTTGCAATTTTCACCTAAAGCCATTACTATTTTTTATTTTTTTAGGGTACAAAACATGCAAGATCACTATCCATTTGCCAACAACCTCTAAGATTCTGAGACTAAGATTACTTAAAACCCAATCAAGAACATGAATTAAAACATAACATTTAATTACTTAACAAACTAAATACTCATACATCCCATACATGATAAAATTAAATCAAAGACATAAGAATTTCACATGATCCCAATAATATACTTTACAATATGATTACAACACTCATTCCCCAAATGAGATACTTCCAAAGAATAAGGTTACAATTTACAACTTCCACCTCGATACAAAGAGGGGTATAAAATTACATTAATAACTGAAAGAATAAAGCATGAAGAACTGGATCCC
Organism: Sequoia sempervirens; assembly: GCA_007258455.2. Classification (NCBI taxonomy): domain Eukaryota; kingdom Viridiplantae; phylum Streptophyta; class Pinopsida; order Cupressales; family Cupressaceae; genus Sequoia; species Sequoia sempervirens. The sequence continues at coordinate 8,979 of VDFB02058112.1, forward strand.
ACGAGCTCTCCAACTAGAAATCTCATCCAAACGAACAAAAGCCGACCCAACTAATTAAGATGCACGTTCCACCCAACCATGTGATACCCAAAGGTTCAGCCCTCGTGCTAGGAGATGTAACAGGGAATTCTAGGCAAGACCATGCATACTAGACACAAGATAATACTTATAACACAGCCAATCCATAGACCATACAACCATAAGAATAACAAAGTACAACTCTAACATCCTTGACATGGTCACATTTAGCACCTATAGAAATTAAAATGGGTCAGTGAGATAAGAAGCCCATACTCTTAAAACCAGAGAAATACCAATTGTTAGCAGAAGAGTGTCATCCTTACATTTCGTCATGGGATATCCTCAGGAATCTTCATGAGCTCAGGAAGCCCCCATATGAGTTGTCACGGTGGCCCTCTCTGAGATCCAGAGCACCACATGCTCACTCTTCTTTTGGAATCAAATACCTCGTAAAGACAAGATAGATGACCTTGCCATTCTAGGCCTTCCTGTCTCATCCCAAGTCTATACAAGCCCTTGCCTCCATGAGGCTCAATTATCTTAATTAGTGTGAAATACTACCTAACTTCTAAGTACATTGATTTGGTTATCACTTGATTAAACCACTTCTGAAGGTTTCCCAGTTTACCTCTTTGGGTTCTGGCCCCTAATAGAAGCCACTCTTCAACTTGACAATGTACCAAATAAAACCAATCACCAAGGGAATCTCAAGTGCATACCAACACGATAAAACCACTCCAACTCTAGGAGGCACACAAAAGAAAACTCACTCCAAACACTAGAGACAACAAAAGTCAAAACCCCTCCAACATTGGAGGCAACAAAGATCAAAACCCTCTCCAAAAATTGGAGAAAACAAAAATCAAAACCCTCTCCAAACACTGGTGACAACAAAACACATAATCCACTCCTTCCATAGGAGGCACAAACCATCCTCATTCATGAAAATCGGGTAAAACAACAGAATACGACTATACACATTACCCAAGACAACACCAAGGTTGACTAATAGTTTACAACACCCACAAAATTAAAAGAAAACCCAGTCTTGAAGACTTACATAACAATTGACACAATTTCCCAACACTGAGAATGAACGCCACACATCATAAGGAAGCATTTCAGGCAATTCTTTAAAAGAAGTAAAACAACTAATATTAGGATTTCGTAAATCCAATTCACTCAATCATCATAGTGCATGGTATAAATTAAATAATTCATTTCCTTTGTACATACTCGAGAGGGAAATCCAATCACGTTGATAAACATTACTGAATTCAAAACTAAGCATTTAATTTTTCTTTGCTCGATCATACTAGCTGATTAAATATAGTCTTTTAACTAACTAATAAATCATTCAATTAAAAATGAAGCTTGACTTTATTTCAAGTATCTTAGAATACACAACATAAATTTAACTAAACTTAGATTCCCACATATATTAAATAATATGAATAAGTGTATGTTTAATGTATACTTAACTATATCGATACATTTAAATATATCATATCATTTAAATATAATTGCTTAAATTCAACCAATCAATTTATTTAAAAACATAGAAATATATACATTATGTATATATATATGCAATATATATACATCTTACATACATATATACATAATATATATATATATATATATATCAAAATTAAAAATAAAATTATTTAAAATATTAAATTAATATTATATATATATAATGTATTAATTAATATAAAATATTTTAATTTATGATTTTAAAACAAATAAAAGAAATAAAATGTCGGAAATAAATAAACTAGGTTTTAGTTGGCCATGACCATGCATGCATGAGTGTTGTGTGGGGCTTGTAGCTACCACCATGCTCGAGGAAGAGATGAGGAAACATTAGGAAAGTTTGATGCAAGAAGTGATGAAGGAATATTTCTTGGATATTCTACTAAAATCAAGCCATACAAATGTTTCAACAAAAGATTGAGGAAGATTGTAGAAAGCTCAAATATGAAGGTTGATGAAATAGTGAAGAATTCTATTGATATTGATGGATATGTGTCTAATGAAGAATAGAAGAAATTATGGAAGAATAGGATAGAGATGAGCAAAAAGAACAAAATGAATAGAATGAAAGAGAAGAAGATGCTTTGATGATGTCCCCTAGAATACCAAAATATGTACTGAGGAATCATTCAGAAAGTCAAATTATTGGAGACAAGACAAAAGGTGTGTTAACTAGAAGCAATGTTGCTGCTGAAATAAATTTGTGCTTATTTTTTGTGATTGAGCCAAAGTCAATAAATGAAGCCTATAAGGATGAACATTGGAAGGAAGCAATGAAAGAAGAACTTTTGTAGATTGAGAAGAATCA
>VDFB02058113.1:0-34391 GCA_007258455.2 Sequoia sempervirens
GATGATCTTGATGAGGTGGAAGAAATTTTTCTAAGGAGATTAAAAAAAGGCACTGGAAAATATAGAGGTAACTTTCCCTTTAAGTGTTTCAATTGTGGAAAAATAGGTCATTATGCTTCTAAATTTCCAACCAAAGTTGCAAATGAAAAACCTAAGCATCATAAAGGAAAATTTGTCAAGAAGAGTTATTATGTTGAAAGAGACAATGGTGTATCTGATGATGAAGAATTTGACTATCTTGATAAGGAAAGTGATGAATGCTCATTCATGGAACTAAAAGTTGGAACTAATGTTGCTAATCCTTAAAGATGTGTGAAAGAAAGTGCTCCGATAACATATCATAACATTGAAGGAGCTATGGTGACTAATTTTCATGCAAGAGAAGAAATAAATTATTGGATAATTGATAGTGGATGCTCAAATCTTATGACAAGTGATAAGAGTAAGTTTGTTAAAATTCAAAGGTATGATGGTGGTCTTGTTAAGTTTAGTGATGATACACGTATTTGGTAAGATTTGTGGAAAAGATTCAATTAGTTTTGATGGAAAACATAAAAAAAATGTTCTTTATGTCAAGGGTCTCCGACATAATCTTCTAAGTGTATGACAGATGTGTAGTAGAGGATATAATCTTTTGTTTCAGGATGGTGGATGCAAAATTAGAAAAGGAAGGTTTGGAACTTTGGTTGCTGCAAGGAAAAGAACAAAAGGTAATGTTTATCAGCTCGAAGGTAGTGGTGCTGAATGCTTTATGTCTCATATTAATGAAATTTGGCTATAACATAGTAGAATGGGTCACATCAATTTTGATATCCAGGTGAAGATCAATTCTATTGATGCAATGAGAGATCTACCCAAGATTACAAAGCCTATCAATGCAACATGCAAGGAGTGTCAGTGTGGAAAGAAAACTAACAAGAGGTTCAAGATTAAAGAATATTCTACTATAGGCCCTTTGGAGTTGATGCATACAAACCTATGTGAACCTACTAGAATAATAAGCTTATATGGTGGCGTGTATTTCATGCTATTGATTGATGATTATTCTAGAATGACTTGGGTGACATTTCTTAAAGAAAAATCAAAATCCCTTGATAAGTTCAAAGCATTTAAGTCTATGTTTGAGAATGAAATGGATATGAAAATCAAGTGCTTGAGATCTAATAGAGGTGGTGAGTTCACCTCCAATGAGTTTAACAACTTTTGTGAAGATCATGGAATAAAGAGACATTTGTCAACTCCTAGGACTCCTGAGTAGAATGGAGTTGTCAAGTGGAAGAATAGAACAATTCATGAAGTAGCTAGGATAATGATGAAGGAAGAAAATCTATCAGATGCCTATTGGAGAGAAGCAATTCATACTGCAGTCTACGTTATTAATAGAGGTCAAGCAAGAGTGAACAATTTAAAGATTCCCTATGACTTATGGTATGGTAAACCTCCCGCTGTAAAGTATTTTAGTTTTTGGAAGCAAATGCTATATCAAAAGAGATGAATAAAAATTAGGAAAGTTTGATGCAAGATTTGATCAAGGAATCTTCCTTGGATACTCTACAAGAATTAAAGCTTATTGATGCTATAATAAAAGGTTGAGGAAGATTGTTGAAAGTGCAAGTGTTAAGGTGGATGAGGAACTATTGCAAAGTTAAGTACAGATAGAACAATATGAATTTGATGAATCCTCTTGCAGTGAAGAAGAAAATGATGAAGAGAAGGAAAAAGAGATGACAGTTGAAGAGGAAGAAGCTCCAAAAAATATCCCTAAGACTCCTAAGTATGTGCAGAAAAATTATTCTGAAGATTAGATTATTGGATATAAGAGAAAAGGTGTGTTGACAAGGAAGAAAGTAGCTATGACAGAGGAACATATAAATTTATGTTTACTTTTAGAGGTGGAACCTAAAACAGTGACTGAGGCATGCAAAGATGAGAATTGGATCAAAGCTATGAAAGAAGAATTGGAATAGAGTGAGAAGAATCAGACTTGGGAGTTGGTCCCAAGATCTACAAACAAGAATGTGGTAGGAACTAAGTGAGTTTTTAGGAACAAATTGAATGAGGATCTAGAAAAGTTATCAAAAGCAAGGCTAGAATTGTGTGTAAAGGGTACTCACAAGTAGAAGGAATAGAATGTTTTTGGATTTTGTAGCACATAAAGAATTCAAAGTATATCAAATGGATGTAAAGTTTGTATTCTTGAATGGTGAGTTGGAAAAAAGGGGTATACATTGAACAATCAAAAGGATTTTAGTTATCAGATGATGTTGATATGGTATGCAGATTGAAGAAGGAATTGTATGGACTCAAACAAGCTCCTAGAGCTTGGTATGCAAGGTTAGAAAAGTACTTGCTATAGTAAGGATTTAGGAAAGGTACTGTAGATAGCAACCTTTACTTTAAGGTTGAGGGAGAACAAATCATGATTGTGGTAGTGCATGTGGATGACATTATCTTTAGAGGAAATGAAGGTATGTGCAAGAAGTTTTTAGAGGAAATGTAGAAAGAGTTTGAGATGTCAATGTGTGGGGAGATGAATTTCTTCCTTGGATTACAAATCAGGTAATCAGAAAAAAGGTGTTTTCATTTCATAGAAAAATTATGTCAAGGAAATGTTGAAGAAGTTTGGAATAGAGGATTCTAAACTTGCGTGTACCCCTATGGTTACTAGTTGTAAGTTGAGAAAAAATAATGAATCTCCTAAGGTTGATCAAAGAAAATATAGATCAATGATTGGTGGATTGCACTATATCTAACTACTACTAGACCAAATATAATGCATGCACTATCTTGTGGCTAGATTTCAAGAAGATCCTAGAGAATCTCATGTTACAACAATACAGAGGATATTTAGATACTTGAAGAGCACTTTAGACTATGGTTTGTAGTATCCTAGGGATACTGATTTCTCCTTTAGTGCATATACAGATGCAGATTGGGTAGGTTGTACAAATGATAGAATAAGTACAAGTGGTTGTGCTTTATTTCTTTGAAGTAGATTGGTTTCTTGGTTGAGTAAGAATAAGGATTCAGTGTCATTATCTACTATAGAGGTAGAGTATATTGCAACAACATCATGCTGCACACAGGTGTTGTGGATGAAGCAAATATTGAAGGATATCAAAGTATCATATGATGAACCTATTTCTATCTTATGTGATAATACAAGTGCTTTCAATATCTCAAAGAACCCAATAATGCATTCATGAAAAACACATATCTCTATTTAGTATCACTTTCTAAGATAAAAGGTTGCAACGAATGAGGTGAAGTTATAATATGTGCCTATAAAGGATCAAGTTGTAGATATCTTTACAAAGGCTCTTGCAAAAGATACTTTGAGTATCTTTTGGAGAAGTTAGGGTTTATTGCCACTCCTTTTAACTAGATGCATAAGTTGATGCATCCATCCAGGTGAGCATTCAAGATACATTCTTGGTTCTAGATTGATGTTGAAGGCTACCACTCAGGGGGAATATGTAGAAGTATTGTTAGTTGGTGTAAATAGATGAAGCATATTTTGTGCCCCTAAGGGGGAGAGTGCAGAAAAGTGAGAGTAGTGGAGAGAAATTAGTTGTTTGTTGGTGTTGCAAATGTTGTCTAAAATGATGTATGCAGATGTTAAACGAGAAAAACAAAAAGAAAAATTCTATGTAGATGATGTGTGAAAGGTGTAGATGTTTCCCTTTGAGTGTTGTCAAAGGGGGAGACAAAAATAGTACAATACATAAAAGAGAAAGAACAATGAAAAATGTGAAGTATGTAGGAAAGAGAGTTCGATGAGTTTATGACCCTTTTCCATTGATGTCAAAGGGGAAGAGAGTTGGTTAAAAAACCATATTTCAGAGGAGTATTGTAGGAGAGAGCTAGAGTCATTTGGTAGAGAGTTGGTTGAAAAACCATAATGAAGAAAAGTATTGTAGGAAAGAATATGGTTCGAAAAACATAGGGGGAGAGAGTGTTCATAAAAGAGTGAGAGAATGAAGAAATCCTAAGTAGGGGGAGAAGAAGTCCATAAAACAAAAGTAAAAGAGAGACTTTGAAGAATAAGAGATGCTCCAGTCAAGGGGAGTGCTTCTTGTTGCAGAGTTGTTGGTTTCTTTTGTTGTTGATGGATTTTCAGAGAGTTGGTGTTGCCATCAATGACAAAGGGGGAGATTTTTGCAAGTATGTTGCTAGTGTTGTCATTGATGTCAACAGTACAGAGATGAATGGTGTTGTGAAGTGCTTGTACTAGTATGGATGTGTTGTGGCTTTATAAAGAAGGTGTTGTGGTGCTATCATCAATGTTTTCATTGATGTCTTGATGGATAAGTATTGCAGTTGTAGTAAGTTCACCTGGTGTCCAAGTGATTTTGAGAAAATTTGAATAAAAGAGTGTGCAGTGTGACAAAGGTGTGTTAAGTGTTGTGTTCCAAATTTCTTCATGGTTGAAGATATGCTTGTGCAGTTCGGGAATGATGATCAGAGGTGTTTAGAGGTTCTATATTTAGATTTTCAAGTTTTGGATTGTACGATAGTGGAATTTGTGTTTGACAATTTGTTTGTTTATGTAGAAGGTTGTTTGGGAGAAAAAAGATTGCTTCAAATTTCTCCACAGTAAGGTTTCCTATCTTGGGGATTTGGGAACATGCTTATATTGTTTGTAACTTCCTTCCCTTGATATTTCAAGTGTTGAGGTGTTCTGCAAGGTTGGTTAGTAAGTTGTGTTCTATGGCAATATGTTTGGTTGCATAGAGTGATGGTACTCTTTATTTCAGGTGGTTGTGGAAGAGTTGCAAAATATTCTAATGATGCTGGAATATTATAAGATGTTTTGTGGATGTTGTGAAGTGTTGTGCGCTTTGCATGACTTGAAGAAGCGTGTATGTGGTCGCTTGTAGTGTTAGTTCAGGTTTGGCTGACTTGGCATGCTAGTGCTATTTACAGAGGTACCTCATGGATTGTGAATGTATTTTGTAGCGTGGTGATATGGATATGGATCCTATTTAACCCTTGGTGTGGTCATCCTTCACTTATTTCCACCACAGAGGTGGTTGGTGCTGACCTATTTTGGTGTTGCACATTTTAGGTGCATACATTTCATTAAGGCCGACCTAATTGAGTTTGTTTAGGTCATGGATGGTATAAATGGAAGGTGAATTATTGGAGATGTGTGTGGATATGTAGAAGGTGTACAAAATATTTGAATTTAATTAAGTTTAGTGATTTGAGTGCGAGCCTAATATCTATGACTCCAATGTAGTGAGCATAAGGGTCTACATTTTCAGTGTGCTTGAAGTTGTTGGAGGCAGTGAGCCAAAGGTTGTAGATGACATAAAGTTTTAGTGGTGGATTTCTCTTGTTTCCTTGAGCTAGTGAATCTCTTTGTAACATTTTTGTTTTATATTCTCTCTTCTTGGTAGTGAGCCACCTGGCAGTGAGCCTTTCTTCATTTTTAGGGCAGTGAACCTAATTGTATTCAGTGTTGCAATTCATATATATATTTATGTGTGTGTGTGAGTTAATCCTCACCATGAATTTTCCCTTCTTGGGTTTTCCTCGTAAATATGGTGTTCATATGTGTTTGGATGAGTTTTCATTATTGTTTCATATGTTTACATTCTGCTAACACACAAATAGTTGATAAGGGTTTGCAAATATTTTGAGGGTTTTTAAGTTTACAACTGATTCGCCCCCTCTCAGTTGTCCTGTGCATCTAACAATTAATCCTTCATATCAATTTCTTCTTCAATGTATGTATTTGGACATCTCTCCAATACACTATCTCACCCTCAATTAGGATCCAAAAGATCAACCATATTTCCTTCAATGTCATCATCATATCCCCTATCAAGAGATGGAATGTGGCAAAATCAAAGTGCCACCACTCTGTAAGTGTTGCCAACATAGCACAACTAGCTCAGACCTCAAGAATCCATGTGATATAAAGAAACCTATCATTTCTAAGAAATATCACTCATCATCACAACCTTGAAATAGCTCCATCACCCTTGATTGTCTCTCATGTGTAACCAATAACTACAATCTCTCTTACAATCATCACATGCCATCATTTAGTAATTTATTCTAACTATTCTTCTATTTTTCCTTCAACATAGATACCACTTTTAATAGTACCAACATTGATCCCCTAACATAGATGCCACACTAACTTCCCCTAGTTTAGATGATTTATTTCCTAACAAAAATTATTGTAAATTGCACACATATGATTTACCCCTCTCCTAGTGGATATGTTTATTTGACCAATGAAGATGCCATAGAACCTCACATAGGGAACACATGCCCCTAATCAAAAACCAAAAGGTAAAAATCCCCTTTGAAAATATATGTTTTATCCCCTTTTCTTTCCCTAATAAATTCACTTGAACAATGAAATTTGGGTTTCAAAATAGGACCCACTAATGGCCATGCATCTATTGGTCACTTATGCTCCCTCACTCTATCACTCTAATGCTCATAAAAATAAAAACACTCTTATTTCTCACTTAAAGCTCCTTTTTCCCTAGGGGAAAGGGGTAAAAATGAATTATTACTCACCCCCCAACCCCACCCCTATTTATAGGTTTTATACTATAAAACCTAAAATTTCCCTCCATTTTCACCCCTTACCCTATTTGTTTTACCTCCTAAACCCTAATCATCCTTTCAAGAGACCACCCAAGTCCATCAACTCACTTTCCCTCTTCAGGGGGTGTCATACTCCCACCATTAAAAATTTTCTTCTTTGAATGATTGGGGCAATGTTGGCACCTTGCTCCCACAGTAAAAAAGTACATTTTTCCTTGAAATGACATCATGGCTCATGGTCTTGACATTGTTTTAAAGAGGGCCAAAATTTAAACACCCCAAATCCATTTTGGATTTTCTAGTGTCGCCTCATCATGAGTTTAATTAAATGAATTTTATTTATTTAATCAACTTGGCCAATTAATCCTTGTCATTAATTAATTAAATTAATCCCTTCATTATCAATAAATAAATAAATTTTATTTATTCAATTATTTGAGCTAAGTTTAAAATTTAAATAAATTTTAATTAATTAATTAGATTTTATTTATTATCTATTTATTTAAATTATCTATTGTTGCCATCAATAATTAAATAAATTTTATTTCTTGAATTATTTGAGCTAATTCTCATTGTTAGTTGTAGTGTAGAAAAATGTACCCCTTTACATTTTCACACTTGATTTGGAATTAATATTAAAATGGACTTAATTGTGCCTTATTTTTGGTGTTGCAAAGTGTACCCCTTTACACTTTCACACTTATTTAGGGATCCCTTAATTAATTGAGCTTAATTTTCCTTAATTGGCCCCTTTAATTCAAATCCAAGCCTATTTAATTGATTTTTCGAAGAGGAAACCCTACATTCACTAATGCCTTAGCATAACACTTCTCATTGAGCAATGTGTGTCCTAGGGTTAGGGACCTAGGACTCATTTTCCCATGTGCGAATGGGTCCTTCCTTAGACCTAGGACCTAAATTTAAATTATGTTTTTGATAATATTTTAACATATTCAAATCCATATTCAGATGTTGACTTGTGATATTTGAATTTTGGGAAATTAACGATACATATCTATAAATATAAGGTTATTTCACTAAGTTTCATCTAAGAGCTTCTAAGCAATCTAGATAATTTTTCATAGAAATTCAAGGCATTCAAGAGAAGTTATCATAATTTTATTGCAGTAATCAAGATCCAATTGTCACATTAAAGTCTTCTTGCATCATGCATGTTTTTGGAGCTAATATGATGATGTAGGGTTCATAATCCATTCAAACATTCAAAGCATTATTTCAAGTCAAGATTCAAGGTTCAACATCCACATCCATTGAAGAAATTTCATACAAGTTGCAGATTTACATTCCAAGGTTTATTCAAGGGTTTGGTGATTTGTGACATTGAGTTGTTCATTCATCATTCCTTTCATGCTATTTTGTTTCATTTCAAGGTTTGATTACCAAAATAGGGTTTAACAAAGGAAACCCCCCATTCACCAAAAATAAAACATTTTCCCCTCTTGATTTGTGTTTGTATATTTAGGTGGAAGAAAAGTTGAAGATCTCAAAAGTGCAAAATTGTAAAGTTGTCAAAGTTGTCACCTTTGTTGCTATCTCACGGAACCTCAGATCCTAGATTTATTTCCAACTGTCCGATTGTGAAAATTGAGAATCTAGAAGTGTAGACATAGGAGCAGAGGACCCATAAACCATTTTTGAAAAATGCTACATAGGACCCATTCACCATAGGGCGAATGCGTCCTCAGACAACTTCTAAAAACACCACTTTGTGAGAGGTACACAACATTTATCCCTTCTAGATCTTCCAGAAACTTTGTAGGTTCCTTCAGTTTTATATTTAATCTGCTAAATCCAATTGATATATTGCAATTTGGAGTTTATTTTCTATTTTTAATCTCTCTCCCCAATGTGTTGTTTGTCCTTGACCCTCGTCCACAAACAAATAAAGGAAATTGCAAGATTCCTCAAAGAATTCACTCACCTAAGGGTTGACAGTGGATTTTGAATTGAGGGATCTCATTTCTTGAATAAAATAGAAGAATAGGTAGGCTCATTCACCCCATTTCCCCCTTGCTATTTATAGTAAGTTTGGAAAAATATTCCAAATTTAGTATAAAACCCTATGTCTTTGAACCTAACCCCATTTTTTCTATGTTTCATTTTGGTGAACCTGAGTAAATTTTTAACATTCTAATTTTTGATTTGGAGTGCATTCAAGCCCTAGATCTAGGATTTGCATTAATTAATTATATTTAGGGTTTCTAGATCCGGCATAAAGTTACATTGCATTTTAGGTGTAAACATTTTAAATTTAAAAATTCAACAAAAATTGCATAATGCTAGACTAATTTTGCATAGTACTTGCATATTAGTGTATGTTCAATCATTCACATTCCAAAATTGATACACAATTTTATTTCTGAAAGTTTCATATAGTTCATAATTTTTCATTCATCTTAATTGCATTAGGTTATTAAATTCTAGAAAATTCTGTTACAAAAATACCAGTTTGAGACCTAGAATAGAGAACACATATAATCACTCAAAAATTGCATTTTTCATTTTAGAAAAAACTTGTACAGGGACCCATTTTCCCTTGGGTGAGTGAGTCCTTCAAGGCATACAAAAACTGACTTTTCTAAGCTTTTTGGTGATTTTTTGCACTTCCTAGGCCTGCTAGTAACCTACAGTATTAGTCTAGAAAGTTTCAGGAATTTTTGTTTTATACATCTAGGTCTAAACATCCATTTAGTGTAGTCATTTTTGAATCATTCCAAAATCATTTCAGTAGCAAAGATCATTAGATCTGAAAATGTATACATTCTTGAAGCTTTGCATAATATGGATAAAAGTAATTTTCACTTTTGGATACGTAATGTTTACATTCTTGAAGCTTTGCATAAGTAGGATAAAATTACTTTTCATTTTTGGATATACATTGTTTATATTCTTGAAGCTTTGCATAAGTTGGATAAAATTACTTTTCATTTTTGGATACACATTATTTATATTCTTGAAGCATTGCATAAGTGGGATAAAAGTAATTTTCATTTTTGGGCACACAATGTTAGTATTTTACCTTTCTAAGCATGCCACGAAAAATTTCATCTCTACCACTTATGAGAATGTCTTAGTATAAGAGAATACAATATTGAACAATCATGACAATCAAGTTTGTTCTTCTCCCAATATCTCTCCTATTTGTGAAGAAGATAGTTTGGTGTTAGAAGATACACTCATTGAGAGTCATGAAAATCTCATTTCTCCCTTTCCTAATGCTCCTACCATTTGGAAAGATCTATTTGAACAAAAGAATCATGTTGGCATTTCAATTAGCACCTCTGGGGTGCTTATTGGAAACAAACAACTATGTACAGTGCATGATGACTGCTCTTCAAATTATGGAGGGGAAGCTCCCTCTTGTTTGCTGATGTTTGCATAAAAGTAAAATGGAACAATGTTCCTATTTTTTTACTCAGTGGGCAGGACACAAGGGTGCATAGACACAATGCGTTGCAACTAAGATTTCCTCTGGTTTTTACAGTAATTAACTACAACTAGGCTAACTAAATTAATCTATCCTATCTCCTCTAGATAAAAAAGCAAGAGAATATAGGAGCGAGAATGGATGGTTGGATCACTTGGGCTGACTATCTCTCAGAATGCGTTTGAGGCTTTGAACTCTCAGATCTATGCTGGAATAAGGCTTTAGGAAAGCAATCACTCTTTACAGTAAGCTGAATCTCAGGATTTCCAAGGATGAGGAACCCTTGTCCGAGGTGTAGCCTGGGATGCAACTTACTATAAACAAAAAAGAACGATTAACTAGCTAATAGGATTCGTAAGGAGGTGATGAAACCTATACAAAGTGTAGGCTAAAATACATATCATTACACAACATCAAACGATAACTATTAACATCAAAATACCCAAGGAGGTGATGAAACCTATCCAAGGGGGAGATTGAAATAATAATTTATAAGAACAAGACATTGATAGAACTTGAAACTTTTGGATCAAATTGCATGTACCTTTTGATTTCTTTCTTCAAAATTTCTCAACGAATTAAAGGTTTGGGACAACAAAGGTACGAAATCATACACAATTGGTTATCAAACCAAACAACTCTCATTCAAGAGTGAACAAATATAGACTTGCAAGCTTGTTGGCACAACAGTGCAATGATTTTGTGTAGTAAATAAAGGTTCCAAAATAATGAGCAAAGGCTCTTATTTATAGAAGCTCAAAGGAGTAGGAAACCCTAAAATATCCTTGAGTTAACAATGAGTTCTTGCCAATCTACAGGATTTATTCCAATGTCTAAAATTAGGTGATCAAGGAGTTAGCTGGAAATCTACTTCAGTTAACTGAAACTAAACTAAAAGTGAACTTAAATTACAAAAGTTCCTCCAAAATAGAGATCCACAATTAGTGGAGATCTATAATAGACATCCATAATTAGTGGGATCTGACATGATAGTGAGTTAACTTGGAAAGGGGAATCAAGTTAACTCCTATTGCCATGCAATAGGATTAGGCAACCCTAAAATATCCTTGAGTTAACAATGAGTTCTTACCAATCTATGAGATTTATTCCAATGTCTAAAATTAGGTGATCGAGGAATTAACTGGAAATCTACTTCAATTAACTGAAACTAAACTAAAAGTGAACTTAAATTACAAAAGTGCATCCAAAATAGAGATCCACAATTAGTGGAGATCTAGAATATACATTCGTAATTAGTGGGATCTGACATGCATGATCAGTGGGATAGTGAGTTAACTTGGAAAGGGGCATCAAGTTAACTCCTATTGCCATAAATGCTATTTTGGAGGGTAGGACATCCTAACTTGGGTTCTTTACACCTCATCACGTCCAATAAACAACTCCTCTAGCCAGTCCTTGACTTCTTCTGCCTTGTAGTCACCACCTTCACATTTGATATTGGCAAGGAATTGGTTGGTAACTTTGGCGACTCCATAACTAGAGTGATGTCCTCCGTTTCTCCCGCAACTTTGTGCTTTTGACACTTTTCTTGATTCCTCTCCATGAAGTCTATGATTGTCAATCTATCCAAATCGACCTCTGGGTATGCCCGATGTAGAGCGGTGTCAATTATTTTTAGGAAGTTATGGAATAAGACCACCTTGGTCTTGTGTTCATCTTGGGAGAATTGCATTCTAAAAACTTTGAAGATTGACTATGCACATGATACTATTCACGCAAATTTTCTGAAAACCCTTAAAAATAGCCCCTGTCAAGAAGTATTTTTTCAAAAAAAAAATGACACTTGGGTATTGTAGGCGCTTCAAAGCTGAACAAGCCTAGTTTGTCTGATTTTCAAAATTGTGACTTCTTCAGGAAAACCCTAAAAATAGGGGCATCAAGGATACTATTTTTGGAAAAATCCAATACATGGGCTTTGTTGAAAAAGTTGTGTTGATCATACCTAGAAGGTCAAATCTATGAATAACCTCCATTTATTTGGACATGTGAGAAGGTTAGATCTGTGGGTTTTGTTGAAAAAGACAAGAAGATTGGAAATTATCAACTACCTCTCTGGATCTGTTGGAAAATTATGCTTGAAGATGCAACCTCTGATAAATTGTCCCTCTGTGCAATTAATCTTCAAAAATATGAAGAACAATGAAAACCCCTTTGTTAGATCTTCAAAAGACGTCTTGGAGAGAAAATATATTTCCTTGGCTTCAACCTATAAAGAAAGATGTTGAACTATGATGCCTAGGCTTGATACATAGTGATTGATGTTGAATGCATCAAGTTTAGGTGCCAACACATGATGGATGAGTCTTTTTGCCTAATCTGGAGTTCACAACACTGATTTCCACCAATTTGGGGACATTTTAGACATAAAAAGGCTTAAAAAATATCCTAACTTCAGTCAACTGGAGTTTTGTTGACTTTAGGTATCCAAGTTGAGGAGTTGAAGATATTTTCACTCTTTTTCATGGTGAAGTGTCTCTCATTGATCCTCGATTCTGATTTTTCAGTTGATCTTGAGGTGTTACTGAAAAATCCATTGTTGAGACAGAACAACTTTGATGAAGAGTGCTTGGGAGTTGCAAAGATCAAAACATGAGTCTGATGCCTCTAATTCTTGGGTGCCTTTTCCAAAGATGGTGCATTTTTCATCAAATAGTCAATTTCTAGAGTGTTCTTCAATTCATCCAGTTTGACCCTTAGTGCTCTGATATGAGATCACCTACTGACTGATGAGTCCGATGATCTTGCTAAAGCATAGGATGGATAACTAGTTCATGTTGGGAATAGGATGCCATTTAATTGCAATCCTAAACATATTTCATGTATCTCCTAAGTCCTTGGAAAGTGTTCCCAAACACTAGGATTAGAAAGAGATTAAATTCGAATGAAATGAACATGTAAATTGACATTTTTAATTCTTCCTAAATGATAGGAACATGTGGGGATTCCCAAGAAGAGATACTACAAAATAGGAGCACATGGGGCACCCACATGGAAGGTGGAACCCATCTTGCTTAAGTTAACTATTTGGAGGATATATAACACTTCAGTAATGCATGTAAAGATCTTATAAATTAGGTATTGATATTTACATGAGTGGAGTTTAGTTCAATATTAGTTCAGTTCAGTTCAGTTCAGTTATGGTTCAATTATCTTCAGTTGCATGTAGTTAGTTTGAGTTGAATGCTAGTTGACTTTAGTTGACTTGAGTTGCATGACTAATGACTTCAGTTGCATGACATATAAGAGGTAGATACTTTCAGTTAAGTGGGGATGATCAATCATGCATAATGTTTGCATGAATTGCTGGAGAGATATGTTTCAGTTAACTAAGATTGACTTGGACCCACCTTGGTTGTCCAAGTTGGCATCTTTGAGTTAACACCTTTTGCATGAGAAGATATTTACAAGGTTGAGTTAAGTGGGCCCATTCTTGGGTGCCAACTTTGAGGTGATGCTTGCAAGATATTTTCTTGACCAATGATTAGTTAAGTGTTTAGTTTGGGGTGCCTAAATTGAGGAGACTTTGGCTTTGACTTCATGTTATAGTGTTGAAATCTACTTGCACAATCTAGCTGTGGGTTTTTGTGAGGAACTTTATGCTCTTATATTGTACAACTCTTATGAGTTAATATGCACAATTAATTGTCTATTTATTGCAGCAATTGCATAAGAGTTTAGAGCAGAAGTTTAGCAGGTATAGCTTGTGCATGTGTGAGGGTTTGCAGCATGGCATGGGATGTGTGGATTCATGCTTGGTCACATGGAATGCATGGATAGCTTGTGCTGCATAAAGTGTATGAGAGTTTTGTGTAGGTTGTGAAGAAGGATTTTTGAAGGCAAGGAAGCATATCAATCAAGGATTGATACAATATTATTGTAATCTTGTTCTAAGGTTAAATAATACAAGCACTATTGATTCTAGTGGAGTTTTTTCCTAAAATGGTTTCTCCACGTATATGCTATGTCACTTCTATCTTCTTGTCTCATTCTTCTACAATCTTCTGTCTCTTTCTACAATTGGTAAAATTGATCCAAACATATAATCATACACAAAGAATTGTGACAAAGAACACTTAATTAAATCTACAGTATAATAGTTT
Organism: Sequoia sempervirens; assembly: GCA_007258455.2. NCBI lineage: Eukaryota > Viridiplantae > Streptophyta > Pinopsida > Cupressales > Cupressaceae > Sequoia > Sequoia sempervirens. Next base: position 14,140 of record VDFB02058113.1, read on the forward strand.
TATTGAAGGAAAGGAAGCATATCAATCAAGGATTGATACAATATTATTGTAATCTTGTTCTAAGGTTAAATAATACAAGCACTATTGATTTCGGTGGAGTTTTTTCCTGAAGGGGTTTCTCCATGTATATGCTGTGTCGCTTCTATCTTCTTGTCTCATTCTTCTACAATCTTCTGTCTCTTTCTACAATTGGTAAAATTGATCTAAATAGATTAATCATACACAAAGAATTGTAACAAAAAACACTTAATTAAATCTACAGTCACATAGGTTTACAAGTTTTAAGCTACAATTTTACCTTCATTTTTAACATTTGGTGTTAGAGCTAACGGTTGGGTAGAGTTTGAGACACCTTTCTCTTAAAATTTTGAAGGTTTCTTGGCTGTAGTGGGAGCTTGTACTATTGTGTTATTATAGATTTGTAAAAGAAGTGTGTTTTATCTTCTTGGTTTAGAGATTATGGTTTTCTTGACCTTTTGGGATCTATGTCGTTTACAATGGATTCTTTGATTGTGTTGAGGCCATGGATGATCTTCATTTAGGAGATTGTTACCACGATGTCATGAATAGCTTGGTTACATGTTTCAGTCAAAGTTTTTGACAATGATGGTTTAATGTTTATCTTGTTGCCATGTATAGCTCGGTATCACAGTTCAATGGGAGCTTTGGTAGGATATGGTTATCTTCATGTGATTTGAAGAGGTTTTAACATGTTTCATGGAGGACCCTTAGAGGATTTGGTAAAGGTGTTATTGTTCTTCCTTTGGAGAGGATGTAGTTCTTTTTGGTTTTGAGTATTAATCATTTGCTTGGAGCTTCATGATTATGTAGGTTGCATTTGAAGTTGGCATGGATTGATTGGTGGGTGCTCATGGATACTAGAGAGACTTGGGTTAGGCTATATATTTCTTATGTTAAGAGATATGTGCTAGAATGGTTACTTGTTATAAAAGATTTTCAACAGTAAAGATTGAGGAGCCTACACTTAGAAATGGATGTGAGTCCATCATAGACCTGATGAGAAGGTTGTCTTTATTGAAAGCCTATATTGCTTGGTGTTGTATGCACACGGCAATATTGTATCCAACTCTTGGTCTACTCGGAAAGTAAATGATCTAAGAGGTGTTGCCTGCCTGATTATTAGATGCATTATTTATATGTATCTTTTCTTCTCTTATGCATTAGTCTTGAAAATTGAGTTCTGAGGGATTGTTGAGAAGTAGATGCATGATTTTATGTATTTCCATTATTCTCCTTGCAATCTTGAACTTGAGTTAGTTATGAGGATTTGGGTAGAAGAGGTACGAGAGATAGTGGCTTTGGGCATATTCCCTTTTTGTTGAGAGAATGTTTGGCTAAGTTTGATCTACTTTCTGTGAGAGGTTTACATCTAAGTTTTGCCATATTTCATTATAAGTTGAATGGTTAGATGTTGATATCCTTTCAGTTTGGGAGTGTTGAAGGAGATCTTACTTTACACAGTTTGGCACATGTTAGTGTGGTATAAGAACATGGTTTGATTTGCAAGTTTTCTCTTTGTGGGAATATTGTCTTCTTCTTGAAGGTTCTTATGTTATGAGATGTATTTTGCATATCATTGTATGCTTCTTTGACACTATGATAGAGGAGATAGCCACATCGTCTATGTGAAGTGCTATAGGAGGACTTGTTAATGTTGTGATCTTGTTTTCAGTTTTGACATTACTTGTGTAGTGGGAGTTTTAGAAGGTATATGTGTTTTGTATGAGGGGCACCTCTCTTGGACTAGATACACTTTACTATAGTGAGTTACTTCAGAGGTTTTTTATCGCATGTATATGTGTGTTATTACCTTGGAGTCTTATTTTGTAGGATGATGGATATACATGGACTTGTTTACAGATTTGGGTTGTTATAGTTTGGTTACAGAGACTTGGGAAAGGTATTGATTGAGAAAGTTGACACTTTGATCAATGCTATAGATAAGTTCTCTTGGTGTAGGAAGGCCATTGGCCTTGAGTTCTGTACTTGATTTATAATAATGATTCCTTGTTTAGAATAATTGCAATGTATAATGTCAAGTGGGAGAATGTTGGGAATAGGATTCCATTTAATTGCAATCCTAAACATATTTCATGTATCTCCTAAGTCCTTCAAAAGTGTTCCCCAACACTAGGATTAGAAAGAGATTAAATTCAAATGAAATGAACATGTAAATTGACATTTGTAATTATTCCTAAATGATAGGAACATGTGGGGACAACCAAGAAGAGCTCATACAAAATAGGAGCACATGGGGCACCCACATAGAAGGTGGAACCCACCTCGAGTGCTTAAGTTAATTGTTTGGAGGATAAATAAAAATTTAGTAATACATGTAAAGATCCTACAAATTAGGGATTGATATTTACATGAGTGGAGTTTAGTTCAGTTCAATTCAGTATTAGTTGAGTTGAGTTGAGTTATGGTTCAGTTATCTTTAGTTGCATGTAGTTAGTTTGAGTTGAATGCTATTTGAATTTAGTTGACTTGAGTTACATGACTAATGACTTCAGTTGCATGACAAATAACAGGTGGATACTTTCAGTTAAGTGGGGATGATCAATCATGCATAATGTTTGCATGAATGGATGGAGAGATATGTTTCAGTTAACTAAAATTGATTTGGACCCACCTTGGGCGCCCAAGTTAGCATATTTGAGTTAACACCTTTTGCATGAGAAGATATTTACAAGGTTGAGTTAAGTGGGCTCATTCTTGGGTGCCAACTTTGAGGTGATGCTTGCAAGATATTTTCTTGACCAATGATTAGTTAAGTGTTTAGTTTGGGGTGCCTAAATTGAGGAGACTTTGGTTTTGACTTCATGTTACAATATGGAACTCTACTTGCACAATCTAGGCATGGTTTTTTGTGAGGAGCTTTATGCTCTTATATTGTACAACTCTTATGAGCTAATATGCACAATTAATTGTCTATTGATTGCAACAATTGTTTTAGAGTGTATAGCAGTAGGTTAGCAGGTTGAGCTTGTGCATGTGTGAGGGTTTGAAGCATGGCATGGGATGTGTGGATTCATGCTTGGTCACATAGAATGCATGGATAGCTTGTGCTACAAAAAGTGTATGAGATTTTTGTGAAGGTTGTGAAGAAGGATTGTTGAAGGCAAGGGCACATATCAATCAAGGATTGATACAATATTATTGTAATCTTGTTCTAAGGTTAAATAATACAAGCACTATTGATTATGGTGGAGTTTTTTCCTAAAAAGGCTTATCCATGTATATGCTGTGTCACTTCTATCTTCTTGTCTAATTCTTCTACAATCTTTTGTCTCTTTCTACAATTGGTAAAATTGATCTAAACTGATTAATCATACACAAAGAATTGTAATAAAGAACACTTAATTAAATCTACAGTCACATAGGTTTACAAGTTTTAAGCTACAATTTCACCTTCATTTCATCAATTCAGTCCTGGAAAGGATGACAGGCTTCATGAATCTTGAAAGTTGATTTAGGTCCTACAAAAGCTTGGGAACCCCTGGCCTGCAGGGGTGCCTTTGACCTTTTGACTTGATATTTTCATGTTGCAAAATTTCATGATCGGTCCCAGTTTGATCTCTGTCGTCAGATGTTTTATTTGTCTATTGTTTCACTAACAGTGTCATTGTGGAGATTCATCAAAATAGAGGAGGTCATCTTGGAGATCATTGACCTTACAGACTGCATTTGATTGCCAAAAAAGTTGGGTGCCTATTTATAGGAAGATGCAATTTCCTTAACACTTGTTCAATTTCTCCATGTTCTTCATCTCGCCTTCACCTTTGGCATTTTCTGCTTGATCTCTATCTATGAATACTTGACAGGTCCTGTGAATGTGCAACTAGATTGATCAGGAAGTTGAGAGAGTGTTGAACAAATTCCTTGTAGAAAGTAGTTGTTGAAAACCTCATTAGGTGACTCAAAATGAAGGGCACCCTTGGCCAACAGGGGGTTTTTTTGTCTTGAAATGCACTAATTTACCTTCCATTTTACATGCTCTAACAATCAACAGTTGTTGTTGTTTGATGTGTCTCATAGGCTGGTGAATAGGTTCATTGCAAAGCTGAGTTGATGTTAGGGAGATCACTTGAAGACTAGTTCATTCAAAAGTGAAATTTGGATAATCTAATTCAAGGGCTATCCTAGTCGGCAGGGGCACTTTTTCCTGTGTTTGACCAACATTTCTAATAGTACTTTCTTGTAACTCATCTCTTGACTTCACTTACGTTTGCCGGTGATTGATGAATCAGGTGGCCTTGCTTGATGATGCATCAAAAAGCTAGCAGAAACATGAAGGAGATGACTATCCTGGTGAAAGTTGATGAATGTCTTTGACCCTTTGAATTCAAGGGTGCCCCTAGCCAGCAAGGGCACTTTTATCTTTAGTTCCATCATTTCCTTTGAAAATCTTCATCCCTTTATGTTTGATGTTCGCCATGTAGCTTGACTGGTTCGAGCATTTTTGATGATGGAACGTGTGCATCCTAGTGATCACCTTCAACATGCTGCATGTACGGGTGTTGGAGAAATGACTAAGGAATTTGATTGCATAGCCTCATCTTGGTAGCAAGGTGTGCATTCTCCAGACTTAGTCAATTTTCAACATTTTTCACTTTTGAAAATCCCTTTGTCGCAAAGCATCTTTTTGAGCATTTTCACCATGGATTCTTCGTTGAAGCTTTCGAGGCTTAGATTTCACCACTTGGAACTGGCCATTCTGCCATTAATGGCTACAGAGGTCCTAACTTTCTTCCTGAAAAATGAAAATAGACCCACTAGAGTAAAACCAAATTTTTGGTGATTTTGACTTGACCAGTGTGACCATGAAGACAATTTATCCTATCAAAATATTTTTCAATCATTTCTGGAAAGGTCCTATTTTTAGGGGTTTTCCTAAAAACAGGGGTTTGAAACCCTAATTTTCAAATTTTTAGAAATTTGCAACCATCTTCCTTGACACAAACCCACAAAAAGCCTATGTTTTGTTTGACCTAAAACATACTTTTGACAACAATTTCACATGATTTAGATCATTTTAAGAAAAATGTCTTATTGAAGCAAAAATTTATTTTGGGTACAACATTAGGCTCCGTCTGGTGACCATTTTAGATACTTACGGTATAGAGGAACCGAGAATCTCTAGTTTTGTAGACTAGTACTCTTATTAGTTGGGCAATGGAGTTAGGAATTATTTCCTAATTCACCTAACAATTGGAGTTCACCTAATTATACACCTAAAACCAAACTACCTAAGAATCACCTAAAACACGACAATACTTTACGAAACGGGGAAACACATAACAACATAATGATAAAGAAAAAGAAAATTATTTACAAAGATTCACTCCACCGCCGAAGGGACAAAATGTTTCAAATATTTCCTACTTTATGGCAGCGTGAAGAGCTTCCAATCGATGATGCTTCTACCTGAAAGGATTTACTTCTCTTCTGATGGGAATTGCAAGAGACAATCCCTCTGGGATGAAGATTCTCAAGTATTTGTATATCCAAGCAAAGGTACTTTGAAAAAAGTCAGAATATGATGCAAATGGGAAAGCTAATACCCTTGAGGCATTAGTTATGTTGTAGTCCATCAGGTTGAGATGTTGATTTCTTCAAACCAATCAATCAAGTTCCAAACTCGATTTCTATAATGTCATAGGTGATCTTTGTTGACCTGAAAATATCCTTTGAATGACTCATGGATCAGCTCTAGATCACCTTTAACACATAAGAGTTTAATTCCCATGTCTTCGACATCTTTAAGGCCTAACAAAAGCACCTCCTTCTCAGCTTCAATAAATTTCAATTGCACATATGGGTGCAACTCTCCTTTAGGGGAGATGACCATTTCCCCTACTTTTGAACTTGTATTTGAATAACCTCCATCAAACTGTGTTGTCCATGAACTTGTGTCCTCTGTCAGTCTCTTGTTATAATAAGCAATGTTTTGATCTTCAACTTCTATCTCTGATAGAGTCACATAATTATAGGGACCTATTTTAGGCTTTGCTCTTGCTGAAATAGATGACTTGAGCACAACCTGCTTCTTTACAACTTTGAGAATCTAATCTAGTTTTTCTGGATGATCCTGAAGATATTCTAGTTGAGAGATTTGTACTTTGGTCTTCATCATGGAAGTCACGATGTCAAAATTTGCTAAAGACAAATCTTGAGAAACTAGCATAACATCCTTCTGTGAAGACATGGGATTGGAAGTGGAAGGCACCTCTTTACCCTTTTCATTTAATGTTCATCTTTCTTCCTCTTCTTTCTGTGCTTTGAAGTGTTGAGCACATGTAGACAAAGGCGTTGAAATTTTTTCCTAATTCACCACAAGAGTGTATTGATGGTATGCTTTTTCTTTTTCTTTAATAACGGGTTCAAAATATCCTGTTGTGGAGTGGCCATTGAAGTTGTCTATCTATGGTAAGAAAACCTTCAAATTTATTGTTGGTACAAAACTAGAACTAGGAGCAACTTCAACGTATCCCATGATTTGTGTCATTCTTAGATTCTCAAGACACATGAATCTAGTATGTTCATTAGTGTCATGGAAACAACAAAATATTGCACTATGTGTAGCTTCAATCATTGGTCTTGATGGAGATGTTGGAAACTGTGGTTGAAGATTATCTCTCTTTGGCTGGTACAGTTGTTGAGCTAGAGATCTGATAGAATCTATTTTCATCAAGCCGGAAGTGATCATACTATCCTCAAACTTGATGGCATGTTCTTGTGCACTCTTCAACTTTGTTTCTTTTGTCGTCTTGAGGAAGAAGGCTATCTCTGATGGAAGAGCATGTATGAAATAGCTTATTAGAATCTTTGGTGATGGATCAAGTGTAGAAGAAAGACATGTATCAAGATGATTAAATCTTGCCACAAACTCTCTCATGCGTTCATTGTGCTCCATCTTTGAATTTGCAAGTTGGGTGAACAACATATGACTAACTTCAGTAGGCTTGAATCTCACCAAAAAAATCTCACTCATAGTTTCCCAGCTTGTAATAACACCTAACTTCAGGTGACTGAACTAGTTTGCAACATTCTCAACAAGAGTCTCTACAAAGAGACAGACTTTGATGTCTGCATGTGGCACATGCAAGACAGCGCAGGCTATTGTAAATGCAACAAAATTTTCATCTGGTTGTCGGCTTCCATTACCCTGAAATTGGGTAAAGTGCTTCCTTGACCCTTTAGGTAACTCATGATTTACCTAAAAATCCAAAGCTCCAATACTATTACCCCAAGGCAATGAAGGTGGACGCCTCTTGCCAACATTATTGTTGTTACCATCTATTGCTCCTTATATGAATCATGCAATAGGATGCCAGATGATCATTCCTGTGAAATAAAGTGTTAGATTTTTCTTGAAGTTTTATGCCTCGTTGCCCCATGGTGGGTGCCAAAAAATTGTTGGTGTTTCAATTAGAACCTCTGGAGTGCTTATTGGAAATAGACAACTATGCACAATGTGTGATGACTGCTCTTCAAATTATGGAGGGGAAGCTCCCTCTTGTTTGTTGGTATTTACATAAAAGTAAAATGGACTAACGTTCCTATCTTTTTTACTTAGTGGGCAGGACACAAGGGTGCATAAACACAATGCGTTGCAGCTAAGGTTTCCTCTAGTTTTTGTAGATCTTAACTACAACTAGGTTAACTTTTAATCTATCCTATCTCCTCTAGATAAAAAAGAGCAAGATAATAAAGGAGTGGGAATGGATGGTTGGATCACTTGGGTCACCTATCTCTCAGAATGCGTTTGAGGCTTTGAGCTCTTAGATCTATGCTGGAATAAGGCTTTATGCAAACAATCACTCTTTACAATAAGTTGAATCTTAGGATTTCCAAGGAGGAGGAACCCCTATACGAGGTGTAGGCTGGGATGCAACTTCCTAGAAACAAAAAAGAACGATGAATTGGCTAATAGGATTCCTGAGGAGGTGACAATAGTTGTCCAAAGTGTAGGATAAAATATAGATCATTACACAACATCAAACGATAACTATTAACATCAAAATAACCAAGGAGGTGATGACACCTATCTAAGGGAGAGATTGAAACAATAAGTTATAAGAACAAGACATTGATAGAACTTGAAACTTTTGGATCAAATTGCATGTTCTTTTTGATTTCTTTCTTCAATCTTTCTCAACAAATTACAAAGGTTTGGGACAACAAAGGTACAAAATCATACACAATTTCTTATCAAACCAAACAAATCTTATCAAAGAGTGAACAAATATAGACTTGCAAGCTTGTTGGCACAACAACACAACAATTTTGTGTAGTAAATAAAGGTTCCAAAATAATGAGCAAAGGCTCTTATTTATAGAAGCTCAAAGGAGTAGGAAACCCTAAAATATCCTTGAGTTAACAATGAGTTCTTGCCAATCTACAAGATTTATTCCTATGTCTAAAAGTAGGTGATCAAACAATTAACTAGAAATCTACTTCAATTAACTGAAACTAAACTAAAAGTGAACTTAAATTACAAAAGTGCCTCCAAAATAGAGATCCACAATTAGTAGAGATCTAGAATAGAAATCCATAATTAGTGGGATCTGACATGCATGATCAGTGGGACAATGAGTTAACTTGCAAAGGGGCATCAAGTTAGCTCTTGTTGCCATAAATGCTATTTTGGAGGGTAGGACGTCCTAACTTAGGTGCTTTACACCTCATCACGTCTAGTCAATAACTCCTCTAGCCAGTCCTTGACTTCTTCTCCCTCGTAGTCACCACCTTCATGTTTGATACTAGCAAGGAATTGGTTGGTAACTTTGGCGGCTCTATAACTGGAGTGATGTCCTTCATTTCTCCCGCAGCTTTGCGCTTCTGACACTTTTCTTGATTCCTCTCCATGAAGTCTATGCTTGTCAATCCGTCCAAATTGACCTTTGGGTATGCTTGATGCAGAGCAGTGTTAATTGTTTTCAAGAAGTTATGGAATAAGACTACCTTGGTATTGTGTTCATCTTGGGAGAATTGCATTCTGAAAACTTTGAAGATTGACTATGCACACAATTCTGTTTAGGCAACTTTTTTGAAAACCCTTAAAAATAGCCCTTGCTGAGAAGTATTTTTCTGGAAGAAATATGACACTTGGGTATTGTAGGCACTTCAAAGCTGAACAAACCCAGTTTGTCTGATTTTCAAAATTGTGACTTTTTTAGGAAAACCTAAAAATAGGGGCAGCAAGGTTACTGTTTTTGGAAAAATTCAACATGTGGGTTTTGTTGAAGAAGTGCTTATCATACCTAGAAGGTCAGATATGTGAATAGCCTCCATTTATTTGGACATGAGAGAAGGTCAGATCTGTGGGTTTTGTTGAAAAAGACAAGAAGACGATTGGAAATTATCAACCGCCACTATGGATCTGTTGGAAAATTATTTCTAAGGCTGCAACCTCTAATAAATTGTCCCTCTATGCAACTGATCTTCAAAAATATGAAGAACAATGAAAACCCCTCTATCAAATCTTCAAAAGATGTCTTAGAGAGAAAATAATTATCCTTGGTTTGAACCTGTAAAGAAAGATGTTGAATTATGACACCTAGGCTTGATACATAGTGATTGATGTTGAATGCATCAAGTTTAGGCGCCAACACATGATGGAGGAGTCTTTCTGCCTGATTTGGAGCTCACAACACTGATTTCCACCAATTTGGGGATGTTTTAGACATAGAAAGGCTTCAAAAATATCCTAACTTCAGTCAACTGGAGTTGTATTGACTTTAGGCGTCCAAGTTGAGGAGTTGAAGATATTTTCACTCTTTTCCATGGTGAAATTTCTCTCATTGATCCTTGATTCTGGTTGTTCAGTTGATCTTGAGGTGTTGCTAATAGATCCATTACGGAGATGGAACAACTCTGATGAAGAGTGCTTTAGAGCTGCAAATCTCAAAACCTGAGTCTGATGCCTCTACTTCTTGGGCACCTTTTCCCAAGATGGTGCATTTTTCATTAGACTTAGTCAATTTCTAGAGTGTTCTTCAATTCATCTAGTTTGACCCTTAGTGCTTTGATATGAGATCACCTGCTGACTGATGAGTCTAATGATCTTGCTGAAACATAGGATGGATAACCAGTTCAGTCTTGGAAAGGATGACTAGCTTCACGAATCTTGAAAGTTGATTTAGGTCATTCAAAAGCTTGCACGCCCTTGGCCTACAAGGGAGCCTTTGACCTTTTGACTTGATATTTTCATGTTGCAAACTTTCACGATTAGTCCCGATTTGATCTCTATCGTTAGATGTTTGATTTGTCTGTTGTCTTCGCTCATTGGATAAAGCTCACACAAAATGGAAAGTATAATCATTATTTGAGTTTTTTATTTCTTATTTTTTGTGTTTCTATTTATGCTCTAAATTAAAGTGTGTTATTGCGTAAATTGAGTGATTTTTTATGCTTTTAATCGTTTTGGTCCAAATTTCACCATCGTAACTTTCCAAAAATAAAAGATCACACTATAAGGCTTCCACTAAAATAAGGATTAGTTACAAATCTTATTCCTCCCACAAATACATCGAGTTTGTTATAATTTGATTCTAATGTAGTAATGCATGTAAATGATAAGAAAGTATGAAAATTTCCTAGCTAATCCAATTTGGAGATAACTAACAATTTTAGTAGAGTAACAACACTAGATAGAGAACAAGAAAGGAAGAAGAGAAGAATTAGAGGAACACAACACATAATATACCCTATGAAAGTTGTGTAAAGGGGAAAACATAACATCTGAAGCACACATTGAATGTATTATTCAACACATATTAGACTACAATAGGAAAGTCCTCATGCTTTACAAGAGATCTAAAATTTAAACATGAAGGAATTATGGCTCAATATAATCTTAAAAAATTGGACTTAAAATCTTCATTGGAATTCCTTTATATGTAAGCCAAGAAGACCCAAGAAACAATAAATAGTTTATAAAAACCACGACATAAAACTATGTAACCTCATATTCAATGAATTATATACAACCATTATAAGACTAATACCACATGGGATAGAGTTGCAATAATAGAATCATAATATTTTCACTTGAGTGGGGTTCCATTTTGTATGTAGGAACATTATTTTATAATATTACAAATAATAAATAATTTAACTAGACCTAAAAAATTGTAAGGTGTAGAACACTAAGTCCCCTAGTCCTAAAAAAATGCTTATGACATTTATATGCTTTCACATGATTACCATACTCATATTTTATGATATCATTCCTTTACCTACATGTTTATCTTATGCTTAAATTATTTACATATTATGGTCCATATCATAATTTCATCTTATGGTTCTATATTACAATCCTTACAATGCTCATATCTTGTACATCTTAGTTGTGCTTACATGATTCTTATCTAGCATTCATGTCTATTTGTATCTTTTTATTTTCATTAGTTTTCATGGGAAATATTTGGATACTTCTCTTTCCCTTTTTTTATGTGTTTTCATGATGACATATTAGTCATGTTATTACATGCTTATCATATGATGATACATTTGACCACTTTTACATATTTCTTCATGATCATATATTTTTTTCCTCACCTAAAATTCATCATATCTTTTGTAAGAATTCATTAGAAGGTGCATATATCTTTTTTTTAGACAGTAGGAATTAGAATTGGGTAGCTACCCCTATAAACTACAGTGCACTTGGAAAAAAAAATTCACGTGACCGATGATGCTAGCACAACATGCCCTCCGATACTATGAGGATGGTGGGGGGACTAGATATCATGACCTCTTTCTTGCAATAGGATGCTTTAACCAATTGAGCTAGGCCCACCACCCCAAAAGGGGCATATATCTAACTAGTGTTCATTTTTTGAGCTATTTTTGTAGTGATAGGATCATAACCATTCACAATTTGAAGGGACATTTATCAATATTTATGTGTTATAGAATATTCTACTTAAATATAAAGTCCTATTAATTGACGCAAGAGCTTTTTGTTACAATTTTAGTTTTCTTTTAAATTCTATTTGGTGTTTTGTTTGAATACAATTTTGGCTTGCTTATCTGCAGCTTGAGGAGAGAATAATGTAGTTTAAAATTGATCACATGGGAGACAAGAAAATGGTTAATGAAGAGAAAGGATCTCATCCAAGAAGGATCAAAAGAGACACTGTTTCAAGGGGTTATGTTTTGTCTTGGGAAAAGAAAGAATTGAATAATGATTCTTTGTTTTTTCTTGGAACTAGAAGGAAAAATGTGTTACATCCCTAACTTTAACTCTCTTTTACTTTTTACTTTTGAAGTAATTAGTAGATGATTACGCATGATTCAATGATTAGATGTTTAGGAAAAATGTCTAGAAAAATCAATGTATCTTAAGTTACGTTTATTTCACTAAAATTGTCATGTGTTTAAAAGTTGTCAAGATGTGATGACTTCATGAGGATTATGAAATGATTATTAATACACTAATCTTTAGTTGGTGATGGAAAGTTGCATTTAGGAATCAATTTTCCGCCCTCCGAAAAAGGGAGGGAGAGCATCATTGGAGAGAAGGATATAGATACAAGGAATAACAGGTTGTCGCCATCTTAGGTCTAGTGTTGATGCAAAAATGGTTGAACCTACTTGAGTCAGGTGAGTGATACTCAACTCTTTTGGTCTAAGTTTACTTCTCGACTTGACAAGTTGTCAATGTCGTTTAATGTCTAGTGCATGTTTAACATGTTTAGAAGCTTGTTGATAGTACTCATTTAGTCGACCTTTGTGTTGATACGATTCTCTTAGGGGTTATTAACTCTCTTTTTAATATATAAAACAAATGAATATATGAATGTCGGTATACATGAGATAAGGTAAGCATATGTACTTGTATAGATGGGTGCATGGATGCATATATGCGTACAAAGACATAGATATTGTCAACATACAAACATTTGCGTTCAAGTACGTATGGATACATACACACATGCATACGTTATTGCGACAAAGAAAATCTTGGTAAAGGAGGGACAAATCATATTTGAATTGCTCGACCCTTTAATGAGAAGCTTATTTGAATGTTATGGCAGTAAGTATATATATACACATTTACTAATGTCTAAATGCCAACATAAAGCCCTTTTGTCGTTGAAGGTGATAGAAGTTTCAATTCAATGGAAATGCTTTTGAAAAGATATTACAAGGCCACGCCATAATGCTTGAGTGTGGCACATGCTTAAGCAATGTGCAAGTCAAGTGTTACCATGATTGGAGTCTTGGCTATTTCCACGATTTGTTAAGTGATAAATGATTGCTTTTAAACCGTTCTTTAACAAATTTTGAATTGTTTCTTGAGTCGCGGTTAGTATCTAAGGCTACGCTTATTTTGCAAAAGGGAACATAGCAATGGTAGCGTCCATCATGATCCTAGGTGGAGTGAAATCGGTGCTATAACTACCATTCTTAACTGAATCTTGAACTAATCTTCAGAGCCATTCTTTGGAGGGAAAAAGTGATTGGGGTAACCATTTTTGGGGAGGCTTATCATCCTCAACCCGAAATCATTTTGGGGGGGTAGTCCGTGGAAATGGGGGAGCGCCACTGTTCAATTCCTGACATGCTCAATCTCAATCACCGTGCGTTCCCCAAGAGCACGACCTTGAATTGCTCAAAAAATTTCATAAGAGTAGATTGATGAGCGTGAGAGCCATGCTTAGGTTGAAGATTGTAACAAAGAAGAATGCCAAGCAGTGGCATAAGGGAAGAAGAGATCTCTAAATTTTGTCTTCTAGACCATGTGAGAAGACTATTCTATAATGCTTACTAAAGATATTAATAGTGCCTGTGTGTGGGATCTCAGTCTAGAGGTATTCAGGGGAGAAATCATATTAAATAATGATGCTTAACACAGAGAAATGAGGAGGCGTAGTTGCTAATGCTTATTGTTGGATCAAAGTCTTGATATTGCATGACATCATGATAGGAGGAGAAGGTTTCACCATCGAAATAAGGGAGTGGAATATCATACATGCTCTCGGATAGTAGAACGATGAGTAGAGTAGGTGAGGTGTTGAAAGAGAAGGCCGATTTTGGATAACATTATGGCTCGGTAAGAGGTGAGATCATTTTACTGCGAATAATGGTTATGGCATAGGCTTTGTTTATTGCATATAAGCCTTGTTTTCCTTATTTAAGAACTTTATTATGGTATCTATTGTTAGACCATTGCTTGCTTTGAAATGGGCCAACATACTTGATTATTCAGGGTATCAAGGAAACACTTGTATGAGTTCATAATTCATTTAAGATGAAAGTAGTGAACATTGGATTACCAATAGGATTGTAATTATTGATATGTGAATAGAACTTTCTAGGATTATTCGATTGACGTCAGTCAAAGAATGGTTATTGTATAACGCATTCACATTCCTAGAGTAATGAGGGATTATATAGCACCTAAGAGGTTTGGAGAAAACCAGAGCACATTATACTTATGTTGTATTGTCATATATTATTGAAATTGGATTTTAAGATAGTAGTGGGTAACTAAGAAAAATGGAAATAGAAATTTAGTCTTTAGTCTATGTTAAAGACCAGTATAGCTCTATAGATGTAATCTTGCTAGTTCTCTCAAGGGACTTTTTGGATTAGAAAATATCATCATGATATTGAAGTAAGGAGATTGCAACATAGAAAAAGATTTCTTTGTAGGAAATATAATTCCTCTTGTCAATTTTGTATTACATGTTAAGGAAATGGGTGACCCACGAGTGTGGAACCCTAGATAGCATAGCGGTTGCTTATGTCATGGTTCTCAAGAGAAAGAGAGATCTTGAAATGTATTGATGTTGATCTTGTAGCCTTTGTTGAACTTATTTTAGAACTATGTGTACAAAGGAATTTCGTTATTCCAATACTTGGTATCATTGTCGTAACCAACTTTGAGAAGGGGATGTTGGGAGACCGAAACTCAACCTACATGTCTATCATACTTGAGATTATTGTTATAGGTATATGCGACATACTTATATAAAGGATGATAATCATATGAGTTTATACCCTATCCTTATTTGAATGTGAATAAAATTGAGTAGACAAGGAAGTTGGAAGCAATTTATTATCTCTTACAAATCTAACCTATTAAGGTTGAAGGATTGAACTTAGTCAAAGTACTAACTACATGAGAAGTAACGACACTCATTAATATATATATATATATATATCAATGAGGATAATCCTTGAATATCATGCTTATGCATGTTATAGGAAATGTGAATTTGAGAAAAGCTAAGTCGTCTGGGTAAGACTAGAAGTAATTGCTCTTATGTTTTGCTTCCTTAATGCTATTATCTTTGGAGAACAAGGATGTTTGATTTTCCATGTATCGGATTAGAGAAGCTAAACCCTAGTATTGAAACAAGGAGGACATAGGAAATATGTAATGCTTATGCCAAATATGACATTGTATGTATGTATGTATATTGATTGGCAATGAAAGGTTGATAAATCATAGAACAAGGCAAGAAGTCTTTATAATACCTTAAGAGATTCTATGATAATGTCGAAACTCGATTTAACACATCAAGATGTTGGGTATTGAATCTTGAGAGTAAAATGACAGGAAGTCGTAAACCCTAGATATTGCAAGGATGCAATAAGGGACTTTTTAAAAGGTTGAAATCCTTAAGACTTTACATTGATTGAATATCCTAGATTAAGGATTAGTTCTAAGTCAGATTGGCTAGAATGGATTTTTTATATAGACTAGTTTGTGTCTAGAGTACCAAATTAAGTAAGTAATCTATAGGATGAGACAGTTCCAAGTCGAGTTAGAGGTGAGTGTCTTGATGGCATGACCAATCAGAATGATCATACTTAGCTAGAAGGAATCTTGAGTTGTATGGTCGATTGAGTTTTGGAGGACACATCCCTAGGACTTAGATGGAGAAACTTGACAATTCCTTTTATCTATACTCTTCGAGAAGGGCCGGGTCACTTCCAATTAGGAAGTGCATGGGGGACCACTTGAGTCCGTGGTTGGAGGTAAAGCACTCGGATGATGCTCTCCCTCTGTAGCAGTAGAATCTCTGAGGTTTATGAAGATAAAGATCAACATTCCAAATGCAGTGAACTCCATGTTCTGGCTTACGATAGTCAAAACCTATGAGGTAAAACTATTCTTTATGCTAAGTGTATCTTATGTGATATAAGTTAATATTGTAAGGAATTATCTTGATTCTAGTTATGATTACATGCGAATTCAAGTTTGAATTTTATTTGGAAAAGGTATACTTTATTCTTGTGCTTATGCAAATGATCAAAAATAAATAAATTATCTCTCATGTTGCTAAGTTTATTTACCTTCTAGTAAATTCTTGAGTTTACTTGTGTATTAAGAGGATGGATGTTACAAAATGACTCTTGAAAAAGAAAGAGGGAAACGATTTTAGTGAAGAGTTTCCACTTGTATAAGGATTCAATCTTTTTTATAGGAAGCATTCACATAGATACTTGGAACAACAAGAAAGGGGTTGTAGTTGAGTTTTGCATGAAAGAGAACAAAAACAAGAAGCATTGCCTCTTATGATAGTTGCAAGAGGGAGACAATAATAGCGATGGAGATGGAAGTGAGAGAACATAGAAGAATGAGGTTACATTTGGAAAAGAGGGGAAGAGTCATTTGAATAGAACAACAATCATGAATTGTGGTGTTTGTAGAAGCACAAAGGAGTAGGCTATCAATAGAGGAGGAGGATTTTGGAGTTGGGTGACATGGCAAGTTAAGTGGGAGAACCAATGAAAAATAATGTGGAAGCTGTAATAACCTAAAATAGATTTAGGGGAAAAACTTAAAGACGACTCTTCAAGAAACATAGTTACCAGTTCTTGGTTGATGCGTAGCCAAATATGAACTTTGTTTCTCTATTGTGCAACGAATGCTTTTGGGAGGTTCTTCTTGCTTGTGGGAGGATGGAATTTGTGAAAATATCTTGTCACCTTGTGTCTATTGTTTGGGGGTGTTTTTTTAAGACTTATTCAAGTGGTTTCATTGAATAAAGAATGAGTTTTATGTCGCTTGAACATCTATTTTGAAAAGCTTGAACAATTAATGTATTTGATGGTTTCCTTTTTTCTATTGCTTCTATTTTGTACTGGAAGACTTGTTCAAACTGTGTAACCCTTATTAACCTTATCTTTGGGATATTGTTGATTGTTAGTGTTTGAATAAGGTAGCCATCATTTGGTATCAAATCAAAAAAGATCTGGGAGAGTTCTGAAAGGTTTGAGAAGAAGAAGTTGAGAGTGTCAACAGGTGAGATGAAGTTATTATGTCCATCAATTCTTGGACAGATATGTGTTGCAGAATGGCAAGTTAATGATAGGAACTTGGGTGCCAAAAGACTAGGCAGAGGACAAGAAAAGGGAAGCCCTAGGTGAGGTATTAGGTAGACAAAAGAGGAAAGGTTAGAAGATGCAACCGTATACTAAGAAGGAAAGCATCAAGAAGAAAGACAATATGAAGAAACAAGATTTAGAGTTTGAAAGAGAAATGGTAGAGTTGAGAAGAGATTTAGAGAGGTGTAAGGTATTGGTGAATCAAAGGCTTGAATAAAGAAGCCAAGAGAATGCTTGGTGGTGGCCAACGAGAAAGAAAGTGAAGTGGCTAGTGTAGATGATTATGGAGAAAATAAGAAGACAAGGTGAAGCAGCCTTGAAAAGAGAGGACATGTAGAAAGCAACCCTTGAGGAAGAAAGTAAAGAAGAGAGGAGAGTGTCTAGGAAGGAGGCACTCGTGGAGACAGTGTGGTCTCTTGTTTTGGTTACTAATGTTGTACTAGAGAATGTGTGTGTAGGTATGAAGTGCCTTATGAGGAAGGTCAAGAATAAGACCTTGGAGTTGACTAGATGAAGGACAAGTAGAGCACTAGTGGATAGTAATGAAGGTGAGAATGAAAGGAGACTATTTGCAACAGTATGGAAAGAAGATGTTACACCCCAATTGTGTAATTACCATTTACTATTACGATATAGGGTAAAATGTTAATGTAATGTGAATTCTACAGATGAATAAATTGTGCTCATACCATATTATCAATGTGAATGATATCTCATTTGATGTTAGCTAAGTTGATGTTATTTCATGAGAAATATTGCATATATGTGAATAGATGGTTATTGAATTATTATTCTAACTTTGGAGATGTTTATGTATACTGCATATGTTATGAACAATTGATTGTCATGTGCATGTGTTAGCGGATGTAGGTATGTGTTCCATTCCTCCAGGTGAAGGGGAAGTATCACTAGGGAGAAGATCTTGGTTGGGTAATGTTGACAGTGAAAATGACACAACAACAGTTAAACATAATACTGCTATTTTGTTTCTCCTGAAAGAGAAAGATAACACATGGATATCTTAGATCCCAAGGTCTTTATAGTTGGTTCTCAACTGTGCTGATGTCCCTCAGTGGTCAATGTAACAGTAATGTTCAAGGGGCTTGCTAGTGTGAGCTTCTGGATTGTTCTAAGATCAAGCATGAATTTAAACCTACTCTAACTGGGGGTTTTTAAAGAAACATAAAAAGATGGGTTAGAGATTTGGGACAAAAAGAATAATAATTCATCTATCTTAACCATAATTTTTATCCTTCAAGGAATTGTAAACTAAAACTGAAGAACAAAATTAACTTGTGATTAACACACAATTGCATTCATTCACAGTGTTGATTTCTACAACAAAGTACTAGTTACCATTTTAAATAAAACACCAAAATAACATTGCATTCCTTGAAGGCTTCACAAATCAAATGATTAACTTAAGAAAAACACCATTCTGAAACACAATCTGAAGTAGATTAAGATATGGTTGCTTCTACTGTTAGTGAAATAGATAAGCAACAATTACAAAGCTGGCACAATCACCAGTGTACAGAAAACCGATGACTCCAAATTGTTTCCATTTATATTAAGAAAAATTGAAAGATACATTACATGCTTCTGCTGAATCTAACTCCTATCCTAAGAAGACAAAAGAAACTCCTATTATAAAGAATCAGGATGCAACTCAGTCTCCTCTATTTCTTCTCTATCTCTGCTAACTTTTTCTAACCCTAGAAGTTCTAACTTTTACAAAGAGGCAAGAATGCCATATATATACAAAGTGTACCAAAAAGAATGTGCTATCCCACCTGCATTAGGGTTTACAAAATATCTACTTCTAAGAGAGTTGGCTCTCAGATCTTTCTAAAGAGAGTCAAAGTTGCATTCAATGTGAATCCCTGTTGTCCATGCCGATAAGAGATTGTTCCGGGAAGCCTCTTAGATCTTTTGTAGCTACCACATTTACTTTGGCCTTTTGTGTCCATCCTTGAACTCCATCGGGGCCGCCTTGAATGCTCTAAAAGCATTTTTCCATTAATACTGATCTGCCTCTCGCCAGTGGTCACTACAGCTATCCCTGTGAGTCATAGTTTCTTCGTTCTTCTGGTCTCCTTCATGTTCTATAATTCTGTTGCATGTTGACCATCTTCTGGAGCATCATCAGGCCTCCCTTCAAATCTGAACATTATCACCTGAGCTGATCCATCGCTCTTTGATATCAAAAGGAATCCATCTAGTTTGCGTTTTGTCCATCTCCTTCAAGGTGGTAGTCAATCAGTCAAACTGTTGCTGGTCAGCCCTCTTAGCTTCTCCTGATTGGTGGAACACATGCCATGCAATATTTTCGGGCAGTCAAAAGTGGTCCACCTCAAATCGCATGTCAGTGAGACACTAATCGTGTCTCCCCGATGCAATTTTTCCTCTTAACAGTTATCAGTGCAACACATGGCAGTCGGTGAGACCTTTTGGTGATGTTGGATCTTTCTCCCTTAACTCTTTCTTCTTCTCTGGGCTCGAGCTCCTTTTCCCTTTCGGTAAGACTCCGGTGTAGTCACCCAGACCTCCCGACAACTTCCTCTTTTCTCCCTGGTCACTCATTTTTATCGGCCAGACCCCACCGGGTTGGTGGGATGTCATGGTGAATGTTGGATCTTTCTACCCTAACTCTTTCTTCTTCTCCAGGCTCGAGTTCCTTTTCCCTTTCGGTAAGACTCCGGTGTAGTCGCCCAAACCTCCTAGCGACTTCCTCTTTTCTCCCCGCTTGCTCATTTTTATTAGCCAGACCCCACCTGGTCGGTGGGACGTCATGGTGATGTCACCTTTTCTTGCAGCGAGCTCCTTGATGTCGGCCAGAATTTCCATGGTCGGGGAGACCTTATATCGATCTCCTCTTT
>VDFB02058114.1:0-64393 GCA_007258455.2 Sequoia sempervirens
CTAGTTCTACATGTGATAGTAACAATGGTGTTAGAGCATGCTATAAGCAATGACTAATTACAAAAATTATATACACATTCACCCTATGCATGTATAAACTAGTCATTATGTACATTAAATAAGTTATGTGTACATTTTAGGTGTCCCAGAAAACCATTGGAGTCATCAAACACACCTAAAACATGCCATGATTTTTCTAACTTGTTTGCTTCATGTGCAAATATAGGAAAAATAATGCTGATGTTTTAATTCATCTGATTATAGCACGTAGGGTAAAATGTGGCTCCCACAAGGGTTGAGCTAGGCATGCTGTGTATTATGCTTTTTAGAGATATTAAAAGAGGTATGATTGAAGCTTTTAGAGGCCACAAAAGTCTGAGTATGTCATATTTCATAGCATGACTAGTCTCTAAGAATTGAGCAAAACAATTATCATCATGGTCACCAAGGGGCATAGCCATAAGATCTGCCATACACATGTGAGGGGGGGTCAGAGTCAAAAGGAATTCTTCAAATCAAGGTGGTGGCCTAAAAGTTCAAATTTAGTTTAAGGGTGGATTAAGACAATTTCAAGAGCTACTAGTGATACAATATTGTTGAATATAAAGCGACTACTCATTGGATGCTATGCTTGTGAAATTGGCATCTCTGGTGGAGTAGGACATCCATACAGCTCAAAAACATCAAATAAATTCTACAATTATAAAAGAGATTCAATGACAAGAAAGTAAGATAACAAAAGCATAGAAATACAATCATGTAATCAAGATGCTGTGATGGTAGTTTAGAGAGAAAAAGAAAACACCTACAATGGGTTTAGTCATGCAATTGAAATGCATGAGGAAATTTTTTTCATAGTCTTGTGTGAAGAGGAAATGCTCACTAAACTTACAATCAAGTTCAATAATGAAATCAAGTCTTTTCACTATTAATGTCCATGAAGAATGGTTTACTTTCATCTTCATATATAAGCCATTGAAATTTTTCTCCTAACAAACAAACCCAATGAGTCTTCATAGGAAGTTTATGAGTTAATGAAGTGTTGAAGATGACTACAGAAGAAGCATGTTAAACAAGGGAAAATGACAGTGGTTTTGCAAAGACAAACATTTCTTCTAGTAAGAAATTAGTATGTGAAAGGAATCGGGGTTGATGTTATGATGGCCAAGTTTGATGGTATTCGAGGGCCTGGACTTCAAGATTTTTCTATTGACAAAGTGGAGTAATGCATAACTTCTCAAGTTAGCTTGGCAAGTAAAGATGGTAGTATGTGATGGGGAAATTGATCACAATAGGCAGAAGTTCAAGCACTTATACAAGTGCAGAGGGTAAGAAACACAGTCGTAATGAGGTATAAAATGTAATTTCATCAAGTGATAAAGAGCAAACCTTCACAGTATAGGTGCCAACAACCAAAATATTGGAATCAGCTTTAAAGCTTAGTTATAGGGTTGCTTATATTGTGATACCCACAAGGGTGTTTAGTAAAACCCTCAAACATTTACAAACATAAGTAACCCAGGATCATACAAAAGCAAGCCACGACCTTATGAGTTTTGTAAAAAATTTCTTCAAGGATATAAAAGTTGAATAAGAATGAAAAGGACAACATTTCTTATGGAGCAGTCGATTGGGATAGTTCTGTTTCAAATATCCACTCTCATGAAATCTCATTATAATCTTGTATGATTATATCATAAAAGGTAAAATGCAGAAATATCAGAAAAACGAATGGAGGCACGTTTTTTTTAATAATGCCCATAGAAATATTGATACTTGTTGAGCAGGGTATGACTGTGGCCATTAAAAAGAATGGCAATGAAGTCTACAATAAAAAACGCAGAATAATCACAATATTCATCATTTCTTCATAGCAGGGCTCAAATGGAGCATCTTTTCTACTGAAAATGGAAGAAGAAGCAAAGTTTACTAAAACAGAGTGTTTACCTTAGCTCAATGATATTTTTTCCTCATTGAAAATGCAAGAATTCGCCATGAAAAAAGCTCTAGATTGAAACCCCAGGCGGCGCCTTCAGTTTGTCGAGAAGGCTTGAAAAAATGAAAGTGCCTTGTGTAGTTTTGCATTTTTTTTTTAAGGTTTTACCCTAATAGTTAAGTGTGTCGATGGAATAAAGGATTTTTATCTTTATTTTTCAATTTGTAATGTAACTAATACCATGGCGGGTTTATAGTCCCTTATGACTTAATCTTTTTGCATTCCACCTTTGACCGAGTTATGTATTTTTTGCATTAAGTTAAATTGTAAAGCATTTGGATTGAGTGTTATTGTTATAAGCACTTAATTCAATTTGCTATTTCAAATGCAAAAAATGATGTAACATGCCTTGTGTACGGTTAAGAAGGGATATATTTGGATTTGTGCTTTTGCAAGCATATTAGGGAAGTTTGAGAATGTTTGGAAACATGGGGAGAATATATAGGGGTTGTTATTTTGCTTTTGGAGTGATGAAGAGAATATAGGCTTCTTTGACCAAGTTTTGAGTAGATTTAGGAGTGTTTATGGTGGATAAAGTCATGCTTTGAGTTTTTTTGCATTATGGAGCTCTTTTGGATAAAATCTAGATGCTATATTTTAGGCTTTATTAGTGCATCCGACCCAAGAAGCTTCCAAGTGCTATTTTGATGGAGTTTGGTTAGGAGTTGGATATAATCACTTGAGTGATTTCTTTGTAATCAACTCTTACTTGATACTTTTTTGTTTTTATGATTTTTGGAGTCCTTTGTAGAAGAGAGACTACATTTTGTAGCTAATGACAGACAAGTCAGTAGAATAGGTGATACCAAGAGGAAGCCGACCTTCTCCGGAGGTTGACCTCTACTTATCAAAGCCCACACTTTGAGAGGTCTTCCCATGTTACACTGGAATGTTGAATTTCATATTCAACATGGTGCAATTTCAGTAGTTAATAGTTGTCGATGTCGGTGTGGAACAAGAGTCCATTAATCCATGTATATTGACCACTTAGCCCCACAAGTTTCTGACGATCTCAAGGAGAGAAGTGCGAGGGGAACTTGGAAGTGACCAAGTAGTTTGTAATGTGTGAAAACCATGGACTCTTAACTGAAATAGCAAAGAAATGCTCATCAGGGAAAGCATCATCAATAGGCATAGATTCACTCTCGCATTGCAGCCTGGATATAAAATCTGCAACCACATTCTCCCAACCAGGTTTATGAAGTATCGTTATATCAAACTCTTGCAATAATAGTAACCATCTAATTACTCTTCCTGTAACTATTGGTTTATTCATTATAAATCTTATTGTAGAGTGATCGGTATGTCTAAAGACTTTATAACCAATTATGTTGTTCTGAAATTTATTAATTGCATAAACAATAGCAAGAAATTCCTTTTTAGTAACCATGTAGTTTACCTCAACACTTGTAAAATTCTTACTAATGTATTACATAGAACAAAATAATGTGTCCTCATTTTGACCTAGGAGAAATCCCATTAAAAAATCAAAAGCATTAGTATGGATATGAAAGGGAAGCTCCCAATTTGGTCCTCGCAATAGCAGTGTGGTCACAAGATTCTCCTTGATGGTCTCAAAAGCTTGTTGACATTCTTGCGTCCAAGAAAAAAGCATTTTTTGCTCAATAAAACAAAAAGGGGTGCAACAATTTTACTAAAATTTTGAATAAAATTCCTATAATATCTTACGTGTCCTAAAAAGCTACGAACATCCTTTTGATAAATAGGAATAGGAAGATCTTGAATTATCTACACCTTCTTTGGGTCAACTTGAATACCTTTAGCAAAAATGTAGTGTCCTAGTACTATACTTTCCGTCATCAAGATATGACACTTTTCATGAATCAAAGACAAATTAGTATCTTCACACCGCTATAAAAATTTGTCAAGATTATTTTTGGCTACCTCATAGGTATCACCATGCATAGTAAAATCGTCCATATGAACTTCAACACAGTCATGAATCAAATCAACAAAAATACTTAACACTACCCATTGGAAAGTAGCAGGAGCATTACATAGACCAAAAGGTAAAACATTATAAGAAAGTTTCCCCCATGGACAAGTGAAGGTGGTCTTGTCTTGATCCTCAGGTTTGGCACGAATCTGATTGTACTTGCTAATCCATCCAAGAAGGAGAAGAATTTCTTACCTGCAAGTGTATCCAAAACTTGGTCATTAAAACGTAATGGAAAATGATCCTTTTTAGTAGCCTTGTTAAGGGCTCTATAATCAACACATATACTCCATTTACCATTTTTCTTAGGAACTACCACCAAAGGGGAAACCCATTGACTATTAGAAATTGGATATATAAATCCTACATATAATAACTTTTGTAATTCTTCTTTCACCATTTCTCATAAGATTAGGTTTAACCCTATTTGGGGTTGCCTAACAGGATGACTGCCTTCCTCTATGTAAATGTGGTGTGTGTACGTATATGGATGTATACCACACATATCTTGATATTCCCATTCAAATGCATTTTTGTGATTTCTTAACATGACAATTAAATCTTTAATTTGTGCATCACTCAAATTTGGATTAATATTTAAAGTACGACTTGGTAAAAATTCCATTGATAGAGATGTCACAGGTAAATCTATAGCATATGCTTGTGAGGTGCATAGTGAAGAAGTGTTAGAAAGAATGAATGGACTATATACATAGTTATGTGGAAGAAATTGATGGAATGTAATAAAATGATGAAGTGATTGTGAATCACTCAACAACGAAAAAGTTCCCAAATGGATAGTTATCTATACAAGAATGAAAAAAAAATCTTTCTAAAACATCATCAGACACATCGATTTTGAAAGAAATTGGAAGAAATAGTATCCTCTGCTAATTCCTCCATATCAAGTGCTTGATCACTTGTTAGCACAGGTAGAGATTCCTCCAAATCACTGTCAACCCATAGGGGATCTTCAGTCTCCAATAGTGGTTGTGCAAGTGGGTACAAGGTCAATTGTTTCTTTTGTTCTCCATTCGAAATAACCATATTATCTGACCGACAATTGATATAAGCATCCACCCTAGCCAACCATGGCCTCCCTAGAATCAGGGGTATCTCTCCATCTTTATTTTGGGCTGCAAGATCATGAAATCAATAGGATATTCCCAAGATTCAATAGAAATAAAGTCTTCTATCATACCTTCAGGTTTGACTAGGGAGTGATCTGCTAGTAGGTGTAGGCCTAAGTCCTTGAAGGCACAACTTCTCCTTAGTTTTATTGGTCATAACGTTAATGTCCAAGCTCCTAAGTCAATTAATATATTTGAAATGATAATGCGACCAATTCGTACCTGAATCATAGGACTACTTGGGTGTGAATACTTGGGAATTGAAATATTTCCCGACATGAGATCAACAAGTTGCCCAATAACTTGCAACATCTTTGGGTCTCGTTTCTTTTTTTTCTTTTGAGTACACAACTCCCAAATTATTTTCGTGTACATGGGGATGCCCTTGATTTCCTAAAAAAGAGGAATCTTAATGTTAAGATTTCTCAATTCATTTACAAAATCATATTCTGGCTCAACCACTTCCTTCTGTTTTGGATGAGATTGAAACTAGTCAGGATATGGAGGTAACCTAGACAGTTTATTTTGTTTCTCTAGTTGTTCCTCAATTTCATCATTTATTTTAGTAATAGTGGTTCCTTGGAGGGCTTTACGTGATTGTAACAAAACTCGATTAATGTCTAGTGTATTGATAGGGTAGGTTGGGTATCCCACCACCTCATTATTGTATACTAGTTGTGCCACCTTGTTATTTGGATTTGGATATGGTTGTGCATGAATGGGTGTTGCCTTTGGTGGTCATGATGGGTTGGATGGTGGACTATTAGATGAGGGCTGTATTGGTGGTAAGAATTATGGTGGTTGTTGGTATGGAGTAACCATAGGTGGTGTGGGATAAGGTGGATATTGTGGAAACTATGATGGTGGTGTCCTCCACGCTTGATGCTAAGGTTGAGGGTCATACTAGTACTATTTTTTCCATTGTAAATAAGGTGGAGGTTGTTTCCACCCTCCATACCATCCTTATTGAGTTGGAAAGGAACTAGGCTATCCACTAGGCCCTACATTAGGAGGTGTAAAAAGTTCATTCATCATTGGGAGAATATTTCGTGGGGGCTAAGGCCTCCATGGGGGGCCATATAGTAAACAAGCTCTTCACTAAATTCCACATCTATCATATTTGTTGGAAGAGGTCGTAATGTAGTAGCCTTACTAGCATCTTCTAAAGAATACATTTTTGTTTCTCTATAAGGACATTCCTCATTACTATGTTTCTTACGACAATTTGGACAAAATACAACAAATTCTTTTTTAGCCTCTTCTTGTTTCTTATATATGTAAAAGGTGTCAATTTTCTTACCCATGTGGCTTAAATTATTAGTTTTGAGATCTTGTTGCAATATACCTAACTCTCTTTTCATGATACTTGATGTGCCTCTGGAAGAGACATGCTTCCTAGGGTACCCTGTTACAGACCAAGTGGATTTTGAGTAGTTCATGTAAACATTATAAATATCTCAAAATCTTAATTTGGAAATATCCCCACCCCCCATAAGATTTAAAACATCCATACATTCATCCTGAATACCCCTAAGAAAAAGCATTTTTACAGTATCATTGTTCAATCCTATTTGTCTAGTCCTTTGAAGACTAAATAAGAATCACTCAAGGTAGTCTTCTAAGGTCTCCTCTTCGTGAATTGCATTATGTGAAAGATCTCATCTCTGATTTCCTTGGTCTTGCAATATTCCTGGTATTTCTCCAAGAACTTTTCCTTCATGTTATCCCATTTGTGAATAGTTTCATGTCCTAAGCCCATGAACCATCACAATGCTACATCTTTCAAAGTAATTGGAAATAATTTAAGCTTTTGTGCATCATTTTGATAATCATAAATATGACAAAAAACCATCAACTTCAAAGAGAAACATGTTAGGATCTTCCATAGAAAGACCCTGAAAAAATAGGCAAAGCAAAATGAGGTATATTTTTCATGGGAGCATCTTCCGTTGGATGGGCAATGGGAAATTCAAAGGTGATAGGATTGTTATTGGCCAATGCTCTTTCACCATTGTCATTTTTGTTGTTGTTGTTGTTGTTGTTTTTTTTATCAGCCACGGTTTCAAATGCCCAAGGGGTGTAAAAAGATGAGAACAACTTATGATCTTTGTTTATTGGAGTTTTACCACTTCAAAGTTTGTAAGACTCTTGAAATAATTTAGCAAGATCCTTAAATGAATCTTTTGAGGTCTCATGTAACTCTTGTTGTATGCTAGAAGGTGACTCAAAATTAGACTTGATAGTAGTGGACTCAATTACACACTTTTCAATATCAAGTTCAACTAATTCCTTTTTTTGATGGTGTATTCAAAATTAATGTCTTTAATCCTTTTTTGAGTTTTTTTTTGTTTTGAACTACTTCCTATATCTTTCTTAACAAGCATTCCTTTACTATCTCTAATGCAATTCATGCATCTATATGACCTAAAACAGAGCAAACCAAGGTTAATTACTTGGTAAAGGTCGAAAATCACATAAATTTTTTCCTTGGGGCACTGTTCCTAACTCAACTTACTAGACTGACATGCCTTTAACACCTTTCCTCGACAACGACATTAAAATGTTGGGACAAAGCTGTGATTGCAATTGAGTTTTAGATTATCCTTGCAATTTTATCAACTTGAGACACTTAAATCAAAATTACTTCTTTTTAAACCAACTTTATAAATGTTCAGCTTGTTCCTATGTCAATCTAGAGGACATAATATTTTGAAAGGTGTAGTGGCTATTTACCTAAGGGTTGTTGCTATCAAGATGAATATGATGAAATACAAAATAATTAGATCTTATAATATTCAACACACAAAAAATTATGTAGTCTGCTACCAAATCTAAGTATTCTGTTACATAAACATAGAGCGATAGGAAGATGACAGAAATAGAGCGACAGGAATGCAACAGGAACAAACCATAGTTGCTCTACTTGTATCGAAAGTCTAAAATTAATCTGCAAGCTGAAACTGAAAAAAAATCAAAACTTTACACATGCTTCATAGATCATTAAACACCGAATAAATAATACATGAATGAGTAACTAACACCAATACCTTTAAAATATAAGCTAAAACAATATCAAACCTGCAATCTCACAGATAATCAAGTTGCATTTTGAATCTTAACGATAGGAATACCAAACTATCATTTAAATCACATAAATAACAACATTCAAAACATCAAAAACATAAGAACAAAAAATCACCTAGCGTTCTGAGAGTGGGCCCTTCCTCCTAGTCTGGAAGGTGAATAAAAGAAACTTGATTACTTTGGTTTACTTATGCAAAGAGTCTTGATTCATTTGTCAAAAACTTAATACAGAGTTATGGATATTCCAGTAGTTGAAACTATAACATATTTATAGAAGCAAAATATGTCATTGATAAGTCTATAAAAAGATAATGATATGTTTTTTTGTGGCCTATGACCAACAAACCAAAATACTGACAGTCTAAACTTAGTCGCTAAATTCAAAATAATAGTTATAGTAGTACTTGGCGTTTTACAAAACAAAAGATAGAATTTAGAAATGAAAAGATCAACAATTCCTCCATCACACAACTATCAACCTGAGATCCCTCCTTTAATTAGGCCCTGTTAAAATAATTCAAAAATGAATTAATTACCCCATGGTTTGATAAATCAAGGTATCTTTTTATCGTTTTATCATATTAAACGTTTTCTAATTTCCTAATATAATTAGTGGCATAAAGACTTAGGAAAAAGGAAATAAAATAAAATGGAAGGAACATAGAAGGCTCAAAATGAAACACATTTATCACCCATCAACTCCTATCACATGTTGACAAGACAAGGTCATGAAAGGGTATCATGATTTCCAAACAAGAGCACACTAACTTATTCTAGGGATGACCAATTGAATTCATCCATGCAAGAACTACCCACACAAGGGACTTGCAAAATATTATATCACGAGTCACTATCACAATTCTGATACAATGATATCCACATACTTATCAAGGTCAACACAATGAAGGCACTAGGCTCAACCAACACAATACCATCATGGTTACAATTTACATTTAAACTTAGTTACTCCCACTATGTAGGGTAGGGGCATTTGAACACCATAATAAAAAATAGAAGGTTACACATGAGGTAACATCCTCTTTAGCTCACAATAGATCAAAAAGCAAGATAGGCTAACTAATTACGACTACAAATGTAGAATATAACAATCAAACTGGATCCATGTAACTTGCTCAAGTCACTACAAAGGACTAACCATGCAAGTTCTTACACAAATACTATGAATAATACAATCAAGGGACATAAGTCATCATCCCAAATGATCTACTAGGTTGACTTCACATATATTTTAACACTTCCATGTTCATACATGCAATTTGCATCCTTACAATAATGAGGTACCATGCACACCAATCAAGTACAACAATAACAATATTCTATTCATCTCATGCACAAAAGTCTCTTTTAAATGCATTACTATCATCTTGCAATCACATGTAAGTTTCACTTCTATATATATTAATATGTACACCACACAAATGTTGGGTCAACTCTTAGAATTCCAATGTATATTTAGAATGACATGCATATGATCTCTTAATTGATTCTCTTCTTTTCATGCAATTAAATAGTTAAGATGCCTACATTCATTCATTTCCTTCTTATGATATCATTCATACAAAATAAATGGCTTTATGACGCTTAAAGCACTTAAACTCCATACTATGATACTATGCAATTTTTTTTGTAAAGCAAGTTTCCTTCCATGCAACACAAGATCTAATCTTGATGCAATTTTAAGCAATACTTGCACAGTTAGGCATATCATAGATTCTATATGGCAATAGCAAAGGTAATTGAGTACTCACACATACACACTTCTATAATCAAAATCTATACAAAAGTCTATATGCTAAAGGTATTACCCTAGAAGAGTGACAAATTTCACTCCTAAGAACTCTAAAGCAAGGAACATCATCCCTTTCCTGTCAAGTGTGACAAAATCGATGAGACTCTCTATTACATAATACATTTACTGACTTAATTAAGCATCATGCACTCAAAAAATTTAGGAGGTTCATGTGATCAAGTGTCACAATTGAGTAGGGTGAACTCAAGGTCTCGGGTAAAAGCACAAAGCTGTGTCACACTTTATAAAGGAAATGACCAACATTGATCCAACTTTTAAACTTGAATCACTAAAAAGTGGCATATATGTTTTGAATTTTGAAATGATGTAAACTAGTAAAATATGTATTTTTTAGTATATTTTATGTTGGTATTTAAAAAAAAAAATTAAAAAATTATTTTAAACTAGTTTTTAACAAATTAACACTATAATTTAGCGGTTGATAAAATGCTGAAAAAATGAAGTTGCATGAGACGTTAAACTTTTTATAGTAAATTTTAATTTTTTTCTTTTAAATTTTTTGTGTATTTATAACTTGAAACTTTAGTGCATGGATATATTTTTTTCCAATTTTGATAAATATATATTTTTAAATAAATATTAAAATATGTGTGAATCAAAAAATAATTGTTTCCATTAGACGTCCTTTCATATAAAATATTTATCTAAAATGGAAAAAAAATATACCATCTTGAAATAGATTCTTTTATCTAGTGCATCATATTTTTTTAATAAGTTTTAGTACTTTTCCTTGGCATGGTAATCAACCTAATATTTTGGGTTGATAACCTACTTTTGGTAAAAATAAAAAATAAAATATAAATAATAATTAAACTATTAAAATAAATATGTTTTTGAAAACTACACTTATGGATCTACAAAATGGTATTTTTATATTTTTTTTAAAATGTTATTTACATTAGTAGGAGTTATTGAAATTTCAAGTTTTTCAAATAATTTTATTTTTTTGGTAAATTGGACTCAAAGTGGTGCTCCACATATTTTTAGCCAACAATTTTAGTTGAAAAAGTTGTGGAAGTATCTAACCTAGCTAGAATGAATCTTGCTAGATCATATGTTTGACCAAAATCGATTTTTAGTTAGAAATACTTAAATTTAGGTGTGTTGATAAGTTGGCTAAAAGTGTGACACAAATTTGTGCTTTTACCCTCCTAGCGCTGAACCTTAGGCTCTGATAAAAAAATGTAATAACCTCTGTAAATTAAAATTAACAATTTACACCTATTAGACATAATCAAGTCTATAAAGGTGACACATGCTCAATATACATGGAAAGAGACAAACAATTACATTATTTCATAAAGTTTAGAGTACATATGCCAATAATATGGAAAAACATAAAGGAATGTATTCCTTACAATAGACCACATGGTTGAGAACAAGATTATACAATACAACATTTAACATGGACCTTCATGATAAGATTCTTCAAACATTATTCTCCTTCAACCACAACAAGGGTGAGAACATTATTGGAGCATGTTTCCACCCTACCTCGAAGTGATTAACTTTCCTAGAATTCTTCCTAAAAGGAGAATACCTAACCCAACACAAGGAAGACTAGAAATGAAAAACTGATTTGAGTGATGGAATAGTGAAGAGACATAACTACATCAGATGATATCGAGATATTTAAACAAGAGACACTATAGAATGCATATGTTTGTCGTGTAAAGAAACATAACAGTTCATCTTCATTGCTATTTGGTCAACACTTTCTTATAATAAACAAGACACATTCTTAGCATTTTCAATGATACTAAGCATAATGAATGTATTGCCAGCAAAGTTATAATGCACACAAGCTTATGCATGTATTACTAAATTCATGCTTCAATAATCATCGAAATATAGAGATTTCAACAATGCAAGATTATGCAAATATTAATTTAAGAAGGTATATCACATTTATCTATATAATGTAAAATACGATCATCAAAGGATGTTCAAGCATTTCTTTAATTAGTGTCATACAAAATATCTAACTTAAACTACCAAGAATTTATGTTTTATGTATAACCCTTTAACAATCCTTAGAAAACAAGTTATGATTAAATTTACCCTTGATTATATTTGTTACAATTACTCAAATAAAGGATACTAAAATACTTATAGATGTTTAACTTATCCCTGAAGTCCAACAAGTATGACACACATTAATTATCTTGATCCTAATTCAAAAAGATATACCACTTATGTCAATATCCAATAATCTTAAGATTAAAATATACACTTTAATGACATGGCATTCATAATAATCAGTAACAATATATTCACCAATTAACAATAAATTCTGAAGAAAAGTGATGGATCATAAATTGTGAGATCTTATACTCTCCATTAAAGGAGGGTATAAAATATAATGAAACCCGATCATCACCAAGGAATGCATTTGATGATTGATGAGTCTAGTTTATGGTCTAATTTTGGGTAGAATTTATGATTTATTTGCTGAAGTTGTCATGGACCTTGATGTTAAGTGTTGATATTTTTATGATATTTCCTCAAAACTATAGACATTGGGCCTAATCTTATTTTTACAAATCTTTAATGACATTGGCATGCTATATGGACTATCTATATTAATTATGTATGTGATTAATGAATTTTCTTTAAGGTGGTGCGATCTGATGATGTACTTGCATTCTTAAGTTTTTAGCAATATAGTTATGCTACTCTTTTTGTACAAATGAATTCCAGTGAATAAAATGAAGTTCTAAGTTTGAGTATCTAAGTTTACATTAGTTTTAGAGGATACTCATCCAAGGGGACCCACTTGGTGATAAATCCGTCCTTTAGCTTAGTTTAGCCTAGTTATTACTTTTTGTTTAGTAATTAGTTAAGAATCTGACATTGGCTGTTCTTGCAGCCACTAGAATTCCATTATGTGATTGTTCTTGCAGCCAAAGCAGATAGAGTAGTTTCTTGTTTGTTTGCTTAGATATTCATTTTTTTCATGCATTTCAACTTAGTATAGTTGTTGGTTGATTTTCAACATTTATGTTATTCCTTTCCAAGCAATTTACTTTCAACATTGTGTCTTTCTTAGCTGTAGAATGAAAATAACTACTTTGGGTTCCTAGTGCACATACTGTGCTGACCCATTTCAAGTTCACGTCCCTAGGTTGACAAGTTAAATGCACCTTCATGATGATTGAAATAACTATTCAGGTTAGATGTCCAATCTTTGAATCATGATAGTAAAGGCCTAGTTGTTAAATCATTGTAGGAGGCCAACATTTTTGGCGCCGTTGCCGGGGATGGTGTCAAACTAGGAAGTTCTTTGGAGTCATTGATAGTTTTCTTGCTGTAGTATTTCTAAAATTTGTTCTCAGCATACCCCTCATTTAGGAAGTAATGACCCCCCTATTATTTACCAATTCGTTGTGTGCGTTGGCTGATAGTGAGTTATACCGCATGCATAGAGGAAGGAGAAGAGATGCTTATGGGAGATTCCTTCCAAATAATCCTGATCCATTCCAACTAGAAGAGCTTCCAAATATTCCAAGGAATGAAGAAGAAGAAGAGCCAAACCCCTTTGCTGATGCATTTCCTGATCTGACTAGTTTTGAAGCTTCCTCTAAAGACCAAAATCAATTTGAGAATCCCCTTGCTTGGGAAATCCATCAAGCAGGCATGGGTGATGCAAATGGAAACATACCTAACCAACCAAATTTTACTTTCCCCATTGCCCATCAGAATGAAGTTGAAAATCTCAAAAATATCCCTACTTCAGCCCTTCCTAAGTTTTATGGACTTGTATAGAAGACCTGGATACTTTCTTGTTTGAGTTTGATATACTCTACATGAGCTATGACTATACTACTGATGCTCATAGGCTTAAGCTATTTCCTACCACCTTGAAAGAGGCTGCATTAAGATGGTTTATGAGCCTAGGCAGAGATACTATGGAAACCTGTGAGGACATGAAGACAAAGTTCCTTGAGAAATACAAGGAATATTACAGGGGAAGTGACATGAGAGGAGATGAAATTTTTAGGATGCAACAAAATGAAGATGAGAGCCTGGAGGATTACATTTCAAGGTTTTTTTTATGCTTACATAAATCTCCACACCATACCCTCAATGAAGAATCACAAAAGCTGATTTTCCTAAGGGGAATTAATGAGATTTGTACTGATGCCTTGGATCTGATGGCAGGAGGAGATATCATCCAAGTTCCTTGGGAAGGCATCAACAAAATATGCCAAAACTATTCTAGGGAAACTTCAAAGAAAGGGAAAGCTTACCAATCCTCTATGGGTAAGTCATCTACCAGTGGAGTTTCAAGGATGGAGATCACACATTTTCTGGAAGATTTCAAGCAAGACATTATAAACAATCTAGCTACTTAGCTGGATACACTTCAAGCCAAGAAGAAACAAGAGTAGGCAGAGGCAATGTTGGCAGAGTATTGCCCCCATTACAGACGAAAAAGGACTACAGATGCAAGATGGTAGCTAATATTGAAAGTAAGTAGATTCCACCTGAGTTCAAACCAATCCAAATTGAAGAAGATCAAGTCTAATTTTTTGCACAAAGGAGGCCATGGGATCCAAGACAAGGTATGCCACTGGATCCACTATCTTATGATGGGCCATATTTCAATTCCTATTCATCTGGTAACCAATGACAGCCACCATATCCATCCAACTATGGAGGATATCCACCACAACCTTGGGATAACCCTCCAAATGCTTGGCCCAATCATCAAAACTCTCCACCCCAGTGGAAGCTACCTCAGGGGAATTGGCAGCAATTTCAAGGGCATTGGTAGCCACCTCTAGGAAATTGGAAGCAAACAAATCAATGGAGGGGAAGACAACAATGGCCAACACATACAACTAGTTACATGCAACCACCTTCTCAGCCCCAACAACCTGCTATAATGCAACCTCCTGCTAATTCAAGCTCAAATGCACCTAAACCTACTTAGCTACCAGCTCAACCCACACCTAACTCGAATAACAAACCACAATAGTAGCTTGTATACTCTACTAATTCAAACCAATTCCTTACATATGCTGTGAGTGTAAGTGACATCCACTTGCGTTTAGGAAGTACTTTACCAACCCCTTCCAAGCCCATTATCACTGAGCTTCCTGTGGAAGAGGAAGATGAATCTTTGAATGATCCCATTCAACCAAGTGCACCTAAAAATCTTGAACCAATCCAAGTCAAGCAGACTGGACAAGAACCACCATTTCCTCAGAGATTGGAAGTTGCCAAGAAAAAGGAAAAAACAGACACAAAATTTGACATCTTGGATCAACTGAAGCATATATGTGTCCAGATACCTCCATTTCATGCCGTAAAGGATGTCCCAATCTATGGCAAGACAATCAAGGAAGCATGCCTCAAGAAGCCGAGAAGGAAAAATAAAGACCCAACCACAGTTCATGTGGTGGGACAACTGACTGCCATCATGCTTGGGAAAGTGACTATCCCCAAGTACAATGACCTAGGTAGTCCTGTGGTAGTAGTTGTTATAAATGGGATTCAAATAAAGAATGCTCTGATTGATTTAGGGTCAACAATAAATGTAATGACTAAGGAAATCCCGCAACAACTAAACATTGTAAGTATGAGATTTACCCCTACTTTCTTGCAACTTGCTGATAGTTCTACTGTTAAGCCTAATGGTATAGTGGAGGACCTTGTGGTAATTCTAGACTCCTGGGAGTACCCAATAGACTTCATGATTCTTTCTCCTAAAGCTACACTAGGCGGGTATCCCATTATTCTTGGAAGGCCATGGTTAGCAACTGCAGATGCATATATTGGATGCCAGTCAAGTGACATGACCATATTTTATGGGAAGAGCACCAAGAATTTTGTTCTTTATCCTCTTGCTTAGCCACCCCATGATGAGGATAATTCCGTATGGCCACATGTTGGTGAAGAGGCCAATGAAGTTAATTTTGTGGAAAATCTTATGATGTTAGGCATAAGCTCTTTTATGCAGCTTTGAGATGAAGATGAAGTATTGGCTAACATCATTCAAAACCATTGTGAAGTGGAGGAAGCATCACCTTCTCATTCTGCTGCTCCAGTCAAGACACGTTTGCCTGTTCTTCCTGCAGGCACTTTTTCTGCAGATGTTCTTCCTACAGCCACTCTTCCTGTAGCTACTATTCTTATAGTCATACTTCCTACATCAACAGGTATGTACCATACATTTCTGCCATATTAAATAAAGGTACCATCCATTAATGATGCAACCATGATAGACTTAACTACACAAGTGTAGGTTTCAGAAGGAAAATATCTAAATGTTAACAAAAAACTGAGTGAAGAACAACAATTGTTATTGGAAAAATTATTGAGGACCCATCAAGATGCATTTGCATGAGACTATCATGACATGAAGGGATTGGACCCTAAGCTTTTCACTCACCGAATCTACATCAGAGATGATTGCACCCCAATGAGGCAGCCGCAAAGAAGAATTAACCCTGCACTGAGAGAAATTATAAAAGGAGAACTATAGAAATTGTTATATGCAAGATTTATCTATCCCATTTCAGATAGCTAGTGTGTGTCTCCATTGGTGATTGTGCCTAAAAAAGGAGGGAAATGGAAATTTTGTGTTGATAACAGGGAACTCAATGTTGCCACCAAAAATGACCATTTTCCCTTACCTTTCATAGATCAAGTTTTGGACTCACTTGCAGGAAAGCAATACTTTTCTTTTCTAGATGGATTCAATGGCTACAACTAGATCCAAATTGCACCTGAGGACTAGGATAAGACCACCTTTACCTATCCATGGGGGACCTATGCCTACTTAGTACTCCCATTTGGCTTATGCAATGCACCCACAACTTTCCAGAGGGCAGTCATTAGCATATTTTAAGATATCTCCCTTGACTGCATGAAAATATATATGGATGACTTTACTACCTAAGGTGTTGATTTCAATGAAGCATTGGAAAATATCAGGAGATTCCTACAAAGATGTGAAGACCACAATCTGTCTTTAAACAATGAAAAGTGCTTCATAATGATGCAGGAAGGTGTAGTCCTTGGCCACTACATCTCTCACAAAGGAATTCAAATAAATCCTATAAAGATTGAGGTGATCACAAATCTTCCCACACCTGCAAAACAAAAGGATGTTAGGAGTTTCTTGGGCCATGCATGATATTATAGGTGTTTCATCAAGGATTTCAGTAAAATAGCAGTACCATTGTTTACTATTTTCACCAAAGATGCTAAATTTCAATGGAAAGAAGACTGAGACAAAGCATTTTTTGATTTGAAGGCAACTTTGACTCATACTCCTATACTTAAAGGTCCTAATTGGTAGCTTCCTTTCCACATCCATACAAATGCATCAGATTATGCCATAGGACTAGTCTTAGGACAAAAATAAGGAGCCATTGAAAATGCCATTTATTTTATTAGCAAAAATTTGCAAGGAGCTGAATTCAACTATACAGTGACAAAAAAAGAAATATTGGTAGTAATCTATGCCTTGAAAAAACTTAGGCATTACATAACAGGCTACCAAATCTTTATGCACACCAATCATGCAACCATTAGATATCTCATGAATAAGCCCTTGATCTTAGGTAGATTAACAAGATGGTTGTTGTTGATGTAGGAGTTTGACATAACCATTATGGATAAACCAGAAAGGCCAATATTGTTGCAGACTCTCTTTCAAGACTAACTACATCAGAGGACAATCAAGCCATAGATGATTCTTTCCTTGATGAGCATCTATTCTCCATCAGTGTGCAAACACCCTAGTATGTTGACATAGCTAATTATCTAGTGACAAGGAGAGTTCCTCCTCACTTGTCTCCAAAAGAGAGAAGAATGCTCATTGAAAAATCTTTTCCTTTTTCATGGATTGTTGGATGTTTGTTCTATATTGGACCAGATCATGCCATAAGGAGATGTGTGAGAGAAGATAAGACATATGAAATTTTTCATGCATGCCACAATGAACCCTGTGGAGGGAATTTTGGATCCAAGAGGATAGTAATGAAGATTTTGAACGTAGGATAATATTGGCCTGCACTCCACAAGGATGTAGGAAGATATACAAGGAAATGTGATAGATGCGAAAGGATGGGCTGACCAACCAAATCTAATGAGATGCCACTTTATCCTCAAGTAGTAATCACTCCCTTTGACAAGTGGGGATTGGATTTTGTAGGACCCATTGACCCTCCATCAAATGGTAAGTCTTATATCCTAGTATGCATCGATTATGTAACAAAGTGGGTAGAAGTTAAGGCCATGAAGCATGCAAGAGATAACAAGGTTGTAGAATTTATTTATGAGGATATTTTCACAAGGTATGGAGTTCCAAGAGAGATAGTGATTGATCAAGGATATCAATTCACTTCAACCCTTGTTACAACATTGGTCAATGAGTACAACATAAGACACAATAAGTCTACTCCTTATCACCACAGGCCAATGACCAAGTTGAGGTGACTAACAAAGAAATTGAAGCCATTATGACCAAAAAAATGGATGTTCATAAAAAGGATTGGGAAAACAGGTTACCAAAAGATGTTTGGGCCTACAAAACTACCTGGGAAACAACTACATGCTTCACTCCATTTGAGTTGCTGTATGGAAAGACAACCGTGATTCCCATTGAATTTGAACATAAGACTCTTAGGACTGCATTAGATTTGGGGATGGATATCTCCGAGGCACAAAAATAAAGTATCATGCAGCTAAATGCTTTGGATGAGATGAGAAAAGTAGCCTTGCATCACACAGAGGTAGTGCAAAATTAGAGAATCAAGTTGCATGAAAAATTCATCAAAGACAAGAAATTCCAACTAGGAGATTGGGACCTGCTCTATGATTCAAGGTATTAGGCAATGCAGGAAAATTGCAGATAAGGCGGCTAGGACCATATGAGGTTGCTAAAGTATTCCCTAATGGTGTTGTTTAGCTCACTACTATTGACCTAGTCAGATTTATGCTACTTGTCAATGGTCATCACCTTAGATTATATCACAAACCAACTTCCAAAGAGGAGTTCCTACAAGAATTCACTCAACATGC
Organism: Sequoia sempervirens; assembly: GCA_007258455.2. Lineage (NCBI taxonomy): Eukaryota > Viridiplantae > Streptophyta > Pinopsida > Cupressales > Cupressaceae > Sequoia > Sequoia sempervirens. The sequence continues at coordinate 19,035 of VDFB02058114.1, forward strand.
AACACCTGAGCTTCTTGTAGCTGAAGGAAGTGGACCTAGTGTCCCTCCTTCTGGCTAATTAAGGTATGTACTTGTCATAATAAAGACTTCCACTTCTGTGGGAGTCCATTTCTTCACCCATCCACCCATCTGCGCATCCATCACCACCTTTCTCTCTCTTCCATCACTTCACTTCATTCCACTCCACCTCATTCCACTTCATTTTCATTAATTGCTCAACTTATTTCCTAAAAAAGGTGAAGGATACTTTCTCCACAATATTTTCAACGAATCCTCCACACATTCAGGTATGTGGGCATTAATTGCTATATCTTAATTATCTTTAGTGCATTCATTTAATTGTTGTACGTTAATATGGATGTTCACCATGTTGACTTCTCAGTTGTCTTTGGTTGTCCTTGATGAAAAAATTAGTTGGCATGCTCTTTGGTATTCATGTTTATGGTGATTCAGGTTTTTAATGATATATTGGCTCTTGATGTTTACTGTTGGATCATATGGTGATACTCCAAGTTCATGGCATGCTCTTTTAGTTTCAGTTCTTTACTTGGTGGTACTGACATTTGACATGGTGTTATTTATGTTACGACAAGCATAAGCTTCAGATATGTGTCTTTACTTTCACGACAGCCACAGGTATATTCAACATGTTTACAAGTCATTGTGACATACTCATACTGGCAGATTCATTTTTAGTGAGATATCATTTGATTCATGGAATCATAAATCATACTAGTTGCAAGGTATTGGACAACATGATAGTTGTGAGTTTCATTTTCATAAAGGTAATGCTTATGGAAATATGGTTCCAGTTGATGTTTATCAGATTGATCTTAGTTTGGCATCTATATCATCTTGGCATCTTTCTATCTTCATGGTATAAATGGTTATGACTTATTGATTGATAAATATGGCACATGTCTTCTGGTTCATTGTTTATTTATATTGCTTTAACAAGCAATTACACCGATTTAGGCAGTTTGGTTATTGATTCACATTGTTCTATGAATCTTGGATTAGTGACATCATTGCACTCATGTTTCAAAAGCCATCTTGAACTCACATTATTTGGAGGCATTGAATTCTTTTTGGTTCTGACAACTTATTTGTTTGATGGTATTTTTTTGGAACACATAGCATATGATTTTAACAATATACTTGTTATCAAAGGAGACTCCAATGCTCGAGCCTAGACATCATGGTCGTCATCCAAAGGAAAATACATGTCTTTATTATTGATCGAGCTCTTCACATTTAGCATATGATATTAAATTATCATCGGGCTAAATGTTTATTTGGAAACAATGTATAAAGTGATATTGTATCGGGTTTTATTGGTCACTTTATTTCGATGGGTATTGCTCACATTGCAGTGACATTTGAATTTTGATGAGATATAGATTGTTGATTTGAATTGATGTGGCAGTGATTATTATGTCAACCTCCATGGTAAAGTCTTTTATAGAATTTTTTTAAAAGATTATCATGATGTTTCATTAATCTCATGTGAATTAATTATTTTTGTGGACTTCAAACTTCATTATGTTTTTGAAAAGTCATCGAATGACTTGGTAAATGAAGGGATAGGGAAAAATGAGTTTTGTGATTATCATTTCAGCTATGTTTGAAACCCTAGCCGGCAGAGAAATCCTTGCAGATCTATTTGCCGCCGTGTTTAGCATGATTATCTACAGATTGTTGGTGTCTACACTTAGTCGACATAGTGAAAGTTGGTGTTTTTCTCTTTTGTGGAGCCATGGAGAGGTTGCAACTGCTATTCTTTGATGATGGGCATGGTTGATAAGGTTGCTATTTTTTTTTGGCTGGAAGCTCAAATCCAAAAGGAGATTCGATGACATTTCCTCCGTTGGGTTGGTAGAAACTTTGTGACAACTTCACATGCATTTTTTCTTTCTTCAGTTTCATGCTTGTTTAGGTATCTTTTCCATTATTTGATGTTTTCTTTACAAAAGGCTGTTACTGGTTTTTTGATCGAATCTGAAAAAGGTTGAATGGTTACTTAATAATATTTGTTATAAATGCATGATTAGAGTTTTATTATACTTTTCCCATCATGGGCATTCTGAAAGTATTGTTTATTTTGGTGAAGATAAGGGTTTAGTTACAAAATTTTTAGACCCTTGCAGTGATATTATTCTGTCTGTGGTGCCTGAAACAAAATGGTTCCTACAACCAGTTGGGTAAAAGATATTTTTGAAATCGACATTGTTGAAGACGTTTTGATATTCTCTTCGCAGTCCAACTGTCATTACATTCAGGGATCTTGAATAAAAATCTGTTCTGAAATTAGTTACAAAAATATTCATTGAAGATACATGAAAAATGTAATACATATCTTTGTATTCATATAACTACAGTTTTTCATCACTGTGAGTTTGTGATAGTGTAACTTGTATCAAATAGAAAAAAGTTGAAAAATCTTTGTAATAAAAGCTTGAAAACATGATGCAGAGTATAATTATAAAAACCTTAATTCATGTAATATTTTAGGGATTCATTGTTTTGAATCTTTAGGTTATTAGATAGATTAAGGGTGTGGGGTTCTATGAGCTTATCTGGAAAACATAGAAATCCTCTGTGTTACTTGTAATTCTGTAATATGAAAAAGGGCTTGGTGCTCTTTGAAATTGGTGTTTCAAAATGAGGGGTTGGTGCTCCTTGAGTTGGTGCTCAAAAATTAGCCTATAAGGCATTGTTAACAATGGTTTTCAAATAAGAGCTTGAAAGGCAGCAGTTTAGGAGTGGATTTTCTACCCCAGGAGGGTTTTCCACTCGGAAAATCTTGTGTCTCATTGTTCATATGTTGTTTCACTACTTTACTGTGAGAATGCTTTATTGTTCATTGTTTTGCAATTACATTTCTCATTTCATTTTATGAATGATTGCATTCAAATCATGAATGCACTTATCATTGAAATATTGAGAACAAATATGTGCTATGGTTTATTTTCTGAAAAATGGTAAAATATGTTAAGAGACTGATTCACCCGGGCCCCTCTCAGTGTCATTTTCACTCCAACACACCATAGCATGCCATTATTCCCTGCCCCTGTCAAATCATCATTATCACCAATCCCATCTTGCATGTGAGGACACATGCCCAAATTTGGGTTTGGGGGGGAGGAACAAGATGTGAATACTTTTCCCATGTTTCAGTCCATGCTAGTCTACACCAGAAAAATTTAAATTGAGCCGATTTGAAATCTGAGTGAGAGGACGACTCACATGTGTGAGGTGACACCAACTATCTTCACCATTTGTCTCCATCATAGCTTTCCTTTATTACTCATTCCTTGCCATTATTGACCCTGTCATAATCTCAAGCTATAAACAAAAGGTAAAGTAGAAAGAGAAAATTCAGTCGACATTGGCATTGGAAATTTAGCAAGTGTTTCAGGAAGGTGAATTTGGTTTTCAGATGAGAATTGCAGGAAGGAAACCGCAGAATGATTGTTTGATTGCAAACAATGGGAGGTGGGTTAATTCAAAATGAACCCACGGTGCACGATGTATTACTGCAGAATGCACCCTGCTTGGTCAAATTTAGAAATTGCAAGTGGTTAGACTACTTCCTGAAGATGGATGATTTTGATGAAGACATTGCACTTGAATTCGCCTAGAAATTGTCTGAAGGGAAGGCCACGATAAAAGGGCTGGAGGTCATGGTGACTGAAGAAAGGATTGCAAAAGTTACAAGGTTACCTATTGATGGTGAATATTACCCTGCTTCTAGAGACTCCAAGTCAGCTAGGGATGAATTTACAGAACATGGTGACCCTCCAATCAGTGTGGAAAGACAAGGTGCGAAAGGAACCTCTCTGCTTGACCCATGGAAGCAGGTAGCTGTTTATGTCATAAAATACATCACCTGTGAAGGTCACCTGTCGAATCTACATTCTGTGCACTTCAAACTTTTGAATCAAATGAGGCATGGGAGGAGGATGAATGTGTCGAACATGCTATACAACCTTCTTTCAATCATGGCGGTCGACACTCAAAAAGGTAGGGACAATTCCATTTCTCACCATTGTCTGATTAAATTGTTAGTTGGGAAGTCTCTGCATGATATGTCTGGAATGACATGGGAGGAATTCATAAAAATTGACCAAATTAGACCTGAACACTTGCAACCTAGGGTTTTACCTCAACCTCATAGGTCTAGTAGGAGATTGAGTGCGGCTAAAGCCACTCTTGGGGCTTCAATCTCTGGTGCAGGCCCTAGTGTAAACCCTCCTACAACAAAAGAAACTATTGAAATTATCTCATCTAGGACAGAGCAATCAGACAAGGAAAGTTCCTCCCCAAATTTTGATGATGATGTTCCTCTTGGCATCCTAATGAAAACTAGGGCACAAAAGAGAGAGGAAGAAATGAAAAAAGGAAAAGCTAAAAAGCAGGTAGCAGAAAAAGAGATGCCAAGCTCTAAGAAGAGAAAGGATGATACTGTTCATCTTGCAGCAAAAGAAAAATGTGAGAGCCCTCCCAAAAAATCAAGAACAATTGGTCCAACCTGTGTTATGCCTTCGCAGGAAAGCCCTAAGTGCAAAGAAACACCACACGGGGACACATAAGATCCAATGGGGTAGGCGAATGTAGAGGAAGATGACATATTTAAGAGAGCAACAAACATAACATTGGCCGATCTTGCTGACATTGCAAAACAGGTCAAAAATCAAGGGTATGAGGAAAATCAGGAGTTCCTACAACAAGAGAAAGAACAAGAGCAGGAGTTCCTATAGCAACAACAAGAACAAGAACAAGAAGCCCTGCAACAAGAATTGAGAGAACAATTAGTACCCCTACAGCCAGAATTGATGGGATAGCCTGAATCCTTGCAGTTAGTACTATATGAAGAGAAAGCATCATCAAAAGTATTGGTAGGAATTCATAACCCTCCTGATTTTACTATACACACAACAATTTTGAACTTATAGAAAGAGATACAAAGGAGGGAGGAGAATGGAAAGAGGAGAAACAAACACTGAAAAAGGAAATTCAAAAGAGAGATGAAGTCATTGAAGAAAAGAATGAGGAAATTGCAGCTCTAAAGGAAAAAGTGGATAATATGGTAGCCTTGGTACCACAGATTTTAGAATGCAGGACCCCTCAAGGATCTATGCATTGCATTTGAAGGAGAAATATCTCTCTTTTAGGATGGAAAGGATTGTATCAGGTTTGAACCCTTCCATTGAGAATCCTATTGAATTTTTCAATGCTTATCAGATTGCTTCCCCTAAAATGAAGAATTTGTTGTGTGAGTTTTACTTGCATAATTATGTTGTGACTCAAGACCATGATTGGAATCCACTGCTGTATGTTGGGGATGTCCAATTAAGGGCATTCATGTCATAGGTGCAAAATGAGATTAGTTGGGGACAACAATACAATGCTTATAGGAAAATGGAATCCAACACCACCCTGGCCATTAGGGTTGAATCAAGAAACTAAAGGGACATTTATAGGGAATGACACAAAATACTTTTTCAGACCTAGCTATGGTAATAGGATCATGCCTTGGATAGAAGTAGTTTACAATGAATATGAGGCAAAGGAAAAAGAAAAAGAGGAAACTGTGAAGAGATACCTATCACAAAGATGGAACAACTTAACTGATGAGCTAAAACAGGCTGAGCCCCACTCTATATAGAACTATGTTGCAGCTCTTAAGAGAATTGACAGATATATACAGATTGGGAGAACAAAGGGATGATTTTGGCTTCCCCTGACTCTTCAACCACCCATCCTAATGTGGCTCGTGCCAAAATTTAGGTTTTACCACTATGATATTTTTGTATCTAAAGACAAAGATGGAACCGATTGGACAAACAACAAGGATTCTATTGGGACCCTGATTCACGCACAACAAACATTGATGTAGGACAGTTGTCAGTTGCAAATTTTAGAGCATTGACCAAGCAAAAGAACAACCCTTCCCTTGCTGGAGGACCAACAAAACCTTAGGTTGGGGGGAGTGATGAGTCTAGTTTATGGTCTAATTTTGGGTAGAATTTATGATTTATTTGCTGAATTTGTCATGGACCTTGATGTTAAGTGATGATATTTTTATGATATTTCCTCAAAACTATAGACATTGGGCCTAGTCTTATTTTTGCAAATCTTTAATGACATTGACATGTTATATGGACTATCAATATTAATTTTGTATGTGATTAATGAATGTTATTTAATGTGGTTACATATATGTAATTATTGTGAATACTAACATTTCCATGCATACATAATTTGAGGATACTAAATTGAGATAGACATTTCCAGTTGGTCATGCACCATAACGTCCAACAAGGGATCAAACGAGGTCGACGATATGAGATTCCCCATGAAAATTGAATGTAACCACCTTGTAATGGTCTTTATTGCTGTTGAGCAAATGCGGGCGTTACTACTATGCTAAATCTACATTTGGACATGCATGTTTGACCAGATTCCATGCAGTCATAACCACCTTTTTGCTTTTTCCTGCTTTCCCTAAATGGCGTCCTCCATGTTTGCGGAGTTGACCGCCTTGCTTATTTGGTAGTATAAATAAGGATCAGATGCTCCTTCTCAAGAGGTTGCACGATCTGATGATGTACTTGCATTCTTAAGTTTTCAACAATACAGTTATGCTACTCTATTTGTACTCATGAATTCCAATGAATAAAATGAATTTCTAAGTTTGAGTATCTGAGTTTACATTAGTTTTAGAGGATATTCATCCAAAGGGGCCCACTTGGTGAGCAATCCATCCTTTAGCTTAGTTTAGCTTAGTTATTACTTTATGTTCAGTAATTAGTTAAGAATCTGACATTGACTGTTCTTGCAGCCACTAGAATTCCATTCTGTGACTGTTCCTACAACCAAAGAAGACAGTAGTTTTCTGTTTGTTTGGTCAGATTTTTATTTGTCATGAATTTCATCTTAGTATAGTTGTTGGTTGATGCTCAACATTTATGTTATTCCTTTCCAAGCAATTTACTTTCAGCATTGTTTCTTTCTTAGCTGTAGAAAGAAAATGGCTACTTTGGGTTCCTAGTGCACATACTGTGCTGACCCATTTCAAGCTCATGTACTTGGGTTGACAAGTTAAATGCACCTTCATGATGATTGAAATAGCTATTCAGGTTAGATGTCCAATCTCTAAATCACGGCTGTAAAGGGCTAGTTGTTAAATCATTGTAGGAGGCCAACAATGATAAAGCATTATTTTGATCCTTAGTTGTACTGATGCTACCACATTTGAATATTCGAGCTTTGGCGGTGATATTTTGGACTTTCCATTAAAACGAGGTATAAAATATAACGACCTCGAATCATCAACCAAGAGTATATTCATAATATCATTATCATTGGAAGGTAATGGCTCAAATTTTGAAGATGGAATCAAGGTATTAAGAGAGTTGGAAGTGTTATGTTTGGATTCAATTCATGAGCTATAACTTTGTTTATCCAATTTTACCATATATATATTGTTACTATATTCATATTTCATCTCATGGTGGAGAGTAGACATGACTCCCTTCATGGCATGAATCCACGATCTACCTAGGAGAAGATTATAAGAAAGCGGCCATGTCATGATATGGATAGGGGTAGGAAAAACTACATGCCCTACCTTAATGGGTAGTGTGATTGTCCCTAATGGTTGCCTACTAATATTATCAAAGCCACAAATAGCAAGATCAAATTAGGTTCTATAGGATTCTTATCCACACCAAGTTTATCTAGAATATCTATGACCTACACACATTAAGACTTGATCTATTATCAATAAAAGAACATCTAACCCCAGTTTTATTAATTCTAACTATTATCATTAGAGCCTCACATTTATTTTGGACCTCAAGTTGAGTTAATTCATGTCGAGGGAATGTAATATCCAACTATGTTGCTTGCATACAATCAAGCAAGGCTGCTACATCATTTAGTTTGACAAAAGGTGAGATATCAATCTTCTACAAAGCCTCTTGGAGCATCTCATGGTATGTAGGTGTTGTTTGAATCAAGTCCCAAAGGGGGATTTTGGCTGGAGTATTATGATTTTTCTCAACATGATCATATTCTTTACCATTACATTGAGGAAGGCTAGGTGGGGGTGGAAGATATGGTTGGGGTAATGGAATAAATGTTGGCGTTTGTTTTAGTTGCTTATTATTTCTAGTGTTATATGTGTGAGAAACTGTGTGATAACTTGGTTTCTTCAACAAATCTTGTTGCACGTGATTACTAGTGAGCTGCTTTGGAGGTCCTATAATAAGAGGTGGTTTAGAAGGTCCAATAATTAAAGGATTTTTAGGAGGTCCAATAATTAAATGTGGGTGTATACTTTCAGCTTGTTGGAAATCTTCTATCAATGGAGGACCTAATGTCAATTTTGAACCTTCATCCATGCAAGCCACCTTACTATCATTTAAAGGAGGAATTGTATCAATGATTTCATCCTCTTATGTCATGATATCTTCCCAAATAGGAGAGGTAGAGGGAGAGGAAAAAACATGATTCTCATGATTCTCAATGATTGGATTTTATTGCACCAAGATACTCTCACAAGTAAGAGAGATATTAGAGGAAGAAAAAACATGATTGGAAATGATTGACAATGATTGCATACTATTGCACCAAAATCACTCATGAGTAGGAGATATATTGGGAGACAAATCAATAGAAAATAAAAAAAGAGGAGAGAAAAACTCATTTTAACATGTTTGTAACAAAAATCCTTTGAATTGCCTGACAAGATCTAACAATAAAATATGAATTATGATAACACATGATTTTTGCAATGAAAAAATTATGCTATGTACTATGGATTGAAATAGTGATGCACAACAAAATTAGGCAGTTTATAGAATAGAATTCCAAAACAAGAACTGGATTTGAATAAAGAACACTAATAGAGATTTTCACAACAAATTTTAGCCCAAAGTAACTGGATAGGGGTGCAATGCACCTTAGACGAAACAGGTAGTTTTAGAAAATTCAAAATTTGGAAACCATCAATAGTGTTTAAGGGTATCCAATTGCAAAGGTTTAGGTCTAGAATTGAATAGAGCTTTGGACATGCACAAAAACCTAATTTTTCTATATGAATCACATACATGCATGTAATTTTTGATATTTTATGACAATTAAATATGTTCCAATGATGATTTCAGAAATTGAAGTACTATAATTGACCGATTTTTCTAAAAAATATAGAAAGGCAATGTTTTTTGATCTTTTGAAGTGAAAATACTATGCAATTTCTTCACCTTTTTAAATGTTTTTCACTAAAATATTCATGAATAAATGATAAAATAATATTGCAGCTGAATTTACTAATGAAAATAACTTAGATCTAAGCCCTAACAAGGAGAAACCAAATATGAAATTATGCAATTTAATTTAAATTATTTGCAATGTATAATGATGAAAGCATGCAAATGCATATTTTGGAAAAAATGAACTAAATGTAAATGACAACAAGATCCTCAAAGCACCTAGGTTTTGAATTAATTTTTAGAATTTTATGCACTATGAAAAATAAAAAAATTGCAAGTGCAATATATGTTAGGTTCACCAAAATGTTGAGTAGCAAAAGTGATCCTAGATCCATTAGGACAACTAAGGTTATCTCTTTTTCGCTTGAACCAACATTTAAACATAAATTGACTAAGATTTGATGATTATCTTGTTGTTGCAATGGAGAGCCAATCCTCTAATATTTACATTTGTTTTTTGGTTGTGAGGATGATAAATTTGATATGTGATTTGACAAGCCAATTTGACATACAACCCTAGATCTAAAAATGAATTATCACATAAACAAAAATTTGACCTAGATTTGAGAAATGACAGTTCAATGAGGAACCTATGACTAAAATTTGGGCGTGATTTTCAAGGACAAGGACACAATGCACCCCAGACTGAATTGTTTCTTTTTCAGATTTGCAAATTTTGAATTGTAGGTTATAGTCAACACTATGAAAATAGGGGAAAGGTTGTGATGTATAGGGGGTTTCCTAAGTCAAACCCCATGTTGGTATTTCTACCTTTGATGATGTGATGCAAGAGGGTACTCCCCTCTGCTCAAACACCACTCTCAAACACAAAATAAAACTTGTAGCAGAAAATCAACAACTCTCTCAAATAACAATTAGAAGCAAAATTCAATTTTATTAATTTGACTACAAATTACATTTCAGTTTGGCCTTCCATGGCCTTACTCTTCTCAGTCAATCAATTTTCCTCTTCCTCTACTCTCACTCAACAAAACCTCACCTTTCCCACTTCTCTATTTGTCACGATTTTCCTCTATGATAGCGAACCCTCTCTACACATTATCTTTGCATCCTCTGAAGTTTTTATGAGTAGACTCCTCTCCTCTTTATGTTGCACTCCCTTCTATTTGATCCTTTTTCATTTTTTTTTGGTAGCCTCTACACTCCACATTCTTTGTTGTACGCACCCAACATTCAGCTTGATGCCGCTATGGTCTTTACTTGACTGATCTGTCAAGCCAATCGGCTTCCTTCTTCACTTCTATGCACCTCCTCTCACGACTGGGTTTTCTTTCCTTCACCACACGCAACCTCTTCCTCCTACTGCTATGCAACCCTTAAGACTCCTTTCTATCTACCAAGCCCCTCAAATATGGCGCTGTTTTTCCCAAAAATTCCCCCTTGCAAGTTAAATTGTCTCTTCTATCTTATGCATGGGCTTTGTTCTCTATTAAGCTTAGCCCCCCCTCTTTTCTCCTACCTTGACATTGACTTCTCTACCTGGCTTGCGTCCCTTCATCTTTGATTTCTCACATGGCTTTTCTACATTACTGGCAGCATCGTTTCCTCTACATTTTTCCCATATAGTTTTATTTATGTCTCCAAGGTGGAAATATCTCACTATTCCGTAGTTGCTCATTACATATTGATCAATATGCCATATTAGATATAATTTGTACCCATCTTGCATATTGCATCAAAGTAATATCAATACAGGATCATATACTTCTATGCTTGAATTTAAAAAAATAGCACAATATGACATTTTATTTTACTAATGAAGTTGGAAATCGATAGCTAACTACACCATGGATAGTTGGCCTTGTTCTTGGTCATTTGTACATTGGTATGTGTGCTTAGAGATGAGAGGATTGATGTTTCTTATAGTACATGTGGACAGTTGTTTTTGGAACTTGTAGCATGTGGTTTATCATGATGTCATGGATAGCTTGGTTACACTTTTCAGTGGGAGCTTTTGACAGTGATGGATTGGCGGTGTTGGATATGTTTATGATGGTTTGGCAGTTGTAGGTATCTTCTTGGGTTGGAGATTTTGGTTCTACTTGTTATGGTACTGACATTTTAGTTGTGTGTGTAGAAGTGGATCAACTTCATGGAGAGGATGGTTGTCACGATGCCATGTGTGACTCGATATCACAGTTCAGTGGGAGTTGTTGGTAGTGATGTGGATTCACCATTTGATGGTGGATGGTCTTCTATAGTGATTGTTGGTGTCATGAATGGACTCTTGGATTCTACTTTTATGCAGTGATGGTTCATTGACATTTTTGGTTTCATTGATAGGGGATGGTTTGATTCATATTGATTACATATGTTGATTCTTGGTTTAGGGTGTTACATGGTATTATGTTATGGTTTACTCTTTATCGGGTGTTAGAGTTTTGGCATGGTACTTGTTCTCTTGAGACCAGGATGTATGCATTGTTGTATGTTATCTCCTATGAGGAGGTGTTATATCATGGTGTCATGTTTATGTTCCTGATTCATGATTGGAGCTTTGACATTGATCTTGTGTGGTTCTCTTGGTATTGGGTACATCTATCATTTGCTTGATTACTTCATGATGGTGCTATGTTGCATTTGGAGTTTGGCATGGATTGGTTGGTTACAGGTACTCATGGATACTTGTAGACATAGGTGAGACTTGAGTTCTCTTATGGTTAGAGACGTGAGTTGAGATGGTTACTCTTGATGAGATTTCAACAGGAAGTCCAAGGAGCCTACACCTTGGTCAGACGTGAGTTCAACATGGACCTATGAGGAGAGTGTTCTTGGATGAGTCATGATGACTTGGATAATCTTGGAGGAGCATTCCTATTCCCCACTCTTGGTCTTCTCGATAGTTTCACTTGAGAGGTATTGCTCATTGTTACTTTCAGGGGCTTTAATATGTTTTATGCTTTATCTTCTCGTGCATATGGATCTTGAGCTATGGATATATGGTTTTGGAGGGTTCATTTGAGGAGTGTTGGAATGTCTATCTCCTTATGCATTGTGATTATGTTCATTGATGTTGAGTTTAGGAAATGTTTTGGGCATATTTCCTTCATTGGGAATGGATTTATTTTGATCTTCTTTGGTTATGAGAGGCTTACATCCATGTTGATTACATGGTACATATGTTATGTTTGATCTTGGTGATTGAATGGTTGGGTGTTGTCATGGCTTTTCTTTTGGGGTGTTATGGAGGAGATCATACTTGACACAATTGGCATTTAGAGGTACATGTAGGAAATTTTTCTACAGGTATATGATGTGTAGAGTATCTCTCTTTGGTCTTGGTTATCTTCCTAGATGTTTGGTTTTGTAGACACATAAAAATGGCCCAGACCCACAAATCATATTTTTCTATGACAACCACGCTTCTCCCTCACATAATCAAAGTATTAATTATTCCTCTATGATTATTTAAATAAATTAAATTATATTTATTTATTTCAATATGTCATTAATTAATCTTTACTCCTATAATTAAATAAATTTCCAATTTGTTTAATTACTCATTTTTTGTTACAAATTAAATAATTACCATTACTTAAATTTAATTTATTTATTATCCTTTTCTCCTTCAATTAAATAAATTTATTTATTTAACCCACTTTTCATCCCACAAGTAAATAATTAAAACAATTATTTATTGTCTTTTGTCTCATTCCCATTTATGAATCAAACCATTATTTAATTCATAAGTCAACCTTCCTCCATAAATCAAATAATTTCTATTATTATTTGATTTTCCAACTACCTCTTATTCTATCTCATTTATATTCCACCATTGATTTAATTGGCTAAAGCTCAACCTTTCATTTCAAAACTTTCCCTAACTTTGACCTAATGTTTCCCTAACCCTATTGCTCCTCATCACATTGAATCCTAGCCGTTCATCTTAGGGCTTTACCAACTTCTAATCCTGGCCATCCATTGTCAATTTGGAATTCTTTAAAAGACTCTCTCCCAAGCCATTTTAGACATTCACACACAAAGCTATTTTCAACATGCTTGAGAACTTGAATACTTGAACAAACATTACTTCAATATTTTGCTTGTCTAAGGCATAGGTGATAGTTGCACTTCAAATCTAAGGGAAATTATACCATTTCTAGCAAGATGGAGAAGGCCAATGGAGGTCATTCAAGGGAGGTTTGAAAACCAGGTGACTTTGTTTCATGTTTTTATGTTTCGTGCTTTCCATTGTGCTCTATTGTTGATGGGGATCTAGTTTATTGACATGCTACTTGCAGCTAACTTGAAAACTTTTCCTAGTTACAGGTTTCACATTACATTGGTTTGAGGTTTGGCTGGAGCTATTGTGATCACTAGCTTGTGGTCATGTGTTTTCACTTATGTTCTTGGGTGATGAAATGGAGGTTCCTTTACATTTTTTTTTCCTTTGTTGGGCATGGAGAACTTGGGAGAGCTATGGAGACTTGTGAGAGTTGTTCTTAGAGGTTATTGATTTATAGGTTTGCATATCATTGTGGATGATTCCTTGGTTCTACATGATGTTGTTTACACTTTCTATATGATACTATTGGTAGACTTGGTATTCCTTGATCTTTTTCAGATTTGCATTACCCATGCAGTGGGAGCTCTTGGATGTGTATGCCATTCTTTGATATGTTTTGCACATGGACTTTATGATTATAGTTTATGGGTGTATATGTTTATGGCATGAGTTTACTATGTTTTGTATACCTTGGAAGTATGGACAGTTGGATGTATTGGCACTTGTTGTGGGTGTTATTTCAGCTATGGGTTTTTGTATCTTGATAGCTATTGGTGCATATTGTTACCTTTGGATTGAGAGTATGCGTTTGGGATATCAGTTGAGCAGGGCTTATGCTTCGTTGTGAAAAATTGTGTGGCTTCTCTATTGGATGGCTTCTTAAATATTTGTGCATTGGCATGATGGAGGATGAGAGCATTCATGCTTGGGATGGTGGTCACTTTGATTCTTGTCGCAGGTAGCTTGTTCCCCTTATGCAATGTATACAACAAGTGGGAGAATGTTAGGAAAAGGTGTGTTGTACACCTTGAATAATGTATTTAATGTAATTATTCTTGGGGCCACTTTATATTGGATGTAACATTGGGACATAAGTTAAATTGCTAAAATGTAATTATTTAATATTGGAGAAAATAAATAAATAAAGTACTCAATATTAAATAAGGGGACATGGTTTTGTAATCTCATGGTTTTAGTCACATGGTTTTGTGTAATACCACTTGGTGGTTTTTGTGGGAGCTTGCTTCTATAAAAGCAACCACGAAGGTAGTTGTTTACATATGCAAGTTTGCATGTTAGCTCTGGTTAGCGTTTGTGAGGGTTTGAATCATGGCACAGGGTGTGTGGTTGCATGCTTATTCACATGGATTGCTTGGAGAGGGTTTGTTTCTTCAATGGTGTTCATGGAGACTCTGAAGATGTATTGTAATCTTTATTGCTGAATAATACATGAGAGATGGATGCTTTTGGTGGTTGGGTTTTTTTCCCTCTTGAGGGTTTTCCTAGGGTATATCTTGTGCCATATTTTCATGGGTATGTTGTCTATTCTCTTGCATGTGGATTCTAAATACTTAGTTGCATAGATTTCTCTTTTGGGTTATGTGGAAATTGTCTTTAAATGGCTATAAGTTTCCAACACCAATTAGGAGGTGAGTTAACTTAGTTTAACAGAGACAAAGATGGCCTTGACTAAAGGGATGTGACACCTAACTATCAACCATGAGTTGATGATATAAGTGGTGACACTTGTGTACCTCAAGTCAAGGTATACACATGTCATTATTAGCTACTTAGGTGAAAATGATTAAATATCCTAACTATCTTGAGTAAAATTATTAAGTAGGTACAATATCACACTTATGATATAATATCTAAAGTGAATAAAATATTATTAACATAATTTACGTAGTAATTAATTAATCAATAATGAAAGCCTAGGATTTAGTAGTTATAATTATAATTAAAATTATTAAAATTAAATAAATAAAACATAATAGTTATCTCAAAATTTGATGATAAAAATGTCTTGTGACAAAATTTGTAAATTAATTGGCTAAGGTGTTGGAATTTTAGTGGTTTCTTAGACAAAGATCTCAAATTCGATAAACAACTATTTTGTGTTTAATTTCACCTACATGAGTGTAGGCTCGGCCTTCATGAGAGGCCCTAAACCTATACACAAAACTAAATTGCATCTTATAAATATGGTCTGGTAAACTATAGACTACTAGAATTTGTTCACCTTGATTTATGATGTTTGAATACATGTGTACATGAATAGGTGATGTTTGAAAATATCTTTGAAGATTTTTTGAATTGCAAGGGCCAATTTCTCCTTAGTTAGGTCCCTAATGGATTGACTTTATGACTTTGAAAAAAATATTTGAAGATAACAAGCAAGTGTTCCATGGAAAAAGAATGCTTCACCTAACACAGGGGCATATGGGGGAAGAAAAGGTCCCTCAGCTAGATACAAACTGTTCTGGAGAGAGAGGAGATTTATTGAGATTATTTGAAGGGTTTATGCTGGAGATCCAACCAAAACGACAATCCCTTGCACCGCCAATCCAGAAAAACTATTAACTACCCTGAAATGGAGATTCTTGCGACTAATTGACAGAAACTTTGCAAGTGCAATATCAATAACTAAAATCAAGAGAAAACGCCACAATTGAGAGCAATCTGTTTAGGGTTTGTTAAAAAATAATTTTCCCCTAAAAGTAAATTCGCCAGAGTGAAAGGGAAAAAAAACTCAACTAAAATGAAATTATGATTCAAAATTTCCTTCACCAAAATAACTTTTAATATTTTTTTCTTAAAGCAGAACCTTAAAAATTTGTTAGCAGAAAACCTGGAGAAGCTTGCAACTAAAAATTGCTCAATCAAAATGAAGGCAGGGAATCAAACAAAGAGCTTACATCTGAAGGACAAATGTCCAGTTGCAAGCTTATCAAGATAATTTGGTAAGCACGACACAGAATGCATCCAGATAAGCGACTCTTAGTATGAATTTCACAGCTTTTAAGAACAATTCTGATTTGAATGGCGTAAATATTTTAATTTCTTAATATAAAAAAGCATGTTGAATGCATGTAAAGTTTTTGCAGCAGTTATGTGGCGTCAAACTGGAGTCGGCAATAGTTAACTGGCAGTGAACTGGGTTAGCATTCGGTCAATGTCTCCAGTCTCCTCTTCAAACCGCGCATTAGCTTGTAACATGCATTCTCGGGCTGTCGTCAAACTGGAGTTAAGGGTATATCCATGGCATGCATGCATGTGCCGTAGGTGCATGTGCAATCTCCAAATTTGGAATAAAAACTGAAATTTGGAATAGAAACTGATGCATTTGGATAATAACGTGCCTCTTGTTCTGCTTAAAGCTACCAGAATTCCATTTTTTTTGGGCAATTAAAGTTTAACACAGGGTGTGAATTGAGTTTTACCTCTACTGAGAATTGAGTTTTATCTCTACTGAAGCTCTTTGTCTTGGTGTGCAATTTCAAGATGAAAATTTCAATTGCTATCTTAATAATGGCGGCAGTAGGCTTGCTAACAGTGGCCTACGCAGAATCGCGCCCAATTGGATCACCAGATTTTTCCAGTCATCTGACTCCCTCTGAAGCAGGAGCTAATGTGAGCATCACATTGATAATGGATGCAGTTGAAAAAGGAGCAGGTATGCATGCAAATGGCATTTCTATGAATATTGTCCTTTGTTATACATTCTAAACTTACTAGTTCAAAAGCAAAATTAAAATATAGAAAGAAAAAAAAGTGGGGGAAAGTTGGGCATCTATCTAAAATAGCATATTCACTGTTATGTTTGGGTGCAGTTTGTTTGGATGGAAGTCCACCGTCTTATTATTTAGACAGAGGAGTTGGTTCAGGCTCAACTAAGTGGGTCATTGATATAGAGGTAACCAACGAACTGTTTACTTCTTCTGATATTCATTTGGATTTTTATTTGATTTATCATATGTGAAACAAATTTCAGGGTGGAGGATGGTGTAACGACTTACGATCGTGCCGTTTCCGTGCTACAACCGGGCATGGTTCATCTACTCTCCTGCCCAAGGAAAAAGCCTTTTCTGGAATTTTAAGCTCTAACCAGTCAGAAAATCCAGGTATCCCTATATTAACTTCCTACTTAATATAGTTGAAATAACATTTGTTACGAATGAGTGATATTTAGTCCTTGTCAATCTATAAATTAAGTCAGTCTCAGGTCATTAATCCGTCTATAAATCAGGGTTAATCCGTCTATAAATGGCCATTAAACCATTTTCAACCATTGCTAAAACATTTTCAATCAATTGTTTTTTCATTCACTTCTTCTGTGGGATAACATGCCATGCATTGTTTCCAGTTATGAATGATTTCGTCTCTGTTGATAAGTATGAATGAGTTGTAGATGCTTTCTAGCAGAATTTTCCATTATATACCCATTTCTCTTCACACCCTCGATCATCCCAATTACAATTAACTAGCACTTGCACCCATGGGAGGTTCAAGGAAAAGGCCGATAGGAAAGTAGAGGTATGGAAATAAAAAAAATTAACATTACATAATCAAGTATATTAAATACAAATTTATATTATTACAATATATAGTTTTTATTAGAAAAAGCACATTATTAATTTAAAAAATCAACCCAGCAAACCAGTAGACAGAACTGGCAGCCAAACAGAACCAGAATTGTAAATACAGTAGCAGCATGGAGGAACTAAAACAATAGTCAAAAGATCTTAAAGTTGCATCTAATCCATGGCTGGAACAAAGCAGCATGAGGTTTGAGTTTCTTTCAACCAACATTTGAGAAAATTGAAGCAAAAATTGTATGCAGCCTACGAATATTCTTAGTCCTCCATTTCTTGATTTTTCTTCCTCAAACAATGTCTTCTCTTTGACAAGATCAATAGCTGAATCTATTTCCATTACATCAACAGCTTGGGAAAAACAGAAGCACCCATCCTCTTCAGGAGCAACAAATAGCACTCAAACTGGTAATACTCGTGGTCCTGTGAATTCAGTGCCTTCAACACCACCAGCCCACACGTATGGAGATATGATGTCCATGGCTGGCACTTTACAACAGAGCAACAGTGAATCCAAGAATTTAATGATACATGGATCTAATGGAACACGTGGACTTGCTTCACCATCAAATCAGCTGGTGGATATGCATTTTGAGGACTGCCCCCTTGCTGAAAACATAGAATCATATTTTTCACCTGATGATGGAGAAAAAAGGGAAGGACTCTCAGATACCATGAAGAAGATCAATAGATGAATCTATTTCCATGAGAGACTTGTCAAGTACTTCAATGGCAGCACTATGTTTTCCAGCCCAGAATCTACATCCATCCTGCTTTGCTCCATTGCACTTTTTGGCTCCCAACTGCTGTAAAATCTGATCTGCTAATTCTCAAAAATTCACCTTTCTTTGTGGGTGAGACACATGATCTTACCTGCCATATACATAAGAGGGGCACCTTTGATATCATTAGAATGCAACAGATTTGTTCACTACAAACCTGTCCTGAATCTGTTAGCTGGAAAAATAACCGTGCAAAACATGCCAACTTCATTTACATTGCAGAAAGAGTCAATCAACAAACTATATTTCTTCTTCTGTAAGTCTAGTTATAATATTTGCAAACCAGTCTTTAATTGGTATCTGCTTACAGAAGTGTAAGAGGCATTTATCTTATCTTTGTCTCAAATTTTGTTTTATACATTCTATGGCAGTTGGAATGGAAAGCACAAAGAGACTGAGCAAATAGGATAGAGCTTGAATTAGTAAGCATACAAATCAGCAGTGTTAATGAGCAATAAATCAACTGTTGAAGTTCTTTCCTATTATTGTTGGCTCAGTAAACCCCAAAAACCAACTTAGACAACACACACCAAATACATAGCACATTAAATATTGCAAACCTTATTGACTAATATCATTTGTAACATACATTTGCATCCTGATTCTAAAATCCTTGAACATTAGCTATAATTTCTAATTTCTTTATTTTTTCAGAGGGATAAACAACAAATATTCAATCTACACATACCTGTAGGCCTAATAATTGCAATATTAAACATATAGATGTCAGTACAGGCCTTGTTAATGTGCCTTTTATCATTGAAACCCTACTCAATTAGGTAGATGATAGTAACCTCATTTGAATTTCAATCAAAGCATCATGGAGGGAGTATTTTTATCAGATATTAGGGTAGACATGTATACAAAATGTGGAAGCATAGAAAAGGTACGCGAAAAGATTAGAAGTAATTGGCATTGTTGTAAACAAGGTAAAGCCCATAGTTTGAAGGCTGTAGTAGCTAAACTGCATTTGTATGTATAAATAGTGTAAACTTTGGGGAGGTTGTTTGTGTTTGTGTACTTGAACAGTGGATCATGATGTTTGCAAAGCATGATATGCATGTCACCACTCATCTACTGTACAGTGGTCAACATCAGTTATATTGATTTGACAATAGTCCATTCACCTGCTATACCATGTACATTGTTGTCCTATCATGTGCCATTTAAATATCATGACCTGTCTTGTATAAAATTGGAGACTTATGGACTATGAATTGAATGGAGCCTGAAAATAAGCCCATAATCCATTGTTAAGCATTCATACATCTTGATTCATTCTTTTTCTCTACTGATGTGAACTATTATACTAAAGAGACTTGTGCAAAGTACACTGTTAAAGGTAAAAGGTAGAGGTCATTTTTTAGATCATGGTCATGCCAGTCTAGATGCTAAGTTGGCCCAAGATGTCAAATTGTGTACCTTTGGGTTTTAACACCATGAACAGAACTTGCATTTTTTTCTTTAATAGATTTGTACGTATAAAAGGAAACATTAGAAAACCATCGAAATCAGGGGCAATATACGCAGTGATTGAAAAATCCATCAAAGCCGCTTAAATCATCTCCCTGGCGGTAGAAGGAGAAGGTAGGTAATCCTGTCCTAAGGTGTTATGTACAGGATGCATTCCCCCAACTTTTCCGAGGTGGGGAAAGAAGTGTAATGCATTGGGTAAAAGGTATGACCATCAAACTATGCAGATACCTTCCCTTTCGGTATAGGAAGATGGGAGGTAGTTGCGCTTTACTAATTTGCAAGACCCCAATGGGAGCTTTGGAACAGGGTATGGACATCCATCAAAGCATCATGGGAGGAGTTTTTTATCAGATATTATGGTAGACATGTATGCAATATGCTCTGGTAGACATGAATGCAAAATGTGGAAGCATAGAAAAGGCACGTGAACTGTTTGACAGAATGCCTCAAAGAGAGGTTATATCATGGAATGCAATGATTGCAGGATATGCAAAAAATGGTTTTTTTTTTAAAGCTTTTGAAACTTTAAAGCAAGTGCAAAGAGCAGGTGTAAAGCCAGACTGGATAACTTTTGCCAGCATTCTCCCTGGCTGTGCCAAAATAGAAGAATTGGAACAGGGTATGGACATCCATCAAAGCATAAAGAATAGAGGAAATGTATCCTCATGATCGGATACGGGACTACCACATTGGGATTGGGATGGGCATTGATTAGAAGAATTTTCGCTTTACGCTAGACCTAAGCCAGAGCCCTCAACATATTGCTCCCCTTTCCTTCCATAAGTACCCATTTCAATGGACACAACGACATAGAGGTGTACATCAATTTTATAAAGAGTGGAGCAGCCCAACGCCATATATCTATTCCCCGACACCATTATAGAGTAGACGTTGCAGTTGCAACTGCCCTGGTGGAGATGTATGCAAAATGTGAAAGCATAGAAAAGGCACGCGAAATTATTTTGACTGGGTCTTGATTTACTAGAGAGGGGAAGAAAACTGAAATGAAGGAAATCCACGAATCTTACCTGTTAAAACAAAAAATAATGCTGGTGCAGAAGTTTTCAACCTTGCAGACTTCCAACTCCAAAGCTCGATGATGGTCTGTTAACAGTTCTTGATGATAGTATCCAAGAAGGGCTTCCATGATTGATAAGTCACGCTGTAGATAACAGCGCATCGATATGATATTTCCAGATGGAATATAGTTGTCGTCTATGGAAATTAAGTTAAGTATTGACAACTCACAGAAGACGTGGCGGCATGTTATTCAAGCGGGAAGATCTGGCTCTGTCATCTGTGTCATTAAATTTTATCCGCTATCAACGCACCACATACCAAAAAATATCCGTTTGCCTCTGTCAATGCTGTAAAATGGATAAGTCGCATTTACAAGGGAAATATGATCTTCTTGCCCGGGAGGTTTACAGTGAACTGGAGACTGCTTGACGGCGGGCATACCTGTTTCAGGCGTCAGACAGGTTTTCAGGCATATTGTGCACTGGCGATCCCAGAAGTAGAGCCTATCGGCTAATTTCTCTGCTTCACCTGTTTCTTAATTTAGCTTATTTCTTTGCAAAGGAAAAAGAAGCCCCAAGCTTTTGATTGTTTCTGGGCCAAAGAAGAAGAAAATATGGGAAAACTAGGTGTAGTGGTGGCCCTCGTTTTGGTTTTGGCGATGATGGGGCTTTCTGTTGAGCAGGCTCCCGCAGGTTCTCTGGTAAAGTCACCAGCAACAACACCCACGTCGCCGGTTCCATCCCCAGCGAATTCCCTGCATGCACCTCCGTCCCCAGGGGGTGCTCCCTCTGTCAGTTAAACATTAATTAAACATTAATTATAACAATAAAAAGATGATTGAAATAAATTATTTTTTATAATAAAAAAATTGTAAAATATAAATATCTATTCAAAGGTGTATAAAATATTATTATTATTAATTTGTAAGAAAAATGAAAAGTTTTATTGTTCTTATTGAAAACTGGTAAAAAATTTCATCTAGTTTAAATTGTATATTATTCTAGACACTTGTAATATTATTTCGATATTATCTCATGTTAAGATTTAGTGCACTTCTCACCTCTTATCCATTAAAATAATTAATATTGTCCCAAGTCTATTATTTTAGCATAATTAAACAACATTTTAGGAAACAACATTGCATCCAAAATTTCAGGGAACGTTTTGCTTTTCCTTCAAAGAAAAAATAGATGTTGCTTAGCATTAATATATTAATCTCTATAATCAATTTACAATTTGAATTTAATATTCTTAGTTTTTATTGAATAATCTTGCTTTCATTGTTATGATCTATGGAACCAATTCTCTTGTTATTGAAATTATTCCACAGACTTTTATAATTGGAATCGAGTGAATGTCTCCTACTGTGACGGGTCATCATTCACAGGAGATGTAGAAGAAGTAAATCAGGTATAAATACTATATTTCCTCACTGCTCTGCTCTACTCTGCTCTGCTCTGCCATCATGATTTAGCTTTTATATATAAAGAGATGTGCCTACTAATTAGTAGATTTGATTTTAAATAGACCACCGGCAACCTCTATTTCAGAGGGAAGAGGATTTGGCAAGCTGTTATGGAAGATCTTTTGGCAAAGGGAATGGAAGAAGCTGAAGAGGTGGGAAACTCTTTCTTTTTTTAAAGAATATGTACATATATTATCTGAGGTTTTCTTTGTTTATAAAGGCATCAGATAAATTCACCATCAGCAATTTACTGTCGGAAAATTCACCGTCAACAATTTACTGTCATGACAAATTCATTTCATGTAAAATTCATCGCCATGAATTGCTGGTGGTGAATTTTCAATGAGATAAATTTGTCATGACGATTGTGCTGAATTGCTAACAGTAAATTTTCATAAAACTGTTCATAAATGTTAAGAGAGACTGAGAGACTTCTTTGATACAAATTGTGAAATTCTGGAAAAGATCAGTCTCTATAAACCATATTCATTTGTTTTTATATATTTGTGTAGGCATTACTTAGTGGCTGCTCAGCAGGCGGATTGACAACAATCCTTCACTGTGATGAGTTTAAGGAACTTATACCATTGAGCACTAGAGTCAAGTGCTTGTCAGATGCCGGATTTTTTCTCAATGTGTATGGCCTCAACCAGTTTTTCTTATAGTCTCTTGTTGGTAACAAATGATAGCTAATAACATAGTTAATTTTATTAATGGCTGCCTTGTGCATGTGGAGCAGAAAAGATATTTCTGGAAGAAATACTATACGAGAGTTCTTTGACGAGACGGTCACTTTGCATGTATGATTTTCATAAATTTTGCACAACTTTTTAACAAAATATTTGGTCTTCAATAAATATTAGGAAGTCTTTCTTTCACATATGTATATGATTTCTAGCACTGACATTATTGCTGAACTTTGTTTGTAGGGATCAGCTAAAAATCTTGATGCAAATTGCACATCTACATTGTCTCCGGGCTTGGTATGTTTACAATCTTCTTACATTTTTAACTTATATAAATTAGAATTCAAGATTTCTGAAAAATTGTGTAATATTTTTTCATCAATTTTTCGGATCATATTCCATGATCCATCATCAGGATGATAAACATCAAAATGATAAGCATAAATATTGATGTAAAAATTTACACAGTTTTTCTAGAAATCTTGAATTCTAACTATCATAGACTGTGGAAACAAAATGTTATTACTTATATAAATTTTCTGTAATTTGTTTCTCTCAGATTTTTACTAATCTAAAATTGAAATGGCAGTGTTTCTTTCCTCAGTATCTACTGAAATCAATAAAAACTCCACTTTTTCTTCTAAATTCAGCATACGACTATTGGCAGGTAATTTAAATTGGATTTTTTCTTTTTTCTATTATTATTTTGTTTTTTCCAAAATTGAAATAAATATACCAAACAGGTTACTACTAGTCTCGTGCCAGAGAGTGTGGATCCTAATAATCAATGGCAACTCTGCAAGAGAAACCTTGCAAATTGTGATCTTGAACAATTAAATAAAATGCAAGGTTAGATAGGCATTACATTACCTTCCACTTACATTGGTGTTGAATTTTATTCTAATGAAATTTTTAGATTATTTCTTCAAATTCTAATAGATAATGACATCTGAATATGTGATTGTTTGTGTTACCAGATTTCAGAAATTTAATGCTTCTTGCAGTAGAAGAAGTAGAGAGATCAATAAGTGGGGGACTTTTTATCAATTCATGTTATGCACATTGCCAAAGTCATTTACAAAATCTATGGCATGCACCAAATTCTCCAAAACTTGGCTCAAAGGTATCTATGTTATGTAGGATTTAATACTTCTGCCAAAGGTAACTCTCCAATTTTTAGAAAATATAAAAAGGTAAGATGGGTGTTTAGTTAATTGTCATCTTTTTTAAAAAAGTTTTTAAAACGTTGAGAAGTTGCCATTTTAGTGGGGAATTAATTTAATTATTGCATTGCAGACAATTGCAGAGGCGGTTGGAGATTGGTATTTTGATCGAGATG
Source organism: Sequoia sempervirens (assembly GCA_007258455.2). NCBI lineage: Eukaryota > Viridiplantae > Streptophyta > Pinopsida > Cupressales > Cupressaceae > Sequoia > Sequoia sempervirens. The sequence goes on from VDFB02058114.1 coordinate 43,703, forward strand.
TGATCAAGCATACAGATTGTCCATATCCGTGTGATTCAACATGCAATGGAACTCCATAGAAAAGAGTTTTTTTCAGATTTCACATATTCTTGTATGGATCAAATTTGAAAGTAAATTTGCATCTTTGAGGATAAGCTTGGTGTAGTTAATAAATTGATCATTAAGGGAGTGTATTAAAACAAGTGACGCAGTGCGTCGTGTTCCTGCCGTTTAGGAAAAAGCTTCTAGGTTGGCAGGGGAAGGGTTGAAATGTTTGAATATTTGTAATTGGAATGGCTATAGAGTTTTGTATTGAATTGGAGAAGCAATGGTTTTGAAAAGAATATGATTTGAGAAGTAAATTTTTGTATAAAACTATTTAGTAAACATATTTATTTGTTAACATAATATCGTTTTGAGTGGAAATGTAAGACATAGAAGATCAAAATATTAGTGATAAGTTTGAAGTTTAAAAGCATTTTACAAAATGGACATATTAAAAATATAAAAGTATTTTAAATTATTTTATATTCAAGATATTTAAAATAAATATATTAGTAACAAATTTAGAAGCAGGAGGAAATGAAGATATTAAAAATATAAAAGTATTTTATTTTATTTTATATACAATTTATATAAAATATAAATAATAGCAATAAGTTAAAATTTGAGAAGTGTATTATCTTTTTAAATAGCATATTATTATGTTCAATTAATAGTAATATTTTTGAATATTTTAACCATGTGTATTTTTTTTATATTTGTAAATTAAATTAATTTAGATAAATAAACTAATTATAAATAATTGTATGTTGCCATGTTTAGAAAACTATTTAGTAAACATATTTATTTGTTAACATAATAAGCATTTTGAGTAGACATGTAAGACATAGAAAATTAAAATATTAGTGATAAGTATAAAATTTAAAAGCATTTTAGAGAATGGAGATATTAGAAGTATAAAAGTATTTTAAATTATTTTATATGGAAGACATTTAAAAGAAATATATTAAAAATTTAGAAGTATTTTAAATATTAGCAATAAGTTAAAATTTGAAAAGTATTTAATCTTTTTTAATACCATATTATTATGTTCAATTAATAGTAATATTTTTGAATATTTTAAGCATGTCTATTTTTTTATACTTGTAAAATAAATTCATTTAGTTTAATAAACTAATTATAAATAATTGTATTTACCGTGAATTTAGATAAGAACATATGTCATTGGAAAATAGTCCATAAAAAGTAAAGTTCATACAAATAACGACTTTGTAGGTAAACTAGAGGTTTAAATATTAATTAATTCTTTTGCAAATATTAATGAGTTTCATCATTGAAAAGTTGCGCTAAAAATAATATGCTGAGGCTAGTGGTATGGAGCAATCCCAATACTTTGTAATGTGTAAATGGTGAACAGGTGTTAATGAAATTGCTTGTGTATGCCTTGTTGCATTGCATAGCTTGCAGACGTCGACTGAGTGCATACATAGTGAGAATGACAAGTGTGTTACATGTAAACATGTGAGAATATAGATTGGAAACAAACTTGTCCTTTGATTAATGCATAAGAATATGGTCTGCAAATTCTGTGAGGAACGTTGAGGCAAAGAGAAATGTTTTATTGTTTAGAAGGCATAGGACATTTGTAGAAGAAGTGAGTTTTGGAGAATGCCATGGAGGTGAGTAGTTATTGCTTTGTAAAGTATGAAAGATTGAAAGTACAAGAACTTTGACCATTTGGTAAAACACAATTTACAAATCCTACCAAAGTATCACAAGCGACATATGGAAAACTAAATGGTGTTGACTATGGTTGTTTCTTCAAATTTTCCTTGTAATAGGAATCATTTTTTGGAAGTGTAATTTATGCCCAAAAGCAAGCTGCAATGATGTCGTAGTGAGAGATGTGCACAATTGCAGTCATGTGATATGCAATTCATATTGAATGTTTATGCCTTGTACATTGATTAGATTGTACATTAGCTATTCCCTAGAGTCACTATAATTATCAATTTGTTTGAAGCAAATGTACAATAAGCGATTCTTGTAGTTGACATCTAGAAGGTGTGCAACATTGCAAAGCATAAACAAGCATTTTCGTTTACACTTGTTTACCATTGACACACTATGAGGTATGGGGATTGCTACATACCACTAGCATCAACATATTATGTTTCTCACGACACTTGCCAATGTTGTTTTCCTTAATGTGTCGCTTTAATGATTTGATACTAATTATTTTTGGTGGGACTTTTCAATGATGTATGTGAATTAATACTTGAAAAATATGTCCATAAATCCCAAGTATATAGTGTTCCCATTTTTTTGTAATTTGCTGAAATTAAAATGAACAGTAGATGTAGTGCAAGACAATGGAACTTAATTGGCCAAGCAAGTATTACAAATGAAAATGATAAAATTAATAACTAAATGCAAATTTTGTTAGCTTTATTGCCATCATGCATTTCATGTGCATGAAATTTTGGTTAGAGGCAAGTTATTGTCGCAACCACAAGAGGTCACTATTGCAATTGTATGATGTGCATTGGATATGGCACGCTTGTCAATCAATCTAAAGCTATTGCATTGAATGCTAGTAGGTCTATTATTATTTTTTTGTTAAAGTAAATTAGCAAAATAGTACATTGTATATTTTGGCAAATAGTGAATTGCCAAATGCAAATTGGACAACCTTTGACAAAGCGGTGGTTGGTAGAAAAGCAATGAACCATTCCGTTTTTCCTGTAGCAACAAGCAATAGTTGTAGATATCAAGTATCAACAAAAAAAAAATACAATGTTGAAGAACGTAAATATAAAATGAAACATTAATTTTTTTTCTATGTTTTGTTATAAAGTGGATGTTGGTGCTTATGAGAAATACATGTTTGAATTTAGAACTATAGGAAGGTAGAAAAATATTATAAACTTTTGAATTTGATTGGCTAATCAAGTATCTAAAATTGAAATGCAATAATTGCAATAGTAAATATAGCATACTTAGAAGCTGTAATACTAGATTTTAAGCTATTTCAAGGGAGAAATGAGAGAATTAGGCATTGTCTAACATACAAAGGAAAAACATGTTGATTGTAAAATGAGAGCTACAAGAAGTTTTAATCCATAAAACATGAAATGTAGTCATATAGGCCAAATAGCTAGGAACATAAGCATAAGACAAAAGCGAAGTGCAAGTTGGTGCAATAGTAGGTGGCTTTGCAGCTACTTGTGTTCCTTCGTCACCTACAATGGCATTGATACGATTAGTACAAAAACCATATTTTTATGTAATTTTAAACATATTTTGCAAATTGAAGACAAAAATAAGTATTTGTATCAGTATTGTTTCATACCTTGTTGTAGCATATGGCATTCATTTAGTTAGGCAAATAGCTTTTGTAATCACATTATTTTGATTGAGCTTGAAATGGCTTTGGTGATGAATTCCTGTAGTGCAAATACAACTGTTGATTTTTCCTTGATGTAGTCTTCATATTTCATGTTTTGAAGAGCGGGCAAGAGTTGTTGCATGACATAGCTTTGAATTGAACGATGGATTTTTTGTTGGTCATTTGTTATGATGACCGCTTGAGGATGAAGTAAGTATTTGTAACTGACTTCCTTGTCACATTGATTGCAATGAGCACTCTCTTGTTGGAGCATGCTGTAAGTGTTGAATCTATAATTGCATATTGGGCAAAAAGCTTCAAATGGATTTGAAAGTGCGTTTGCTGCTCTTAATGTGCCTAAAACCTGAAGCATGCAAACATAAAATTGTTACAAGCGTCAGTTTGAAAGAACTTGTTTGACAAAGTGACAAGATATTTCAAAAGTTACTGTAAATGTTGATTGCATCAAAGCAGTTAGCTTCTCCATTGTTCTTTTGTTATTCAATTTTCAAATAAATTTTGATTGGCCTATGTGGAACATGTTCTTTTGATCTATGGTTTTTAGGATATTTTTGAAAATAAATGCTGGAGTTTTGTTCCTGAAAAGCTGTTGCGTTATTTGCAAGTATTGTTGTTTATGAGATGAATGCAATTGCAGCTGCATGACAATGCGAAAGTTAGTTATTGTCACAAAATTTTTTTAGTAGATGCTGCAATGGTATAGAAAAGGGTTAAAATGGATTAGTGGCATATGGTATTTAGAGAATTGCACCTGTGCTCCGTCAGATTCTGCTCTACCATCTTTGATATCAATAGCATATTGGCTACCAACTCTGTTAGCACCAACAACCAAAGCACCTACTGTTCCAATTGGATTTTGATATGTGATTGCTAGTAATTGGCTTATAGTTGTATGAAGAATGAAGTAATAGTCTTTAGAAAAATCAAGGCATGCTTTCAATTGTGCTAGTGTCTGTCAATATCAATATGCAACCATAGTCCCCTCTATCATCATTTGTTTTACGTGCAATTTGTAAACCTAATATTGAAACTCCTATTCTTAGAATTATCTTATGTTGATGTTGTTGCACAAGGTTTCCACTAATATTCAATGTAATTGTAATTTCAACTTTGAGGTCTGTGAGATCTGCACATAGTACCTAATTTGTTTCATTATCTTTGTCCAATGTTGCTTAGTAGACAACAAAAATGTCACCTTCAAATGTGTCACCATCTTTTTTTGCATTTAATTCTTCAATTGATATGGAATTGTTCACTTTTTTTTCTAAAAAAATGGAGTAAAATGTAAATCTTATATGTAGATGATGGAGAGATGCATATAATAGGGTAATAGAATAAGTTGTTTACAGTTTGCTTGTGTCTTTTTCCATGTGTTGCATTTGTTGTGTTGGTCTTTTTGTTTGTTCCATCATTCGTTTGTAAAGAAATTATATAGCATTAGAGACTACATTTGAGCGTGTATTGGTCATATATGCTTATCTTTCTCTGTAGTACTATATGGGAGGTTGAAAATGCATTTTCCTAGGGTCTGCATGATGGAACAGTATAAAGTATGATAGGAAATTGACTAGTTTGGTAAAGTGCAACTACTTTATTTCTGATGTCGTTGTCCAAATACATGTGCATATGTAGAAGGAGTTTGATAACCATTGAGTACAAAACATGTTTTTCTAGAAGCCAAATACACTAGATTGAATGAGTGGAAGCCAAACAAAAAGCATGGATACAATGAAGGGTTTTAATCCAAATGTAGAACCCAATATGAATTCCTGGTTTTTGTTTGGTTCAGTTCATTCAGGCTCAATGCATTACTTTTCTACAATAGCATTTTTTGTGCTTTGCTACAACAATCCTATTTTTCTTGACACTTGTCTCGAATAGTTGTAGGCAACACTTCCTAAAATAAGAATGTTATTATATAGACATAATAGAGATTTATATATATACATATATATGCATATACACATTCCATATATATATATATAGTTATAGACAATTACTTATATAAGAACCTATAATTGATTGGTCAATAATACTTATAATGAATGAAAGAAACAATCTTGAACATTCTATTTTAATGTGCCTATTCTAGAAAGCTTGTTATTTTTAAGGAAATTGTTTATGTTGCATACTAGTGAGCAGCTTGCGTATTCATACTTATTAATGTCTATTATTTCTATATTCTCATATCTTGTCTTCTTTTTGAATGTGAAATCTTTAGTAATTTGCACATATGTATAGTAGAACAAAGTTGATATTTTGCGTAGACGTGAAAATGTTTCATTGCAAAAAGAGAAGGAAAATGATCCAAGAATTTGATCTGTAATTTTCTTGTTCAACAATTGACTATATTTGTGCTAATATAGATATTTTTCTCCCACTAAAATTGGAAACAGTGGTTTCTATTACAAAGACATTTGAGACAAATGAGCATAGTGGATAACATGTTATATGCAATTCATAAACATGAAGTAATCAATGCTCAATGAATGTAGTAAATGCTAGACCAATACTATTGCAATCATTTGGTTTGCATTGCATAGACGTAGGTCAACATTTTTAGCATTTAACGCTTTGTTTGTTATGTTTCAAATGCAAAAAAGAAGATTGTAACAAATATTGACTTGAAATAAATTTGCTCATTTTTTTATACATTAGAGTATGGTCTGCAAATCTTGTGGAATTTTTTTTCTAAATCAATTGTTATAGCTCAATAAACTTTGTACTTTGTTATCAATTGCAATAAGTTACTATTGCAAAGTTGTTGCATTCAATGCCTTCATGGTTGAGAAGAGGTTGGTCAAACTATTCAGCTTTCCCTGTGACATTGAGCAATGCTTGTAGCTATCAAGTACCATAAACAAACATCAAAGTTGATGACATATAATATATTTTTTATAAACATGAACCATAGAAACAATGAAAAAATTTGGAAAAAAATAGACCAATGTCATAAATTTGTGAAACATTCAGACATTAAATAAAAATTTTATGAGCTTTTCCGATGGGCTATTGGCCACTTAAGTAATAAATAGATAATTAATGTATTCAATTCCTTCAAAGTCGAGAAGACCTTGCTCAAATCATATGTCATTTATTGTAGCCACTTGTCGTGTTATGTAACACCCTTGCTACGAACCCTATAGGACAACACACTAACACCTAAAACAAAACAATTTTTTTTTGAAAGTGCAATGATCACATGATTAGAGATGAAACATTAACTTAAATTCTAACCTAAGTCCTCTAAGGTCCGTGACTACGCTACTAGATTTCCCATTAACTAAATTAGCAAGAAACTATAATTCATTACATTAAATAAATTTAAGTAATAATATGAATTTCATTCCATCATCACATCAACTAATATGAATCATCCATTTTATGCTAACAATATAACAACATCAATATTCATTAAATTGACAATAATATAAATTACATTCATCATTATAAGAGGGAGTTTACACTAATATAATGATACATCATTACATCATTAAATCAAGTGAATCACAATGTCTCCTCTCAATTAGGTGAGGAGTGTACATCAGGAGAAGAATACATATTACAATAGACTATGATACAATACATGAAAGATAATCCACATGGAATGGTATAGGTGTGGAAGTCTTCAAATCCAAAAGTAACCACCATAAATACGAACCAATGAGAGAACCCAATGGAGTACAAGGAACATTCCACCCAACCATGTGGAACCCTAAGGTCCACCCCCTATGCTAGGAGATAGCAAAAGGGTCCCACCACTACAATCAAACAAGGGACATTAGACAACACAAGGGCTAACATGACATCAATGGAAAAGTATAGTACAACATCATACGATAGTAACACCACTTCCAGAGGCACACAACATCAAGGGAGACAAATACAAGGGAATACTAAATTTCTGTAGGAGGAGTGTCATCACATAGTTTGCTATGGGTTACCCAGGCACATCTTCCTAGGCCCTGATCCCCATCCTGGTTTACCCTGGTAACCTCTACCGATCTCCGACCCCTCATGCAAACCTATGTAGAATAAACATACCTCTCATGAGGACGAGGTAGTTGATCTTGCCATTCCATTCCTTCTCGACTCATCTCAAGCCTATACAAGCACTTGAGCCATGAGTGAGGCATTTACTTATCTTGATTAGTGTGATTACTACCCAACCCCCTAGTTCATTTTAGGTTATCACTTAATTAAGAAACTCCCACATGGGTTACCCAGGTGCCACTTTGTGCGTTGTCCCCCATTGAGAGCCACTCCCCTACTAACAACTAGGAAACCCAAAGGAATCAAAAGAGCAAAGCCAATTTTCACATTCACAAAGTCTCATTAACATATACAACAAGGCGAGGCATAACCCTTCCCACTCACAAGTTCTAACCCTATAGGTGAATATACTGTGCAAGGCTAATGATCATCACATACACATACAATACAAAACCAACCATCACCAAACTTTAAAAAAATTTCTATCAAGAAGAGAATTTCCCCCTAACCTCTGGAAGACTTCTAATACACCAAGAATTTAGACATAAAACAAGACTCGCAAATATTTTACTTCATTGCTTATTGACTTAATTCATACAATAACTCCATTTACAGACTTAAACAAAGAATACAAGTTAAATTAATGATGCTACTATTGCACTTTCTAATTCCCATCTTAGACCAAGAATAATTTGTTCCCATATAGGTTAATCTTCTACCTATTTGACTTACAACTACATTAAATTCTTCTATATTTAAATCTCCATATGATACATTCATTTTTCTATCATAATAGCCAATATTAAAAACAACATAATTAATAAATTTAAAACATATACATGTTTCCATACCCATGGTTACTCATATACAAAAGTATATATATACATATGTATATGTATAAGTATATATATATATTTATAATACACTGGAATTAATCGAATACCACTTACCACAAAATATCTTATATGTCTAAGTACTGTTATATATATGATGTAAGCCATTATTCATTATCGACTGATTTCCTTATGTTTCCATTGGTCAATTTTCATATGTATTCACATTGGCTGATTTCATATGTTTTGACATTGACCAGTTTCATATGTTTTCTCATTCATTAACTTCAATATGTCATAACATTCAACGAATAAAATAGGAGTGTGAAGCTCCTGACACATGAGATGCTGCCGACACTATGACAGTGTATGCATGTTACCAACTTTTCTATCTGGAGTTTATCACTACTAATATGGACTTAACTCAATGTCACACACCCACCATTTGGGCCGACGTATTCTACTGAAGATCAATAATCAAATCTAAGGCAAATGTATAGGAATTCTTAAGCAATTGAATGAATGGATATACATCTGAATATCTTGCATAGTGAAGTATTAAACATGAAGGTTGCTAATACCATTCTTCATTTACTAAAACCATAATTGTGTTGCATATTAATACTAATCTTGAAATGCATAGTAGCTAACTAAAGTCTATTGGTTTGCATCGTCCAACAGAAGATAATAAAATGGCTAGTGATCTGAAGAAATAAAAAACAATGGCGGAAAGAAACTAAAACAACAAGAAGGCTAAAGAGCATGAGGCATGAGTAAGGGTTTAATCCAGCCTATATAGAATTTCAGAAGATACATATGGAGAGTACGATTTCAACCGAGTCCTCAACTGAGAGGACTAATAGGAATGAAGGTATCTTATACCTAACCTTGGCTAAGAAAAGAGTGGAATAGGGGAGGTGGTAAAACAAAAAGGACAATAGCGAATTCACAAGATATTTGATTATGGAAAGAATAGATAGCCAATAATAGGGTGGCGGCCTGTGTAATCATATGGTAGATTTAATACAAAAAGGATATTGAATAAAATCAAGATTGTATTACATAAACTCAGCATACAACCAACTTTAATATAATTCAATGTTGGTTTCATTGTGACAGCCGACTCCTGTATGGTTTGATATTGATTTTATTGTATAATAAAGTTGAAAAATATGGAAAGAAAACTATGCCTACTTTATATGCATTCCACTCATAAACTTGCACAATTTTTTTTTTTTTGGTTGAATAAAGGAATATTGTTTTGTTTCAAACAACATTCAAGATCAATTATTTATTCTAAAACAAAGAAGAAAATTTCTCAAGAAAAGACCCTGGAATATCTCGAATAATTGGACAAAGAGTTGATGCCGGTTTGAAGTTCCAAGTTGATGCTGGTTTGAAGTTCCAAGCTGTAGATTTCCAATTCTCCAAAAGCCCCAACAACCCCTCCAGTAATCTAATTCAAAAACTAGAGAAACAAGTCCAAGAACCAAAAGACTCCCAAAAATGAAATGCAAGATTAATTTGTCCCCAAAAAATAATCCGAAAGCCTCTCTCTTAGTTAACTCTAACTAATTTATTTATTACCCCCATCCGTAATTGCATCCACTCCCTTAAATTAAATAATTTATTTTCTTTTATTTTTCCCCACTATTCACAATTGCCACTAATTATCTTTTATAATTTTTAACCATGTCTTATACTTTACAAACAATTAATTCAACTATTAAAGCATTTAAATTTATTAATTTAATCTTTCATAAAATTTGTTTGCACAATCACATAAATTTAATATATTTATTTAAATGTTTCATTTTAAACCATAAATTTTAATTTATTAAATAAATAATTTAATAATATTTTATTTAATCGATACTTCAATTATATATAAGCTTTTATTTAATTATTCCATAGCCTTTTAAACCCAACAATATCTATTTTAACAAAATAATCAAACAAAGGCACAATCATGTACATTACTCAAATGAACATACAATCACAGAATACCTAACCACAAAGCGAAACAAAAAGCAGAATGTCATCAACATCAACAAGACAACTCAGACTGACCACACAATAGGGAACAATAAACGGACACTCATCCTTGTCAAGGATGATGGCTCAACGTGGGGAACTTGATGCTATCTTCGAATCAACAAACTCCATTGGGATTAAGGCATGCTCAAACCTGGAAATTCAGGTGGAGTCGATGCCTGCTACCTGCAAACTGCAACAAACCACACGGTTGAACATGTACATAGGCAAATAGTCAATCACACTATGAAGGGAAAATTGCAATGTCGCAGGGCACTCACAAGTGAGTGATGCAACCTTGTTCCCCTTCACCAATACATCGACACCCAATAAAAAAATACCAAATCATGATAGAACATATATCCAATAAACACATAATACTCATATCAATGATACCTCACATAAACAATTAAACTGATCTACTAAGCATGGTATAAGCATAAAACATTAGATATAAATGTGTCATCATACCTGTGCATAAAAGTGTCATAATGTCCAAATATCATCAAACAAGTATCAAAATGTCCAAATACAATCCAAGTAACTGTCAGAAGCGGAAAGCAAACTGAGGGGCACTACATGTTAGCTATTGGAACAACAAACAATACTTGTAGTTATCAAGTATCATAAACACATAGCCAAGCCACTCACTAGTAGTGCACTTTTATAGAATAATTGATAGAACTTGGGTTGATTGAGAAAATACTATCTCACTGCTTTGAGTTCTTGATCTGAGAACTCCTAAGATGTTAAGTCTTTCACCCTACAACCTATAGGTCCTCTACCTTTGAGGCACCCTCGGTTCACTTTATCAACCCTGCTATCATTGCAATCTGCTGCTACAAAACATTATTTGGTACTCTTTCTTCCACTTGCACTATCTAGCCTTTTATTCCTCAAAAGACCAGTCACTCCTCCATTCTACCAATGTTGTTACAGGGGTGTGTGGCACTTTCCAAAGTCTCCAAAGTCATCTTTTCCAATGCTTAAACAATCACCAAGCTTCCGTTCTCCATTGGTTTCCTGAAAAACAGAGTTCTTGGTTCTTGGGCAGGCTACAAGCCTCAAACCCTTTTAGCCCTCTCAACTCAAAGGACAAGGCTAGAACTCTTCTATTCCCTCTAATTGTGCCAATCTTTTTATTGTTTCTCTTGTTCTTTTCCCAAGCTCTGACAGCTTCTTTGGAGATGGATGCCTTTCTCTGCCCGTACAGGGGAAAAATCCAACCTAGGGTAACCTAGGGTTTCTTAAGGCTCTTCATTGGCCTATTCTGCCTTTTCTGACCACAAAAGCATTAAAGAAACTTTTGGTTACTGTTCCACACCTCCTTAGCACTGTCTGCAATCACAATACAAATCAGATTTTAAAAATACCACCCCTGCCACGTTGGGATTTTGCTCTCTTGACTGTATTTTCTAGCTGGGTTCCCAACTCGCCTAGAAACAGTCCTCCAACTTGCAAAAGGAAACTCTAATGACTAATTTATGTACACTATTTACATGTTTGGAGCCTAGCATTGCTTCCCCTGCGTCCATACTGCCTGGTGCGAATAGAAACAACACTAACACTCCATGTTTCTGGTTTATTTCACCAGTCAAAAATAGAAATAAAGAAAAACAGATTTAATAAAATACAAAAAGTGATGGAAAAACTGTTTAAAGATCCAAAAACAAAAATTTACAAAGATGATTTACATTCCATAGAAACTAAGAAAAGACTTATTCCATTTCAAATATTACTGCCACGCCAACAAAAACAGAAAAACCAGATCTGTTCACAAAAAAATGTTTGTTCCTCTTTATTTCTCACAACTGCCATCATAAAAATACCACACATCAGCTCAAAATGTCGGGCTCCTTCTCCCCAAACCGAAAAAAAACAGTTAGGTTTAAAACTTGAGCTCAAAAGTGGCAAAAAATCATGCGTTTGAAAACATACTGTGTTTTCGAATTTCAGCCAAAACTTCAGGAAACGCCTACAAACTGATTCCTAATTTATTAAAAGGTAAACCTAAGCTTCAATAAGGTCCCCTTACACCTTATCAATGGTGTATGAGACCATTTCAAAACAAAACAAAAATATTAAGAGCAAAACATTAAAAATACGCTTGTATTCAAGTAGGTGCTCCTGCACCAATAATGAACATGGAAAAGAAATTACATACATCCAACATTGTCACCATTGTCAAAAAAATCATTTATACACATGTGAAATGGATCAATATTTTTATTGGTGCAGGAGCACAATGGAATGGGAACATTTTTCCTCTATTAGTAAGAAAGAGCAATGAAACCAATGAAAAAAGGCACAGTAATTAATAAAAAATTAATTGTAGGAGCTAAAAACATATTTAATAATAGATAACAAAGTATTGGTAAGTTATAGGAATTGATTTGCAAAATCTTGTTCACAGGATTTGCATATTCAACTAAATATTGCTACATGTTTACATGTAACAGTCGTACTATTGTCAGCATCATGCAACTAGTTCATTTGTATGATGTGTACAAAACATAAATGAAGTAATTATAAATAATTTTATTTATTGGTAGAAAAGAACATATTCCAATGAAAAATAAGCCATAAAAAGTAAAGTTCATAGGAATTACAGTTTTATAGCTAAACTGGAGGTTTAAATATTAATTAATTGTTTTGCAAATATTATTCCACTTTCATTATTGAGAAGTTGCATAAAAAACAATATGCTGAGGTTACTGGTGTGAAGCAATCCCAATATGTTGGAATGTGTAAATGGTCAACAGTTGTGAATGGAAATGCTTGTTTGTGCCTCGTTGTACTGCATAGCTTTGAGACATCCACTGAGTGCATAGATAGTAAGAATGGAAAAGGTGTTACATGTAAACGTGTGAGAATATAGACTAGAAACAAAGTTGTCTTTTGATTAATGCATAAGAATATGGTATACAAAATTTGTGAGGAACAGTGAGCCAGAAAGAAGTGTTTTATTGTTTGGAAGGTAGAGGACATTTGCAGAAGAACAATTTAATTTTGGAGAATGCTAATGAGGTGAGTTGTTATTGCTTTGTAAAGTATCAGAGATTGAATGTAAAAGAACTTTGACTATTTGGTAAAAGCTAATTTACAAATCCTATCAAAGTAGTTGCAATAACAACTCACATGCATATGGTATGTATGTCATAAACATGAAACAACAAAAGCAAAGAAAAAGGAAACATATGGAAAAGTAAATGCTCTGGGCAAGGTCTTGTTAATTGTAAATGCATCAAATGCATTCACTATGGATTGATTGCAATAGTTTTGCATTTTACTTGTTAATTTTGTCATGTTCTTTTATATTTTATGTCAATGAATAGGACAAGCATACCAATGAAGTTTGATTCTTCAAATGTGTGAAATAATTATGCAAATTGTTTGAATTTGTCCAATTTTTTCCCATAATCAAGTGACGTTTGCAATCGTTTAATTGCAATAATGTTGTAGTCAAATACGTGCATAATTGCAATTGGTACTTTTTGTACGCAGTGATTGAATATTTGCAAAATATATAATGTCCTCCTAATTTCCTAATTTACATTAACAAAAGTGAATAATAGGCCTACTCCAATGAATAGTAGAAAAGATAAATTGTTTATTATCTCTTAATTGTAAATGAAACGATTGCAATATTGACCTATTCCTTGGTTTCAATTGATCCATGTCATATGTCATCCATTGCACCTTGCTATACAATTAGGCTTTTTAATAGCAAAGAATGCTTGTAGTTGCAATAGGACAAAAGTATGTAGAATGAATATAGTTGCAACAAGTTACTATTACAATTGTTAAGTTTTGATTTGTAATTGAAATAGTTTAAAGTAAATATGGAGAGCAAAAATAGCGCTTCATTGAGGAACTAGGCACTATTGCAATTGGGGCAGGTCACTATTGGAATTGTATGTTGTGCATTGGATATGGGACATTCGTTGATTAATCTATAGCTATTGCATTAAATGAATCCATAGTAGACAATACCTTGTTGAAAGTATTTAGTTTTCCATTTTCTAATTCTCATTTGCTTACTTTGTATGAATTCTTTTTCTTGTAAGTAGTGTTTTTTTTTTGTAGGCACATCTAAAAATTGTTACCAATTTTCTAATAAAACCTTGTAGAAGTTGTAAATGCTTTTTTTCCCTTGTCTTGATATCAGTGCCTCCATGCCACTATAACTAGAAGTATAGTTTGGCAAAAGCAAGTTACTATTGGCATCATTGAATTTTCTTTTGAAATAGTTGCTTGGCCAATGAAATTGTATTGTTTAAAATATTTTTGACTTTTTCCTATAGTTGGCATTAAACCATATATTTTTTGTGTTTGATAATTATGGTTTATCTCTTTTTGTATTGCTTGGAGTAGGTCCATTTTTAATTTTTGGCTAAGTAAATTAGGAAAATAGGGGGACATTATATATTGTAACAAGTATTGAAGCCGTGAGTGCAAATTGTGCAAGGTTTGGTGATGGACCAGGGTGGGTAGTGAAACAATGAATGCATGTTTAATGCATTAAATGCAAAGTTTGTGAGATGTGTTGCATAGCTTATAGGTTCATAGACAATGGATGAATAGTTAATTCATGAAGTGTAAGACATGTGCTGGGTTTTATTTGTCCTTATTCTTGTTTGTTTGTTTTTTCTTGAAGAGCTTATGTGTTTTTAGCTTTGGGCTCCCCTCTTCTATGTTCTTTATTCTAGGAACAGTGCATTACTAATGAAAAACTTGTCTGCTTATTTATGATACTTGATAAGTAGAAGTA
Source organism: Sequoia sempervirens (assembly GCA_007258455.2). Lineage (NCBI taxonomy): Eukaryota > Viridiplantae > Streptophyta > Pinopsida > Cupressales > Cupressaceae > Sequoia > Sequoia sempervirens. The sequence continues at coordinate 58,725 of VDFB02058114.1, forward strand.
TCGCTTGCTGTTACAAGGGCCAAGGGGACAAATGGGTACAATAAATGACATATGGTATGCAATCCATAACCATGGAACAATTGAAGCAAAGGAGTAGATGTGTATTGCAACAAAGAAGAATTATCACAGGGAAAACTGAACGCTTTAAGCAAGGTGCTATCAACTGTGGGGGAATTCAATGCATTAACTATGTATTCATTACTTCAGTAGGTGAGAGCCTATCAACAAACCTCAAAAAAATTATATTTAATGCTTGAATGTTTGGAAAAAAATTATCAGTTTGGTCTATTTTTTTGAAAATTTTATCATGTGTTTGTGTGTTTCATGTTCACAAATAACATGTTATCTTGTACAATCTGCATTTAATAGATTGTTGTTTTTGGTCTTCCACTCATATCATTTAATGCATTAAACATGGATTGACTGTGTTAGTGATAATATTCTCCTATTCTCCTAATTTACTTTAACAAAAATGAATAAAAGGCCTACTCCAAGTAATAGAAAAAGAGATAAATTGTAAATATTATCTCTCAATTGTAAATGAAACCATTGCAATAGTAATCTACTCCTTGGCTTCAACTATTCCATGTATCTTGGTTACATAGAATATGCCATGTACTACATCAATTTGTATAGTTAAATGTTATAACAACAAAGAATACTTCTAGTAGCAACATGACATGAGTTCTCATACATATGCAATTGTTTTGTTTGAGTATCAAGCATAGTAGACATTTCAAAATTAAGAAAGCGTAAACTCAATACCTTGGTTGGAGTAGATCCACTATTCATTTTTGTTCAAGGAAATTAGGTAAAGAGGATATTATATATTTTGAAAAATATTCAATGACTGGATGCATATTGCATAAGCTTTGGCAGTAGGCTAGTTGACATTACAACAATGAATGCATGATTAATGCTGTAACGCCCGCTGTGCAAACCCTAGAGAACACACACAAAGCAAATATATATTTTTTAAAACAATTTAATTAAACATGCAAATATCATTAAACCGTAATCACATAACACATTACATATCATTAACACACATAGTTCTCTGGGGCACACGAGGTTACATCACAACAACTAAACATAAATAAAGATAAAGATTACAACATAACCATTTATTTTATAATAACCATAAACAATGATACATCCAATAACCATGATGCGAGAACAATAAACATCACATCATACAACTATGATAAATCTCTTAATAAAGATACAAATAATCCTAACTATTACATCATCATTTTAATGTTACATTACATTCTTTTGATAAATGAATTACATTGAATTTCCCAACATGGGGATTGATACAAGAACAATGAAATATGAAATACAAAATGAATCCTGGTGCAACTCCAACTGTGGAAATGCTGAGTAGACAAGATGCTGATGGGGAACCCAACAGGCACGGAGCACGTTCCACCCAACCATGTGAATTACAAGTAACTCGCCCCCCGTGCTCAGAGGTGACGAGGAAGAGAACCTGACTGTGAATGTCAAACTGACTCAACAACAACATGGTACAAAACAAGTACAAATCAAGGCATACAATGAACAACCATCAACATTCACAAATTCCATAAGAAATTAAAACTAAGAAACTCATCACAATAAAGTAACACCAATTATACAAGTAACTAAATAGCAATCATAAACCAAATTCACAAAAATCAGAAATAACATAAAGATACAATATCCAGAGGCAACTACAAACAAAGCACAAGGGTGTCAAGTGGAGAGTGTCATCGCATAGCTCTCATGGGATTCTCCTGGCCCTTCCTCCCACTGAGGCACTGACACCCATCTATGGATCTCCTGGCCCTTCCTCCTAAGCAGGTGCCCGCACCATAGGGTATGCTAGCCAATAACCTCTCATGAGGGGAGACTATGACTATGCCGACCACGGCCTTCTCGGTCCCATCACTAGTCTATGGTAGCCCTAATGCGCAGCAGAATCAATGTTTTATTATCTTGTGTTTTTTAACTACCCAACCCCCCTAGATTCTATTGTTTAGGTTATCACTTGTTTAACTACTCTTTCGTGGGTTATCCTAAGCCCTTCCTCATTCTAAGGTGCTGGCGCCCACAAAGAGCCACTCTCCCTATGACCCCTAACATATCTCAATCGGAAAGGGTTGGACTAAATCATAGAAACATATTACTCAAATCCACACACACAAGGTAATATTCCTCTCGCGACAACCCGTAACAAACTATCATAAGAAAACGTTCAACCCTTCCAAGCATAAATCATTAAGCTTCAAAACCAAAGGTATAACTAAGATGAAGACAACTTCAACACTAAACATGCCTCTGGACTAGGGTTACAAGACAATAGGGTTCCCACATAGACAACACAAAGCGATAAAGAAAAATATAACACAACAGGAAAACTCACATCACATTGTTGCAAGGTTGCACCAGTAAGGTTGATTCCATTCCCAAATAAATAACTCAATACAATTGTCTCAATAAAACCCACAATCACAACTAAAGGCTAAATCTTGTCTAACATATTTGTTTAATCAAAACAATAATTAAACAATGCCCATTTAAAATATATAGAAATTACCTAAATATGAACAAAATTGAACATTTAAAATCTGAGATAAAATTACATCCATACAATGTAATAAATTAACATTTACATTTAAATAATCGTAATTCCACTTTAAAATAAATAAGATTAGATAAAAAGATTATAATTTCACAAATTCTTTTTTTTTAAAATAAAATACAATAATAATTATATTTTAAAATATATATAATATAAATATATATATATATATATATATATATATATATATATATATATATATATATATATAAAATAAATAATGAAATAAAACAAAAAATAAAATAAAATAAAACAAAACAAGTCCGCAGACCATAGCTCAGGACTGCCGTGGGGTCCCATAAAGATTCTGCGCTGCTTGGTCTTTCAAAATTTGCTATGTCTGATACATTTTAGGGCAGTGAAAATCTGACCTCAGTAGTCCCTTCTCACCCCCCTCCCACAGTACAGTAAATAGAGAATTTCCTTTTATATATATATATTTTTTTAAAAAGAATAAAATTCGAGATATAAGCACAGAAAATACATTTTCTATAGAAATTCAAATTTATAAAGTTCATTCCTTGTTGGCGTACGACCGATGCATAGGTTAACGTAAAAACAAATAAATGAACCATATATATATATTATAACATCTAGAATAAAAGTACAGAGGGTAAAATAGAGATAACAGAATAAAATAAAGAGCAATGAATACTTCATACATAACTATATATTTATAAACCCTCAGATGTATTATTTCCAATAAGGAAATCATTTATCTTTAAATGCTATTATTGTTAAGTTGAATATTTCAGAAGCTAGAGGTTTTTGATTTGACAGATTGGAAGCAGTTCAATAATTTTCTTTCTTCTTTAAAATTTCTAGTCAATATCCTTCACTAGTTTTCAGTTCAAACAGTAGTTTCCTTTCTTCACACAAATCATATTTAATAGCTTATATTTTTCTTTGAAGCAGAAAGATGAAAGAGATAGAACGAGAAGGAAAATACGAGTGGAACCTGGTGTCCTACGCTTATTCAAAAATCTGACGATGCCCGTCTGATTCTAATGACTTTGAAGAGCTCCTTGATTGTGCTTCCAAATCTCCTCTTCAGTATTTTGCCCTCGAACTCAATTCCAATTCTTTATCCAGAAAAAAAACTCTCCAAGACAACACCAGTAACAAATTGAAAAAAAAATCCCTTCCTAGAACTCTCCTCAAACAATAGCAAAAGATTGAAAAATGTTCTCTTCAGATTCAAAAGTACATAAACAATAACTTGAGCAACTTCAGTATCCCTGATCTTCTGTGTGTGTGAGAACTTACAATTTTCCTAATTAAATAAAAGACATTGTCCATTCTTTTCAAAAACTCTCAAAAAACAAAAATAAAATAAAATCATTCTTTAAAAGCAAGCTTTTTACCCAGATCTGTATTCTCATTTGCTCTCACAACTTTTTTCATTCTTTTATTTGTTTTATTTTTTTAATTTCTATTTTTGCAACTTTACTTGCACATCACATTACTTATTTAATTTAAATAAATGATTCTAATAATTATCCTCCACCAAATAATTGATTAAAATAGTTAAAACACATTTAATATTTAATTATCATTTAATTGAAATATATGACTTTCAAAAATAATTAAATCATTTAAATATTTAAATAGAATTTAATCTAACTTTAAAATAAATAATTATTTCAATCACTTAAATAAAATAATCATAACTTATAAAATGCCACCTTAAATAAAATACGACAAAACACATAACACAAAACGTAAATGACGACAATTACACAAAAATGAACAATACCAGACAAACGAGACGATTTGACATCATGGGACGGGATGACTTCATCGTCACCTCTGTTTCAACATTTAACCATTGGGCTATTGGTGCTCGCCCTGTCCTGCCGAAGCAGGTGGAATCGAGACTTGTACCTGCAATACCTGCATACAGATGAAGTTGTGTACATGTGCATACATATATATATATATATATATATAATCGAAGCATTAAATTAAAGCACTGCATTGTGAGAAGGAATCGCAACATAACAGGGCACTCGCGAACGAGTGATGCTATATTGTCCTTCATCACACCTATTCTAACAATTATAATATAACCAATAAATTAACATTTCTAACTAACAATCATCTCATAACATATTTAATTAGAATCACTACATCATATCATAATTCTGAAAATCAACTAATATATCCAACCATAATGTCATATGAAATAATCATGTCCATAATGAAATAACAGCATCATCTAACATCTAACCAACCAAATCAAACAATAATAGTATCATCCCAATCACAAGCAGCAAACGAATGCATAGAAAAATAATAAATCCAAACAGTAAGAGGGGTATTACAAATGCACTAAGTTCATTATTGATCTTCGTTTTAGAAAATTATCCATATTCCATGATTGCAATTATGCATGTCTCTAATTGCAAAAGTAAGATGCTTTTGAGCAAAGAATAGTTTCATGTTTATGAATCATATGGCATGCAATTGACTATGCTCATTTGTCTATTTGGAAAGTCAGATTCTTCAATGATTGTTCTCCTTTATTGTTCACAACTCTTCCAATACATAATTGTTAGACACATTGGAAGAATTAAAATTTATCTGAAACAAAGGAGAAGAATGGTAGAGGAATCTGACCTTATAGCTTGTTGTTCAAGTACTAAGTCTATGTGGAACAATGTAGATCTTTATTTCTTAGTTGAATTGAAAGCAATGGTTTCTGTTATAGGTTCAATCTAGGAAAATGAGCATAGTCTATGGCATAGAACATGTTATTCATAAACATGAGATAGATAAGAACATAATAATTTTTTTTAGATATTTAAGAATTAAATGCAAGATGTGTGAGCATTGTCACTGACATGCGATCAATGTACTTGATATGCATGGCTTGCTACTGAAACAAATTGTATAATCTATATATAATGTGATATTATTTTTGTAATTTACTTGAACGGAAATGTATAATAGACCCACTCCAACAAATAAGAAGAGAAATAAAACAAAATTTTCAAATACCGAAAATATTTCCTTAAATTGTAAGTATAGGAAAAAGACAAAG